>WBMW01003488.1:1382477-1427375 GCA_013396635.1 Penelope pileata
GAAAGAGAAAAAAAAAAAACGTGAATGGCACTGGTTAGCGAGTTAAGGAGTCCCGTGTGAGGACGCAGACGGAGATCGCGGCACCCGTCGGGGGGAGCGCTGCCTCCCGGGCCCGCAGCCTGACCGCTGCTCAGGGCTGTGGGCACCGATCCCGACCCCGCGAGTCCGGGCGCTGCCGTCGGGGCTGTCACCGCGCTGCCAGCGCCGCGCTGGAGGCGGATGGCATAGGGGCTGCGGGCAGCGCCTTCCCCTGCCGGCGGGGGAGGGCACCCCGTCCCGCTCGGGATCGCTCTGCAAACCCGCAGCCGCCTTTCGCCGACCGGGAGCGCTCCGCGTCCGCTAGTGCGGAGCGGGGAGCGATGGGGTAAAGCCCGGCCCGAGGGGCGCCCGCAGCCCCGGGGCGGAGGAGAGGGCAGGGCCGGGTCCGCCGTGCGCGGAGCGGCCGCCCCGTCCCGTCCCGTCCCGCCCCGGCGGGGTGCGGAGGGCGCGGGTCGCCGTGCGGCCGCCCCGGGAAGGCGGTGTCCGAGGGTGGGGGCGCGGGGGGGGCTCAGCCCGGGGAGCGGGAGCCGCGCTGGCCCCGTCCGCAGCAGCGCCGCGGAGGGGAGAAGGGCACGGGAGGCAGCGCCGAGTTAAAAGGGGCCCGGGTACTTCCGTTGTTTAAACTTGGGTGCTCGAAAATGGTCTGAGAAGCAATAAACAATCTGATCCTTTCTCTCCCCCATCCAGAAATCTGCTGTGGTATTAATCCAAGGAGGTGCTCTGGGGACAGTTGGCAGCACAATGGCTTCTCAGTACCTCGTAGTGGCTCTGGCCATCTTCTCCTCCTGTACCCAGGTTGTAATAGAAGCCAGCTCATGGTGGTAAGCATCTTGTATAGACTTGGTTTTGAAAGGGGGAGGCACGTTTTGCTCGATGGAACGTCTGTTTGTTTCGTATGTGCTTTGTTTCTGGGGGAGTGTGGCACGCAGGGGCAGTGGAGCAGTCCCGGGGTGATTCGCGGTGTAGGGGAACGAATGTGGTTCTGGAATGAGCGTAACTGTGTAGCAGCTCGTGCTGTACAATGTAATTTTTAGAATGCTATAAAGTAGATTCTCTATGGATTTGATCATCCCTAAGTTTCTAGAATTGCGTCTCTTTTAAGAGTCACTGCAGCTTCCTCAGACTGGAACTTTTGCATATGTGAGAGACAATACAGAATTATCGGCAAGAACCTCTTTGAAATTAAAATCTAGGTTTGAATTTTTCTGCAGCTTAAATGTTTATAAGTGTATTTTGTTACAAAGAAGAACCTTTTATGTTTCTGTTTCCACCACTGAACTGTTGCTCGACTGATGTGGGGAGTCCTCAGAAAGGGCTCCTCCGCTCTTTCACTTGATCCTCTTCGGATTAATGGACACTTTCTAGGAGAAATGTATCGTGTGAAGAGTGCTTTAAGAATTTAGAAAACAAAGTTGATTTTGTTTACAAGGATTATTCTTTGTGCTTGCGTCTCTGTGCCATTCGGAAGGAGCTGGGAGTAGCATGCGGCAAGTCTCTAACTTCTGCCTTCGTAACGCTTTCCCTGCCTATGGAGAACGGAGGGAACATGCAGACCTAAATCTAAAATGTGTGTTAATGTGCAGTGGGGCTTGGGGGGTTCTTTTCATTTTTGCTTTATGCATTTTTCTGCCTTGCCGTTGTTTGGGTCTTCTGCTGTTTTTGCTGCATCCATTTAAGCTAGTGAAGGACTGCCTAGAGACAGGGCTTCCAAGCCTGTGTCTTATTTTACTTCATAATATATGGCGAGAGCCACATGAATGGGAACTGTTTCTGTTTTGTACTGTCTCTAAAATAAAAGTTTCATATTTACGTATTTTCTTTTTTTCCTCACTTGATTGCAAAAGCAAGGAGTCATAGAATAAATGCTTACATGTAAGATAGAGTTTTGTTTGGGATTTATAGACTTTTTTAATTTCATTTTTTTGGGGGAGTTTCTCCTTATTAATCCAAACCTTTCTTTCTTTATGCAGGTCTTTAGGGATGAACCCTATGAACCCCATGAACCCTGTGCAGATGTCAGAGGTCTATATAATAGGAGCCCAGCCACTATGTAGCCAGCTAGCAGGGCTTTCCCAAGGACAGAAGAAACTCTGCCAGTTGTATCAGGACCATATGCAGTTCATTGGAGAGGGTGCAAAGACCGGCATTAAGGAATGCCAGTATCAGTTCAGACATAGAAGATGGAATTGCAGCACTGTGGACAACAACTCTGTTTTTGGCAGAGTCATGCAGATAGGTAGGAAGCAACATCTTTGTGATTAAACTCTTGTCTAAGGATATGTATGGCACATAATGTTCTGCATTTGAAGCTCTTGCCAGGTTCTTACTGCATACTGTATACAACCAAGTGTTTTAAAAGTTGGCAAAGGAGTTGAATTATTTTTAGCTGGAGGTGATTTCCCACCACTGTCCAGCCATGTCTTTTGGAAAACAAAGTGGGAATATACATCTGCGTATGGGAATACAGCGGAAAGGAAAATGTGGCCCTGAAATCTTTTAAAAAACCTGAGACAAAGTAAAGGCAAACAAAGAGAATTAAAACCAGCAGCCTCTTGTAAAATTAAAGATGTCCATGTCTAGTTCCAGAGTTAGTGGCTGCATAATAAATTGCTCTTGGTCTGGAGGTTAACTGAAAATTGCTGCTCTGTCTATTAGTGTTTATAGGCAGTTCCTTCTTACTTATTTCCACATATGGTAACTTCTTTCTGAGAAAGTTAGATTTGTGTTAACAATAACGTAGCAGGGTAATCTCTATGAAATCAGTTCTGTCAGGGCAAGATGTGTGGTTGTCCTTGCAACTCACGTTTAATGCAACCATGCAGCTGGTAGGAGAGATTCCTGTTTAACATCTTACCACCGGGTGGTGGGCACCCAGCCCTTTCCCTGCGAGATTGTCTTTGAAGTGTGCTTCTCCAGTGCAGTCTGCTTTTCCTGTTCTTTAAGGACCTCCTCGTGTTTTAAAGTTCATGGCAAAATTTTAGCTAGTGCTGCCAAACTGGGTCCATGGTGAAACCTTCCTCTGACTTTCCCTTGTCAGGTTGCTGATGTTGCACAAGCAACTGACAAAACTTTGGTTTTCTGGGTGACAGTGGTAGGCTTCTGAGTTGTGTG
Organism: Penelope pileata; assembly: GCA_013396635.1. Lineage (NCBI taxonomy): Eukaryota > Metazoa > Chordata > Aves > Galliformes > Cracidae > Penelope > Penelope pileata. Next base: position 1,385,628 of record WBMW01003488.1, read on the forward strand.
ATCAGTATGCTGACAAACTCAGCACAGCTTTTTACCTGGAGAATCTCAAGTAAAGCTTTTATGTCAGTGCTTTTCTGGATTGCTTTGAAAAGTAAGGTTTTAAAATCAGATCTAAGCTAACTTTACTTGTAAATGCGGTAACTCCAGTAAAGGTTGAAGGAATACCACCAATTCACATTCGTTCTCAATTTTTTTTAAAAGAAGTTTTTATTTGGAGATTGTCAGACAAATAAAAGCAATCTATTGCATAAAAGTATCTAACTGGAGCAGCTGGCTTCAGACAAACCATTTTCCTTTGGCTTTCTCCAAGCACAGTATCAACACCCCCCCAAGTAGTGTTTATTTTCTGCCCTACCTGAGCAGAAGTCTACAAGCACGTGAAACACGAAAGGAAACTTTTTCTGTAGACCTTTCTGTTCTAATAATCTAACAATTGCCGGTTAAATAATCTGTTTGAAATTTGGGCCTTCATCCTTCAGCCCTTATTTATTATTGAAGCAATTGAAAATTAGCTCAAGGGCCCTATTGGTGTGAAGAAATGTGCAGGATTGGGTCCGTGAGTTGTGATGTCTGTCTCCGAAATAGAAGTTTCTGCCCTCCCCAAGAATGACAGATCTATTTAGAGGTGGTTTCTTTCAAGTTAAATAACTTTGCCGCACCCTTCTCCTGGACATGACTGCATTAGCTGATGTCTACACAGCAATTTATCATGTAATTAAGGCACTTATTCTAATTGCAGATGGAAGCAAGGTTAATAGCCATATTCAAGAGTTAAAGATCCTGAAGAGTGTATTCATTGAGAACAAGAAAGGTGTTGTCGGTGCCAGTGGTATTATTTCATGCCGACCTTCGGTAATGACCAGCTGCTGGTCCTCTGAGTGGAAGGAAAAATGGGCACTTTAAAGCCTGATCCAATTTAACTGCCGCCTGCCTTAATGCTGGCATGTCGAGGACTGTCAGCTCTTCCTCGCTCCCACCAACGCGGGAAGGTTGCAGCCGGGATCTGAGTGCACGTAGTCTGGGAGGATTTTGTCATCGGAGCTGAGGCTGCTGCTGTTGTGCACAGAACGCCTGAGCAGAGCACTGACTGACAGCGCGGTAATTACCGCTGCTCATAAATGGACAGTCTTTCTTCCAGGATTTGTCTGGCAAAGTTAGCTAAAGCTGTACAAATAAACCCAGCACTGGGTTTGGAAACTTGCTCTGTGGCTTATTGAACTGCAGTTTCAGGGCTTTTGTTCTTCGCTGCTCTCCTCTGTTGATGGCCCCAGGTCAGGCCGTGGTCCTTGCTGCCATCTCCTGGGCCCGGGGCTGGCAGCGCTCGGGCTGTCGAGCAGCAAAGTGCTAACGTGAAGGAAAATGACTGCGTCCTCCCCCAGCAGCTCAGTGTAGTCAGGGTCCAGGCTATTCATGCCTGCTGGCTGTTGCAGAATGCCTTTAAAATACAGCACAAAGAACATTTTGTATCTTATGGTCAGGTATAAAAAAAATTTGTTCTGTTCTTGCATACTTATTCATATCAAGTGTAAGGTTCGGCTCTTTGCTCTGTGGGTGGCTTCCTACAGAGTATATATGTTGAACAGTTCCATTTCCATGTTTTATATATGTGGGAGAGGAGGGACTCGAACATGTTTGGAATGTGTGTTTCCTTGCCATGGCTACAATAGAGAGAAATGCTGGGCTGTGGGAAAAGACAGGTTTGACAGTGAAGGAAAGCACAGTTGTGCCTAAAACTTAAAGAACAAAAAATTCAGAGCAACTCATCCATGTAGAATCATTGCCCTTCATGTGTTCCTGGGGTTGATGACTCTGGGCAGCGCTGGCTTGCAGCCTGGGGGGGCTTGAAATCGACTTCAGCACTTGATGCTCTTTTATAATTTGTCTAAATGCTCAAGGAGGGAACATGAGGGCAGCTCTCCTTTCTATACCCCAACCTTCCCTTCTCTGTCCCACTAAGAGCAAATTCTTTAAAATATGCTCCAAGATAATAATGAAAATTAATTAGAAAAAGTGAGCTTTATGAGTTTAAATCCTGCAATAAACAGCATAGTTAATCATGTGAAAGCACGAGCTACCTAAACATGAAATAGAATAAAATGGAAACTGAGAGGCAAGTCCTGTGGTTCAAAGCAGACCATGTTTCTTTCCTCTAAATCTAGTGGAAATTTTGCTTAAGAAATTAATCCAAAACTGTATGTTACAGAACAAACGGGAACATTAAAATCTGTATGAGGTTCCCCCTGCTATAGTTTGCAGTAAATGCAAGGCATCAGTCAGCACATAAAGCCAAATCTTTTTTAACTGAAAAGGCTGCTCCTGTAACCCTTTATGCCCGCAATTCATCTAACTACTTCCCAAAGCAGGTGTCTGGGAGAACAGAGCATTGTAAGTTGGGGGCAAAGTGCTTCTCATCTTCCTTAAATCTGATCTTTCCCAACATAAGACTTCTGATTTTCCCCATTTAAAAACAGCATCTATTACTAGAATTAATCCAGTGGATGACAGCTGTTATATTAACAAAGCTGCTCTGAGTGTGGTGTCATCTTGATGTTAAATATGGACCAGACTGCAAATTATTTATGTTCCAGAAGTGCTCAAAAGCTGCTATTAGATTTGACCTGTTATGGTAGGCCTTGTACAAACAGTTTCTGCCTCAAAATGTTGCTGCCCAAATACATATGATGTCTCCAAAATGCAGCTTCTTAAATCCTTAATTTTACAAAGGCCCATGCTGTTCCCTAAGAAACTTGAGAAATCAAGAGTAGAAACTAGTTTGATATATTGATCAGACTAAAGACCAGTCTCATATAAATTGAAATAAAAAGATTATATTTAGTCTATTCTTAGTCCTTCTGTGAATCCTTCTTGGAAAAGATCCAGTGGGATGCTGTTTCTTAGGATGAAAAGCAAACTGTAAGTGGGCTCTCTGGCACAAGTTTTGTGGTGTGGTTTTTTTATTTGTTATTTTTTTGTTTTGTTTTTGGAAGCCCTACTAGTTGTAGTCAGAACGTGTTGGATCCTTGGAAAAGAGAGAGGGGAATTCAGGCTCTAAATGAAGGTGGGCTTAGATACCATCAAGAGCGTGCTACTTGGCCATGCCTTGCATTTTGGTTGTTGTAAATTCTTCTTCCCAAAATTTGAAACTCAAGGTTTTTAATTTCCATTTAAGGGCACCAGATACAGGAGAAAACTTTCAAGGCCTGCTTGTGTCAAAGACTTTTATTCCCTACAATTTGTAAAAATGATTGTCCTTGCACTGTCTTACCTACATCTGCAGGAACAGGAGTGCTGGGCTCTGAACAGCACAGGTTGCTGTTCGATGTAAATAGCCTCCTGCAGAAGTGACACCTCCTGCACAGGTTGAGATGCGGCATGTGATTCTGCTGCACATTTCCTTTTGATACCAGGAGGCTTTGCAAAATGCTGTAACTTTAAATAAATTGAAGCTAGTGGGTGAAGTGCATAAATCATCTTTGAGAAGTAGTAATTTAAGAACCAGACCATTTAAAAGTTGCATTTACCATGCCTCTTTTCTGAAGGGCTGGGAGCCTGCCACCCTCCCCTCCCCAGAGGCAGGGCTGCTGCAGCCTGCTGGCGGCCTGCTCCCGTGCCCCTTGGCCATGTCCCTCCTCCCGGCTCCATGCCCTCACCAGCAACAACGAGCAGCAACCTCTGTCCCTCATAAGCACCTCATGGGATTGGGGGTATGAGATTCACTTGGATTTTTCAGTGTAGAGATGTTTGGAGGAGTACACAGGGTTATTCTACACTTTGGTAGATGAAATGAGTTTTGGAGGCTCCTGGAGGGCTCCTTCCTTTGGGTAGGCTGGGACAGCACGCTTGGGCCTTCCTGTAATGCTGCTCCTCTTTCCACGCAGGCAGCCGGGAGACGGCGTTCACCTATGCGGTGAGCGCAGCTGGGGTGGTCAACGCCATGAGCCGGGCCTGCCGGGAGGGCGAGCTCTCCTCCTGCGGCTGCAGCCGGGCTGCGCGGCCCAAGGACCTGCCGCGGGACTGGCTGTGGGGTGGCTGTGGGGACAACATCGAGTATGGATACCGCTTCGCCAAGGAGTTTGTTGACGCCCGGGAGCGGGAGAGAGTTTACCAGAGAGGCTCCTATGAGAGCGCCCGAATCATGATGAACCTGCACAACAACGAGGCTGGGAGGAGAGTAAGTGCCTCTGCCCATGCATGTTTCTCCCTAGGGGGAAAGTCTGGGTGGTCATCTGCCACCAAGGCTTATCTCTGTTCTGATGCATGAAACGAGAAAATAGAAAACACAGGTATAGGTGGGTGGAGAGCATATGAGTTTGTGTTGCTCCTGGTTGCCTTTCCCATGGGAAGACCAGAACCGCAGTGCGTTGTGTTTCCCTCCATGCTGGTTCACTGGGAGTGCCCAGCTCACTGCACATTTTCTATGTGATTTTATTAGTTTGTCTTTCCAGCCAGTGCTGTGTGTGCTGGAGGGTTGTTTCTCATCTGGAGTAGTGCTGCAGGATTGTTCCCACTTTTTTTTTCCTGCTTTGAGAAGATGTGAAAAGCTTCTCCATATTATGAGAAAACATCATCTTCTATGGTTAAACATGTCTTTATGGTTTCTTTAATCTCAAAAATGCCTTAAATGAATGGGTGTAAACTTTTCTTTTTTTAATAGTCTGAATATAAAGAGCCAAAATCATTATTTTCCTAGAGCTTGACATGCCAGACATAGTCGGCTGGAGACTTTACACTTGTGTTCTAAGGTGAAGAAGGATGAAAGATAATTGAAAATTAATAGTATTTAAATGTGAGAGGAGGGTGTCTGAAAGCAGTGGACAGGCCAATTTACCATAAGTGAAAAGAAAAATGACACTTTCACAGTTGTTAATGGAGACTCTAGCAGTTTTTCCTTTCTCAGCCTCATCTTTGTGGTGCCATTTGGCAGCACTGAGACTTTCTGTAACTGCTGGGTGGAAGTTGTCTACGGTATCATCTAATGTGTCAGACCCCAGGATTTTTGGGGCAGTGTCAACACCGACTCCTATTTCTATTTGTACAAGGCAAATGACTGATATTTCCCTGCCAAAGCTTTGTAAAGAGGATATTGCTGTGTAGCTCTGTCTTCCACCCATAGGTGTTTGGGGGTTTCTTCTTGGATGAAGTCTCTCTTGCAGAGCAGTGTTTGGGATAGGGGGAGGATGTTGAGCCAAGAGTAGACAATTGGCTGCAGCTGAGCCAGGAACAAGCGGAATCTTAACTCTTTCCCTAATTGCAGCCTCAAGCCGAGATCAACGGAGAGAGTAACTCGGATAGAAAATAAAGGGATGTTTAGCATTTCTCAATGAAACAGCAAAATCCTTTGCTGGCGCGAGAGCGAATTCCTAAAATTCGAATGCGGCATGACTGATGCTGCTGTCTAGTCTGTGTGTGTGCTTCTGAGTGTGTCTGTGTGGGGGCTGGAGAGAGCTCTCCCTGCTCCCTTACCCCTTTGTCTGGGTTAACAGGGTGCAAGGGGTGCGTGGTGTGTGTGTGCTCTCTACTCTCCCACCGTATTGCAGGAGGGAGGATGCCAGGGTGAGTGTTGTGGAGGTGTGCGAGGGAAGGCGACAGAGGGCAGGAAATGAGGGGAATGAATGCTGTCACAGCCATGGTAATCCTTCACCTTTCTTTTTGCTTTTCACCCTGACTTCTCCAGACTGTGTACAACCTGGCTGATGTGGCCTGTAAATGCCACGGCGTCTCTGGTTCCTGTAGCCTGAAGACATGTTGGCTGCAGCTCGCCGATTTCCGCAAGGTAGGCGATGCCCTGAAGGAGAAATACGATAGTGCGGCCGCCATGAAACTCAACAGCCGGGGCAAGCTGGTGCAGATGAACAGTCGCTTTAACGCACCCACCATCCATGACCTGATCTACATCGATCCCAGCCCTGACTACTGCATGCGCAACGAGAGCACCGGGTCCCTGGGCACCCAGGGCCGCCTTTGTAATAAGACCTCAGAGGGCATGGATGGCTGCGAACTGATGTGCTGCGGCCGGGGATATGACCAGTTCAAGACGGTGCAGCGAGAGCGCTGCCACTGCAAGTTCCACTGGTGCTGCTACGTGAAATGCAAGTTGTGCACAGAGATTGTGGACCAGTTTGTGTGCAAATAGGGGACGGACGAGGTGGAAGGAACTGTGGCCACCTGCCTGCAAGGGGTGTGGGCCCCTCGCCCCTTCCACAGGACTATCTCCGCTTTATTTATAGAGTCCAATGAGTTGTCGTCTTCTTTTAAGGAAAAAAAAAAGAAAAAAAANAAAAAAAAAAAAAAAAAAAATATAAAGATTGCAAAGTGAAGTGCCTGGAACCGTATCTTCATCCATCCCAGAACTGTGTGTGTCTTATATTTTTGGCAATAATGGGGGAGAACCTGAGAATATTTATTTTACAAAGAAAAAAAAAAACTTTTCTTGACAACAATAGAGTAGCTTGAGGGGAAAATCCAACGTATCCTAATTTAGTCCCTTGGGACATAATACATGTGCAGTAGGCAGAGCAACCATTAATGTGCTTGGGATGTTAGAACAATCCTTATGGGTGTGAGGAACACACAGACCTGTCCGTAACTTCTGGTTTCAGATGCTAGAAGTTATAAGAATAGGGTATATAAAGCTGTTCAGTACATTTAGGGCTCTGTAAGTAAGGGGTGATATATTCATCACAAAGTGCAGTGTCGGTTGCATATCTGAATGTGCCCACTTAAGTATGCGATGTCATCGGAGGGTAAAGAGCAAAAGATCATAAAGGCTTCAACTGCGCTATTCCTGAATCATCGAGTTTGGTTCCAGAACCTAACAAGACCAAAAAAGTGAAAAAGATGCAAAAAAATCTGCCTCAATGAATAGCAAAATATTCCCCAAAGGAGAAATTGACCTTATTAGCTAATTGTGGTGTCAGAGTATCTCATCTCACAGAGCGGCATGTCAAGAGCCAACGCGGTGCTGGCTGCGTGGGGCACGGCAGCCCGGTGGGAGGGCGGCTGCACGCTTACAGGCTGGGAAGCTGCAAGCTTGCAAAGCTGCAGTCTCCCAGCCTGGACAGCCCTTTGAAAACAGAATTCCCCAAGTTTGAAAATGCCTTTAAAATGGTGTAATAGCTGGCTATCTTTTGAAACACAGCTTGACAAATAACTCCTCTAATTTTATGAGAGAAAATAAATCATTAGATATCCACTCTTGGAATGATTGATTTTTATTATTTTTTTGCAGATTTTGGGAAAGCTTTCACTCAAGGAGACAATAGTTTCATACTTTAATAACATTAAGTGGCTGTTATAGTTCAATGAAATGTTGCAGCAATACCAAATTTATCATCCTATGTCTTTAATACACATGCTTTAGATAATATATTGCAGATATACACTACAACTGTTCAGACTATACTCGAGCAGTTACATATATATGGGAAAACTGTGGTCTGCTGGTGTCTGATATTTCAAAGCTTTTTGTATGTATATATTTTAACAGTTTAAGAAATAATAAATTTCTAAATTACAGGGGCAGTTCATCCCCCATTTTCTTTTCAGATCTCTTCAGGTTTAATGATGATTCTACCCTTTTCAGTGGTTTTTAAATTTTTTAATTATTTTTTAAGAGTTTTTATAATTCAAAAGTTTTAAGGATAATCACGAAGAAGTAAGCCTCTTCCCAGCCTCAGGATGTTCCTGGGCTGTTGGTAGAGGCAGCACTCTGCACTTGAATAGATACTGGTCTGGAGATTACTTCTATTCCACGTACACATTAGGGGCATTATTGATTGTTGCTGAAAGGAGACACCTTAAAACTCTCAAACATGCTGCATTTGGCCTTTGGTTTTTAGTTTTGAAGTGGGAATTATTTGTTGAACAATCTGCGTTCCCCCCAGTGCTGTGTGTTTACACAGGATTTCCTCATTGGTTCGGATGCCTCTTTCCAGCCCATGCAACAAGTTCAAGAAATTGGTTTTGCAGATACCGAGTGAGGAAAATCTTTCACGTTAGCCTAGTTGTACTAAAGCCTTAACTTTTCACGAGCCTATGAGCTGTATCATTAAATTCATCTTGATCATTTATCAGCTTCTTAAATGGCGTTTTATTGCTCTTAATTTATTGTACAAAGGCATATTTACCCCTCATCTTCAGATTTTTGCAAAGACTATCTTTAAGATAAATAAATAAAGCACTAATTCATTGAATATGTCACTTTTGGTTTTCATTATACAAAAACTATGATCATTTTTTTCATTTGCTGAATCACCTCTTGTTCCTTTTTATTGACGTCTGTCTGAGCAGAACTGAATCTCATGATCCTAGCTATTAAAACACTATTTAATGTAAAATATTTTACTTGTCATTCAGATATGTAAATCTTCTATGTCCTTTCCTCTGTTCTGTACATTTAATGTACATATTTCAGTCTTGCGTGATTTGTATATTTCACTGGTTTTTTTTTTTTAAAAAAAAGGATTATGCCATAATGGAAGATAGACTATAAAAATAAAACTTTGGTTGTATATTGGGAAGTGGTTTTAATTATCTTTCAGAGGAGGATTTGTTAAAACAATGAACAGAGATGATTTTTAAATTTACTACGTGGTAAAACAGCGAAGGGATTGTTTGCCAAACATACAAAGTACATCTCAAAATTTTATTTCTATATTAAGAAAGCATACAGATGTAACTGCTTTTTAAATAGAAGAAAAAAACCCAAGCCTCAGTCCCTGCAAGTGTTAAGAAGAAAGCATTTTAGAGATGGGTTAAGGGCTTTGCTGGCAGTGGGTAGGGACGTGGGTGAACGCTGCTTCCAGGGCTCGCTGTCACAGTTCTGGGACAGCTCGGCCTGACGCTGGAGACAACTTCCTCGCGTAATCCCAGTGATGGCAGCAGGAGCCTCCTGTGGTTTCCGAGGCAAATAGGATTTCAGGACTGGGTTTTGTCCGGTTTGAGCCGTGTGTGCGGTTTCTGGGGTGAGGTTCCCCACCCCAGCCTGGTGGTGCGGGGGCTGGCACGGTGCACACGCGCCCGTTTGTCCTCAGACCTCTTGCCCAGGAGCGAGTGCGTGCATAGAAAGCAGCCTTTAAAAAAGGCAAAATACAATGAGGTACTAGGAGTAAGGTGGAAAATGAAAATTAATGTAAAAACCAAGCCTTCTGTTTTGAGACTGGCTTTTCTTTGATCTATTTTCCTGAATAATTCACCTTTGTTTTTTTTTTTCTGCTATAAGATCTTGATGAATTAGTGGCCTGTTCTACCTCTCTTCTGCTGCTTTTCTTTTTTTCTTTTTTGTTTTTTCCTTTTTTCATCCTTTTTTTTCTTTTTTTCTTTTTTTTTTTTTTTGCCCAAGGATAACCTTCTAACGTATCGAAACTCCTCCTGGCTGCCAAGAATGTATTATACCACAAACCAGTAGACCAACATCGTGTGTTTAAAATAGCGATTCTGGGCAAATGCAACGTTCTGTGGTCCTATTACTGACATCTGGTTCAGTTTTCCTTCACTAGTATATTGACCAGTATTCTTTATTGCAAAAACACAGCCCCTATTTAGGAAAGTCAGCATTTTTTTTGGACTGGATTGTATTCAAGCTCTTCCCAATAACAGAAAAGTTACCAAAAAAATTCTTTATTGGCAGCAGTAAATATCTGTATTCAAAATAGTCATTATGGGCTTAGATACAAGAGAATTGTTTTTAATTTGCAGTACAGTTTATCTGTTTAATTTTGTTAAAAATACTGTTATCCCCTGGATTTAAATATAGTATTTTTAGTAATCCTGTGTTCAGTTATGGCTTAGCCAATGCCAATTCTCACCCTGTTTTTGCAAAATACTGCAGCCACAGGTGTTAGCAGCAAGTGTACAAGGGGCAGGGAGCAAACCTGAAGAAGTGAATGGCAGCCTCAAATCAGGCACTGCATGCAAAGAGAGAGCCCAACCCCTTCCTTTTCTTAAGGACACGTTTCGTAGAATGACCTGACAAAGGCAGTACAGAACTTGTAGAAATTGGTGCTGAAGCTGGCAGAAAGACTGCTTTCCTTTTGGGTAAGGGTTCTTGTGAAAGAATTTCCAAACTATTGGGATGTTCTTTGTAAAAGGGTGGTTTTACTGAATCAGGAAGGACACCCATTTTTTTCTACTTTACTATATTCTAGAGGAAACTACAAAAACAAAGTGGAAAAATAAAGCTTTCTTAAATATATATACATTTCTATGTGGATTATGTATGTACTTGTTGACTATGGTAGTCTTAAGATAGCTTATCTGTTATTTATGTCAGTTTGGAAGGCAGTCCATATCTGCTCTTTCACTCTTCAGACTGTTTAAACACCTCACGGGGAAGGGGGGGGGAGAAAAGAAAAGAAAAAGAACATTCCCTCCTGCTACAGGCAGGCTCGGATATATCTGTTGATGTTGCAGTGGGGGAAACAAACAATGAAGGAGTGCAGTGAGGGGTTTGTATGTGGAGCTTTTTTTTTTAAAGGTATGGTTAGAAAAATCAAATCTGTCTCATTCACTGCTCTTAAATAAGGTTGCGTGTGTACATTTGTATGTACTGTGCTAGTCTTTTCCAATTGTGTTGGCCAAATTCTGCTTTTAGTTATGGTTAGGCATCTCTCCTCACTTTGGTGGTGTCATACGAGCCTGACATTTTTTGACCAGACGTGAAGGTCCCCTTGCTCAAAGTGAATGCATGTGAAATATATCAGCCTTTCTTCTGCTGGCTGGTTGTTTAAATGTGGGTAACTGAATTATTGTGAAACAAATTCTGGGGCTGCAGCTGCAAAAGCAGTAATACAGTATATCCGTAGTGATGTTTCTACACCATACCTCCCAATTTCCCAGTTGATTTCCAGTGCAGACAGCCTAGAATGCATATGGTATGTTCCTCATAACATATTTTGTAAGTGTAAAATAATTGTCAATTAATGTTTGTATTGTAGAGATAAATCCAGTTAGTTTGGGCAGTCATGGTGTTTTTCTGGAGAGCTCTTACCTGTGGCTGTACTGAATGTCGTTGGCTGGGAGCATCAGTGAGCAGTGTGATGTGAAGTTGCTTTTGGTAATGTCTCTGGAACATAGGACGTGCAGTGTGAATATTTGTACACTGTATGCTTTTATAGCCAGTGTTGGTTTACGTTGTGTTGTCTTTCCCAGCAGTCCTGCTTTCTCAAATGGTAATTGAACAGCGGCAGTCAAAATACGCAGCTGACAGAGGACCCCTGACCACTCCATAGGCAGCTATTCAAACACTTTCTGAACTGGTTTGACCCATTGCTGATTTATTCCAGATCCATTGCAAGGAATTCTAAAAATGCAAACTGAAGTGTAGAGTTTATAGTGTGTCTCACAGTTCTTTTTGGTTTTGTTTTGTTGCCTATTTTTTTCTTTTTAATAAAGCGGTCCAATCCAAAATTTAATATTTTTTAGTAATTATTTTTTGAAAGTCGTTCTCTGGGTAGCAAAGGAAATGTCAAGGTGATGACTTCTGCACAAGTCCTTGAGCATCCCCCAGCTCCCAGTGCCAGTTTGCACTGTGAGGTGCCTTGCAGAAACCTCCCCCCACCTGGTGCAGTGGTGCAGCAGCTGCAGCTCGTTGGGCATTTTGGGGCAAGCTGCTGCTTTCTGCCTCCCATCCAAGGGGAGCCACCCCAGCACCTGGGGGGTTCTCCTGTTGTCCTTCAAAAAGAGAACTGTATCTTCACATAGCTTTTCTCAAGTAAGAGCTGGGATTTACTTTCCTTGGCTATTGATTACAGAAGAGCTGGTGCTTGGTAAGTTTTTTGTGTTTCTGTTTTTTTTAAAGGACTTCTCATGTGCCTCAGTGCTTTGTAAATTAGCAACCTTTGAGTAGTGAAAAGTAATCCCTGAGCAAACTGGAACTGGCCATTGCTTGTAGCAGGGGGATTAATGCCGTAGAATACTCTTCAGCTGCATTTTTCTGCTTTTCTTTGTTGATGGGCTTCACAGCATGAAAAAGAGTTGTTACTCAGCCAGATGTGAGCTTGTGAATATGTGAAAAGGGAGAAAAAAACAAGTTACGATGGGCAAATACGTTGTCAGTGGTCATCATTGGAGTTGCTTGATATTCATAGAAAACCAAAGATTTGTCCACTTCTGCATTTATGCTTTCTGGACTGAACTATTTCCTGGGTGATAAGCTCATCTCGTATGGTATATTTGTGGATGAAGAGCCTGTATGTGAATCAAGTCTGAAGACTTAATGAAGTGAATTTAAAATCATAACCAAAGAAACATCTCCAAAAACACTACAAAGTAAATGAATAATGCAAGATGTGTCAAGCAAATACTTGAAGAGTTAGCATTGCTATAGCAGGCAAACAGTTACTTCTGTCAAAGATAATATGTCCATTTTTAGGCCATGGTGCCATTTGATTTATATAAGTATAACAAGACAAATACTAATGGTAGTAGTCTGGGAACAATTTCTTGGTAGTTATATGCATTGTATGGATTGCTGGGTAGTCATGAATTTTGGCGATCCTCAGTATGCATGATGACGTGCTTGTACCTGAAAATACAATATACAGGTTTTTTTAAGCTTTGTAGAAGTATCATGTGTCATGATTTGCATTGCATTACATATAGTTACTTGTTTTTTGGCTAAAGCCTTCTGGTGTATGCGGGAATCTGAATGACTGACAAAACTTATGGGGGAGGCTGCATCATCTTGGCATAAAAGGCAGTGAGAAATGCTGTTATGTGAGGTGAAAGATTTTTCCACTCTGATTTTGTCTCCTGTAACAATGCAGTATGTGTAGATCCTACATGATGGATGCCTTGGAAGAAGATGACAGGAGGACTGCATCAACAGAGGGCATAATTCATTCATAGTAAGTACATGGTCTGATCTACTAGTGTTGCCTTTGTAACATCATTTGCATGCAATATATATTTCTATATGAACATGTCAAATTCTAAGATCTTAACTCAAATGTAAGGTCTCTATTATAGCAGATTAAAAGCAGAATAAGCCCTAAAGAGGCCAGATGTAATAGGAACTGAATACGTGCCTTGCTTTTACATTCTAGTGGATTTCGTTGTTACCTTGTTAAGATTCAAAGAATGTCTTCAGGATTTTGTTGGCTGAAGTGACAGATTAGTCATTGTGGAGGAGTCTGTTGATAATATATATATATTTTTTGATGGGATGATATATGCCTTTTCTGGAGGGTGTTTTTATCATAGAATCTGCTTTAATTCGTAACTTAGTTTCTGATGCTCTCTGTGGTTAGTGAATATGTGGAAACATCTATGCTTTGTGTAGGCTCTGTCATCTCTCATGTCTGCTTGTCCTCCTTGGTGGTATATATTTTGAATAGTTTAAGTTACTGTGGGTTTACTGTTTTAAAGCTTGACTTTTGAAAGGAGAGGTCTTGAAAGATCCCTAGCTTGTGGACCTTACTGTCTGATATCAATTGCCAAGTTCAGAGGAACTACTTAGCATAAATAAGTGGCAAATTTTAAAGGTTAATGTGAGGAGCCAGCTTGACTTTGTCTATAAAAATCCGAGGTGAGCAAGAGTAGGCAAGGATGGGTTTTCTTCATCTTATTCTCATGAAGAACTGAAGACATCCGTCCTCCATTCTTAGGTGATCTTCTGGAAGGAATAAAAGATCAGTGACAAATGGAAGCCAGCTCTTTCCCTCTATGTCATGATGCTAGTGTACTTTTATTGTAGATGGAGATCCTAAGGCTATGCTGATCTGCTACGTGATTATATAATGCTCCAGGACACCTGTATAAATAGCAAACAGAGAGGCTTTTTGTAGTTATCAGATCCTAGATAAGTGGCTCTGAGTAGAAATATAGGATCTTGGCTGTAAACCTCTGTTATACATACTATGTATTTTTGGTCATTTGTTTATTATGAGAAGTACAGAAGCTGTTCCTCGTAACATAATTTTTGTAAGGTTTGCATGTGTAAATATTAATTTTAAAAATATTAAATGGAGAAGCATGAGAGAAACCACTAAATCAATAGCTTCACAGTCCTCCTTTCTGATTCTGAAGTTGATTTTCTTAAATGTTGCTCTGCTAACACTCAAATCTGTGTGCTCTTTAAGCCTCAGAGAGGAACTATGCAATTTCTCAGCCCTGGCCCTCTCTGGGTGTAGATCTCAACCAGAGATCTTTAATAGTAACAGATGTTTGCTGGAATCCTCCTCAGGGCGCTGCTGTTCTGGGTCAGGAGCTTGTGGTGTTAATCAAAGCACCCTGTCCATCAGCACCAGCTCAGGACCTGGACCTCCTCATGGACTGAGGTTTTGGGGTGGTGATGCTGGTGCAAGATTCCACAGGGATGAAATCAGCAGGAACTCTCCTGTCTCAGCTCCACCCCGCAGTAGGGGTGCCCTGGTACAATTAGCTTCACTTGCATTAGTAACAATAGACTGGAATACTGGAATATTTGCTTTTTTTTTCCCCTTTCTGTCTGTCTCTGCATGTGTCTGTCTGTGTCTAAGTTGTTCCAAAGGTCCTTGCTAGGTATACTCCTGGGCTGCTTCTCAGATTCCTGAAAAATGTCACTGAAATCTGCAGGATGGTATGCTGAATAGCTCCTCAGTTCTTCACTAGGATGTTATAGAACCCCAGTGATGAGGTTTCTTCATTGTTTACCACAACTTATAGGGGAAGGTTGTTCTACATTATTGCTTTTTAAGTGCTCGATAGGGTACCTATTAGGAATGAATTGTGTTTTTGCTTCCAAAAATGGGGTGACAAAAATAAAGGCAAGTGCACAAAAATGTGGATGTGGCAATACGGGCACAATTCAGTTCCTGTTTGTATGTTTTTATGGACAATTCTGCAACCACGTATCTGTATTTAATAGTCTGCGTGTGGCTTGCTGGGCAGCTGACGGACCCAGGACTTCCTACGGAGTCAAGGTTTCCTTATCCAGCAAGCCCTTGCAATGCAGTGAGGAATAAATGAGTCACGTGGGACACTCCACTCAAGCACCTCAATTAACAAGAAAGTGCGGAGTCAGTTCAGCACTGTTGATGAAAATTCTGCTATAAAGCAGCTGTGTACAAAGAAGTGATTTAGATTCCAGATGCTTTGAATTTCTATGTGCATTTCTTAAACTTAGATGATCCATAAGTAGACTGGTTATTCATGATCTCATTGTTACCCAAACTGAAGTGTATTCAATGGTGTTGATGAGCCTTTTTCATTTTGTAGAGGGCAAAATAAGCACTAATATCAAATGTGCTTAATTAGGGCAAAACCACATTATGCGGTGTGGTTTGCAGGACTTTGGTGTTCCAAGACCATCAAAATATTAGAATAAGTAACAATATGCCACAATTAATTAATCCAAGAAGATCTTTCAGTGATTAATTTTTTCCCCAGGACTCAGACTGACTTGTCATTTTGGCGTTTATTAATTTAACATTTGATCTGAAAAAAATTCCCCAAGCTTCAAAGTTCAGCCTGTTCTTTAAGAGCAATCCAAAAATACGTTTCTTCAGGCCCCAGGCATTTCTGAAGTAGCTGAAGTTAAACAAAAAACATTTCTCTCAAACTCTGCAAATGTTCTAAAAGCTTTAAAGTGGCTCCTCATGGGGAGCCGGGGCAGAGAGGGAACCCCTGGGTTATTTTTGTTGCTGTGCAGTGGCACATGGTTTCCTGGAGGAAAGCTCCAGAATTATCGCTTTTCCATGTGTTTGTATATGTTTTGCCTTCCTCTTTTCACCTCTGCTGAGTCCCCCTCCACCCCTGTGCCTGGATCGCTGTTGAGAAAGTCTGGAGAAGGTAGGGGTTAGGTCATCCTTCCAACAAGGATAAACTGAATTCATGTCTGAATGAGAAGATGACTCACTCGCGTCAGATGTGATTTTTTCCTAAAGCCTGTGTTGGAAGGGATGAAGAAGGACTTGCTTGTCTTGAAGAGCTGCACCATCACACAGGGGGCTGAGCAACGTGCTTCGGTGCTGTATTTCCCTTCTGCAAGCTGTGTTTTGCTCTACAGTAAAACAGCACTGGTAAACCAGCCTGTATTTTGCTGGTTCCTTCCGCTGTTAAAGTGGCATCTCTGAGGTTACAAGCGCTGTTGAGAATGCTTTGCTGGAGTAATTTTGGTGTGGTCTTAATTCATTTTCCCAAGCTAAGACTGGTATTCACATAAGATGACAGCATGGCTAATTCACCGTAAGTGCAGGCTCTGATCATATAGAGGCTTTTCTAAGGGAATTGCTTCAGTGCTCTGAGGAGGCCCAACCCAAGGTAGTAATTCTGCTTCCAGTTTGGTTAATATTTGTGTGTGTCTTGAAGGATTTCCACTTGCAGTTCACTTCTGGAAGTTTCTGCCCTGAGCTCCTGCCCCACAAAGCAGCCTTCCAGCTTGCAGCCTGGTTTGAGTGGACTGGGGCACTTGTTGGGACTTGGCCATTGTGTAATGTGTCTCACAGCAGGGAGATGCATTAACTTCTCCCAGACAATTGTATTGTATGTTAAAATATCTGCTGTTGCACTTACATCATACGATAGCTAGTTGTGCCACATCACAGACAAGAGTTTGACATGTGTTGCAAAATAAAAGTTGCCAGTCATGGACACTTTTTTGGGTGTTTTCATCTCCAGCGGTGCTGTCATGATCTCTACCAGCAAATCGCTTCCCGCTGAGAGCATAGCACAAATCCTGCCAACACCCTGCATCCAGATGTCTGACGTGGCATCGGACCAGTGACAGAGGATGCTGTTGCAATCCTGTATGGTAACTGGCAGCAAGGAGGGTGCCTCAATACCCGAAATACCAACACACTATTAAGCTTTTTGGATGAGAGTTCAGAGGTGTTAGGGGATGGAGTTTGATTTCTGTTGATAGTCAATTTTTTTTTGCTGTATGCGGCCTTGCTGAAAGCCCTTGCGGCTGAGACCCTGGCATGACCCCTGCCCACTCACCTTGTCCTTGGCTGGGATCGTGGTGTAACATGATGTGCTGTGGGGCAAGGAGTGGGGCACCATGCTGATGGCGTCCGTGTGTTTTGTACCGCAGGCAGTAACATGCTGCTGCTGTCATGGTGCTGGTACAAAACGCACTGGGGACCCAGAGACTCCAGCCTCCACTGCTATATGTGTAGCTGCCTACAAACATGCTCTCTGGCATGCAAACCTTCTCACTTTCACCTGTCAATGAAATAGGGAAGTACTGAAACTTATGGTTTTTCACGTAAATGATGAATTTCAGGCAACAGAGAATAGAGAGGCCCATGCGTTAGTTATGAAGTTATCCCTGAATGGTGACTAGGCTGAGCCAGCATGGCTGCAATCCTCCTCAAGGGTCAAGTGAGTTCTGCTCCCACTGGAACATAAGTGAAAAACCTGGAGGTTATAGTGTGGATGGCAGGTTTGGGCTTTTGATCCCCTTGTTAGTATATTATTGCACAACAACTCTGCTGTGGTAGCAATAGCCTTGTCTAATGCAAGAGAAGTAAAGGAGCTTTATTTGGATTTTTGCTGGAAGAAACAGCAGTGCTGTTTTACTTGTGGTGTTTGAATTAGCTTTTCAGAGCTTATTTGACTGCCTGCTGCTTTTGAGACAAGCAATAGAGCCAATCTGTTTTTGTATGTTGGGTACTTTACAGTAGTAAGAAATATGCAATTAGAAGAGAAAATATTTTAAATAGCTTTGTGTCTTAGTGTCAGTTCTTCAGACTGGCATTGGTGTATGCAGCCTCTTTCTGATGCCTTAGCCATTAATCATTACTAGTGGAGATATGTCAGAACTTACGGTTAGATTCGGCTCCTACTGTGCTTCTCATTTCTTGATAAGTTTCATGTTCTGAGGCTCTGTGGAGGAAAAAAAAATCAATCTGCTTTGAGTTTTGGTTTCAAGGCATAGAACAAGTGGCATTTTATATTTGAATTTCCAGTCTGTTTTTTTCTGAGAGGCTAAAATAATACGTTACCTGATGCATTAGTAATGATGCTTTATCTGCTATAGCCACCAGTGTGGAAAAACTTGACAAGGGTTTCACATATCAAAATCTCTGATGCTGCATGAGATAATGTCACTATGAACCAGCCGTCCATTTCTAGCATACATCTCCTTTGGCTCAGCAACTGAAACTGCAAAAAAGCAGATGAAAAATGGTACACAAAAGATACAGGTTACAAGCAGCATGATGAGGAAATAACACCATGCAGACTTCATTCTCTTTTCCCATTGTTAATATATCCTATAACAGGGAGAGAAGCCCGTTAGAGTTGGGCAAATACTTTTTTGAAAAAGTTCAAGGAAAGTCACCTCTCAGTTGCTCCTTACTTGGTAATTTTAACTTGAAAAGGCTGTAATTCTGGTGCAAACTTGGAATGCCAAACTGTGTGTGTGTGTCCCCAAATGTGTAGCCAAGAACTTGCTTTCAGATGGGATTGGTGTCCCCCTCAGCTGAACATCATATGCATGTTGTTCATCACACGATAGCTCTAGTACTGAGGATGAAGAGATGAGCAAATCCATAACCCTATTAAGACATGGCTTTGTAGTTGGTGCAAAATATTCCCGATTGCCTGGAAAAAATGTTACGGGGCAGGCAGTAAATGCAACTGTTTTTTACCTAATCTTCGGATTTATTTTTTTAATTTATTTCTAATTGCAATTTCAAAACAAATTATTTAGTTGGCTTCTTGGCTATGTCATCTTTTCTTCTTCTGTGTGATATTTCACCCATGTTTTTCCTATTACTTTCCTAAGTGGTGCAGTTCTGTTTTTTCTTCTGATCACAAGTCTAATGGGTGAATGGTGATAAGTTTGTAGCTTTGGAGATTTTCTTGGCAGTTTCAGTCCATACTTCTGACAGGAAATCATTTTCTCTCTAGAATTATGATTGCTGGGTTACGTGAGTATATCTAACCACTGTTCAACTGCTGTTTGTCTGCTGTCTTTCTGGTCTTCTCAGAAGGCCAATCTGCCCCAACGTGAAACATAAAATTAGAGGAATGCTGCAGGAAGGGAATAACAACATCATTCTCTGTGATCTCTTGTGATTTTATTTTACCACTTCTTATCTGAAAAGCATCTTCAATCCCACTTGGACTCGGGAATTAAATTTGTTTAGAGACGTTTCTTCCCATATATGGAAAACAAATGGAACTGACTCTATTTGTGTGGCTTCTTTTTGTTTTGTTTTTGGTGAAAGATCAGTGTGTTCTGCTACAGATGTTTATAAATGACTGAACTAACAGAAAATGTGGAACTCATCTTAGATCTACAGAAATCTGCCCCATAACGTGGCCTGTATCATTTAGTTAAATCTTGTTAGTCCACAGCAAAAGTAATACTGACCTTTCAAGGGCGTAAGCCATGTATGTGCGTGTTTATCTGTAAATTGCTGAGTTCTACTCTCCTCCTTGCTTCTGAAAATGCATGAACTTAACTCTTCAAAATGGAGTCAAATCTGGTGTTTGGAGGTAAATGATTTATAGCAAAATGTTGTTACAGTTGAAATTTATAAAAGCAAGGAAGATCATTTCTTTTAATAATGAACAGCCGTGTAGACAGCCAGCAAAACCCATCTCTTATCACAGGATTATGTCCTCAGTTTTACTGTCAGCAGCCTCGGCCCACCACTAAGGCTTCGGGCACCACCACTGTCAGGGTGTGGGTGGGAATGGAAGAGGTGGAGCATCTCCTGCCTGCATGTGGGACTCTGCAGGGCTGGAGAAACAGGCGGCTAGAGAGGAGGAAAGGGAGCAAAGTGTGAACCAAAAATGGCAGAAATCTCACCTAATGGGCACCAAACATAATGCAGTTCTATCATCTACACCATAATGTTTTTCTTCTGTACCGGTTAAGAAATCTCCATGGTACTTGGGTGAGTAACGGCTGAGGAATGAGTGGGGCGAGGGGCTCAGCTCTGTGCTGTTGAGGCCCGGAGGAGCCTGTCACCGCCTTCTGCCGGCTCCTTGCCGCAGAACGCCACAGCTGTCATCTTTGATGCTCTATTGAACTTGCTAACGTAATTGTGAAGATCATCTTGAAGTAATTTGATTTTTGTCTTCATAAAGTCACGCAAGTGTTGCTGATTTGTGTACTTGCTGTGTTTATTTTTGTTGCAAGTTCAGTTCTAGTCCACTTAATCAGTAGGCCAGAGGGTCATCTCCCCTCTCCCTGCTCCAAGCCACCCATAATCCCTCTGTGCCACACACAGCTGGCTGCAGCAGCAGGGAGCTGGGGGTGATGGGCTAGGGACAAAGCCAGTTGCTCTAGCACCGGGGTCCCCAGAACCCCTTGGGCCTGGTGGCACAGGCTGCAGGTCCCCCCAGCATGGACTCCATGTCACCTGGGAGATGCGAGAGCATGTTAATGCAAACAAATCTTGTTAATTCTCATGAAACACATGCAGCTATAGTGCTGCTAACAGCAAAGTATTAATTAAATGAATGGTGCTGGGATTAGGTTCTCATTCCATTTCTAAAGCATGTGTTCATAACCCATAGCAACTCAGAACATGTGCTCCAGAAGGACTGCAAATGGAAACCAAAGCATGAGGTCTGTAGGCCCTTTTAGGGAAAAGCCTTGTCTAGGCCCTGTCCCCAGATGCTTTGAAGTCCCTCTAAAGGCCTCAACCTGCATTTTCCCTAAGAGGGTAGATCAGTGGGCTGAAGGAATGTAGTATGTGAAATCTGGACCAAACCTCTGGCTCTGCCAGCCCTGCATTCTTACAGGCTGCCAGCCTCAGGTTCCTGTGATGGGAGGTGTAAGTGGGGTACAAGGAAAACAGACACATGGAAAGTTGAGTTAATGCAGTAGTAAAGGTATGCATTAATAAGCTGTCTGTTTCTGTCTCAAATACAATCAATACAAGCTTGAGTCCTATTTGGGAACATTTTACTTAAAGTAGGTTCATCTTTACCAAATGAAAATGGCTTTTCTAAAACACAGCTTCATTGAAATGGTTACCCTAAATACTCTCACAACCTTGGAATTTTCCTGTAGCAATAAACATTTTCACAACAACAGGATTCAGCATGTAACCTGTGTTTTACAAGCACTCATGGTTCCTTGAAGTCTGTAGGAGAGCATCAGATGGCTAGCAAAGCCCAGAGAATGAGTTAAGTACTCAGAACAACACAGTTGCAGTGTGAGGTGCTCCATGTTGGCTGATTAAGGGAAATTAGGAAATTAAACTGCAGGTGTTAGGATAGGGGATCCTGGTGCTGCTCTCCACAGCACACTGGGGGATGCCAGCTGTGTAGCACAGTTCCCTCTTCTGCTAAAGGGAGCAGGGGAGGCTGTGGGGCAAGGACAGGAGCATGTAGACAGCACAAAAAGGCTCTCCTGAGCCCTGAAAGCTAAGAATTTTCATATGATTTCAGGTTTAAATTTGTCCATATTTAGTTTATATATCTGCAAGGCTGGAAAGTCACCACCAAGAGATTATTTTTTCCATGTGTTTGTACCTAAAACCATCAATCAAGACACCTCTCAGCTGCTTCCTCACATCCATGCCAACTAGTGAGCAACTAGCTTAGCTTGGAAAGTAGATGGTGAGATCAAATGTGCAGAGTCTGTCACATCATCCTAAATGATGTCTGTGTGTAAGTGCCAAAGATTGCAGTATAAATGCAGAGGCTTTGAGGAATGCTGCTGAAATGTTTGCTCATGGACAACAAATAGAAAGCAATGTCCAGTAAAACATGAGCATTGCTGTTTAATCAAAATTCTTTCTTAAGCTGGTGTCCTCAAGACATCTTGGCTTCTGAGTACAATCCATAGCACTTTATCTTGTGATAGTGACTACTTGTTCTGTGAGCACGTATCCATTTAATGGCATTCTAAGTGCATTAAGTACACTCTGAAATCTGCACCTTTAAGTAATTAAAATCAGACATAACAATTTTTTTTCCCTGAACTGGGGAATGTTCACTGAACGCACCTTGTTGGTAAATTTGGATTTCTTGCCGCTAGTGGACTCATCCTTCAATATGAAGAACTACTGCTATTTTTTATTATTTATGGAAACATCTGTATGGTCTGGGATTGACTTTAGGATTTAGCAGGATGCTGTTGCAAACTATGTCATTACCATGAGTTTGACTCTGCAGATGGCATGTGAGCTTTAGTTAGCAGTGTTACATGCAAAGAGAGAAATCTGGTCTTTCTCAAAAGATAGTTACCCATGAACGATGTGGATGTTGTTAAATATTTGTGCTGCTACAGATCAGATTTAAAAGAAAATCTTCACAAACTTTTTTTTCTATCACTGAATTTGAACAAGATGCAATCTCTGCACCAAGTAGCATTAATAGTACACTGCCCACTCGTATACGCAGTTAAAAAGCACAAAGGCTCGTACCAATGCGGATAAGAATTATTTTATGCACAATGCCTTTTCAATCTGACTTCTGTTATACGGAGGTATTTGAACTCACAGGGTACTAAGAGAAAACACATGGTCAGCTGAAACATGAGAGAGCCTTTTAAGCAGCATGTCTTTCAAGTCCGCAGCCATTCCCATTGGGCTGGGGAGGCGGCAGCGTGGGCTCTGCCATTGTTGGAGAGGCTCTGAAGCCTGGTAGAGCACAGGCAGGCAGAGCTTTCCTGAGCAGGCAGTAGTCAAGGCTTAAGGCAGGGGTGAGCTTCCAAAGGTGCCATCTTTTCCAAGGGAGGGACTTGGCTGCAGGTTCCAATGGCATTTTAGTAAAACTGTTGTTCTGGGCAAATTCCACCTTTGTTGGGATGGGATGCAAAGGGCTGACAGCTTTGTGCATCTCCCACCTACCTTTTCCTTCCATTGGTAGAAATAGCCAGTGAAGGGCATGTGCTTTTTTTCCCCCTGCCCCTTCATGTAGAAGCCTCAGTGTAGGGTGGAGGTGCTTTTCTTTGACTTCACAGGAGACTTTGATGCTGTGCCAAGCTTTTTTTCCTTTAAAAAAAAAAAAAAATCCCAAACTTTTCCTACTGTATTGTATGTCTTCGATCTGATGAGAAAAAATGATTTTCTTAAATTGCATGGCATGTTTGTGGGATTTGATCCCTGGGTAATAGTGTGTGGTTTTAGGGCTCTGCATGTCTCATTAACTTTACATAACCTCTTGCTCTTCTCTTGATACCGCATCCCCCAAACTTTTCATACTTCTCCCATTTATGTTCCTGTGCATTGTGCTGTCACCACTCACTCCCTCTGTCTGCTAGAACATCTTCCCCTTTTTGTAGTAAACAGACACCTACTTTTTCTTCAGGAGCTTTTTTTCTTGTGTACTTCCTTTAAGGCTTTTGTTGGTAAATCACTTGAATCTGTACAAATTTGATGCTAGACATTCAAGAATCTGGTGATTATCTATTACGTACTGTGCTGTCAGCATATTTAAAGACCTAAAAATATTTTATTGATGTACAGCTATAACACCATTCAGTAATAGTGTCTACACAACAAATAGCAGAGCATGGTATAACATACTGGGGACACAATGTCCCATTCCCAGCACGTTTTATGGTGCGGTCAATCTATACTTTCCTTGGGGAAGAAAATAAATGAGAACTATGTGCTGCACAGAGCTGAGAATTTTGCTGGTACTGGATAAATTGCAAAACAATATAACTGTTTCTCCAGTGCTAATGATCAGAGCCATCCTTAATTATACTAGGGGCCTCGGGCAAGGAATTTTTATAGAGCTGCTACTCCAGCTTGAAGGACCATGCTGCTTGTGTCCTAAGACAGCCACGGCTATTGCCTGGCTACCACCAAGAGCCCCCTTGTTCACAGGGCATCATGGTACCTGTGCGCATCCTTAAGGGCTGCTGAAGTCACTCTTAGGTAACGAGGTTTCTGCTGAGGACAAAAAGATGTATTAGTCTTAATTTTGAAGTGATTACAACTGAGCATGAAAAATGTTTTTGTTTCCACTTCGCTTAGCAAAATGCAATCAATTCCATATTTTCTGTGAAACAATACTCTAGATGACATCACAAAAACAGCCTAATGCCTGCTGTCCTGGGCAGATTTGTTGGAGACAGATTTTCCATGTAGCCATTTTGTACAGCCTCAGGACACAACCAAAAATCCGAGCTCTTTTGAAGGCAGAGAATAAATAACTTTAAATTTTTCCCATTGAATTTCGACATGTTTCTTT
The DNA here is from genome assembly GCA_013396635.1 of Penelope pileata. NCBI lineage: Eukaryota > Metazoa > Chordata > Aves > Galliformes > Cracidae > Penelope > Penelope pileata. The sequence continues at coordinate 1,409,718 of WBMW01003488.1, forward strand.
TATTGCAAAACTTGGATTTTCATGCCCTTATTTGAATTGTACATTAAAATCTGTTACTTGCCAGCATCCCACCCACATATAGTACTACGTCTCATGGAAGTCATCACTTAGTTGGAAATGTGTGCACCATATGCATACTCTCAACTCCAAAAGTAGCACCCAAGGGTTTTTTAAACTCAGCCCATAATCTACAAACACTGTAAGAAAAATATAAAAGATAAAAGAGAATATTTTAAGATGCCATAAAATGTTTTAGAAACTATTTTAAACCTCTCTCTGTTATAAGGAATCTGAGGAGCATTTATTTTTCTCCTCAAGCAGGAGAAAAGATAGGAGGCTGTCCAAAACTTTTGCAAGCATTTTTATTGCATTGCAGGAATAGGAAATGGGAGGACTGAGGGGGTTGGGGCAGGAGAAGTGTTTGTTTTCTCAGCTAGAGATATCTAAAAGTTTGGAATCTTTATGAGTAATAGAGATATTGACATATTTTCAGTTGGACAATACAAAAATAAGCGTGGAAGGTCTTAATCGCATATCAATATTCTAACTATGCCCTTTGCAAGAATGCTACATGCAATGCTGCTGATACCGTTGCAGCAGCTGCAGTTACTCTTGCTTAACAGAGAAGGGGTTCTCAGTTGTGTGCGGCATTTCTGCAGAGCACCTGCTTTGGGACCCATCCTTTCCTGCTCCTTTTTGAAAGAGAGGATGGAAAGCTGTCCTGATAAAATGACTTCATGTCTAACACTGTGTTCAATGGGAGTTTGTTATTGCATGGAAAACGACAAATATTACAAAGGACTAAGTTAAAATGGGCATCTTATAAAAAGGACTTCAGAAACGACAAGAGGCAACATGTGAATCAAATATCTGCATAGTGGGTAGTTCTGGTTGTGTAACATTTTACATCCTGTTGGCTCAGATCTGTGCACCTAGGTGAGGGAAAGTCAGGCAAGGAGTGTTAAACAATGTTCACTTTATTTTGATAGCTGGGTGTGCATCTTTTCTTTAAAGCAAGAGATCTAAAACTAATGCCATCACCATACAAACTTGTCCCACCCCTTTACTTTCCATTGTTATTTTTATATTCAAAAATAAAAAGAACTGCAGGAAATTGAACGAGCTAAATCCAATGCATTTCAGTAACTCATGGCCTTGGCTGGTGCCAGCTGTACTGGTGACATGTACTTGGCTTGTGCTCTGGAGGGACTCTTAATCTTAGACTGCTTTCCTCTCCTCAGGTTAGCTCTCAGTGTTTTTGTATTTGTTTACATGTTTTTTTCTGATGCAGGCAATAGCTCGTTATTTAATCAGGAAGCCTTTGTTTGTTTAAAGGCACACTCACATGTGTCATTCATCAACTTGATGAATGTTTCATGGGTGATGTTGTTGACTCTTGCAGCCCTGTTGGTGATGGTCACATGCACGCTCACCAACTTTGGGAAAATCTTGCTTGAAAACTTAGAGTAGCCATTAATTACATCCCCAACGTTGACCGCACCTTGTCTGAAGTTTCTTCATAGAAAAAGCACATATCACCAACAGCTATCACAGTTACATTTTTCCATATATTAAAATATAGCCAAACCCACTTAAAAGATTGGAATAGATGCAAGTGCTGACATTCAGATCCTGGACTAAGGACTTGGAAGAATTTGTTTGCACCAGAAGATTACTCTGCAGCTACTTGCTGCAGCTTTTGTGCTTCTCTTCCTGCTACTGGGAGACGGTGCAGGTCAGAAGTCTCCTCTGGACAGGCTCTGGAAGGGACTGCTGCCCCTCTGTCCGTGTCAGCAGCGAGACCCAGCAGTACTTAGGATGCTCAGGACATCCCTTTCCCTTTGCCGTTTATCATGGTGCAAAGGTCAGGGTGGCTTGAGCAAAGCTTTGATGTCCCCAGAGAGCTGAAGGATGCTGATGCATTTGGCAGAGCTTCTCTAGTGGCTGCTCAAACTGCTCCTGGGCAAATTTATGCAAGAAGAGCAAAACTAAATACAATCCTAATACCTCTCAGGAGCTGATAAACTACCTGGATGTCAAAAATAAAATCAGTGAAAATCCACAAGGTATTTTCCTTATTAATTAGATGGATGTTCCTCATAAACCTTGTGTTAGAACGCTGATTTTTTTTTTTTCTCCTTCGCCTCCTGCTATGGGAGTTGCTGCTTGCTCCATGTATTCCTTTTGCCTGTGACGTTCAGTAACATCATGGCAATTTGGGGATTGTGTCCATTGTCCCCCTGAAGATGAAGCTGGCTTGCATCTGTAAATGCAGATAAAGAGTGTTTGTGATCTTCCAGCTTAAGTTAAAGTCATATCAAACTCTAAGGCCTTCACTTGTGGAACAGGGAGTCATGCACAACAGTGGTGTGCTGATTAGAGACGCTCAAGGAATTAGGACAACGGATGTTAAAGACTCATTTGAATATGTATTATTAATGCCATATATTAAAAAAGTGACTTTCTTATGTAGACAAATGCTAAAATTGTATATTTAGTCTCCTTTTAAGTTGATTTTCGTACTGAAAAAGTAAATTCCCGAAGTATGATTTGCACTCAGTTTACATGGTTTAAGTCTTTCCAAACTGGAATGTGCTTGGTCTGATCAGCAGTATGCAGAGCCTTCATTGCTGTGGTGTTATTGCCAGCTGCATGCCTTGCACACACATTTTGCTCTGCCTCACTATAGGCATCCTGAGGGTGCTCTCTGTGGAATTTTGTGTGTTGACCTAAATGTTCTGATTTTCTTTTTTTTATGGTGAGCACTACGTTCACATTCGTTTAATCTAATTGATGTGGTCTTGGACTGCACAAATAATTAATATTGGCCAGAAAAATTTGTGAAGGAAGGAGCGTGTTCATCCTCCTGCTAGCTGCCATGATGGGACCTGTCAGATTCCCAGCAGCGCTACAGGCACGGTTATGAGTGAGCTGTTCTTAGCTTGGAAGAGCCAAGTCTACAGAGGTACACAAAGGGTGTAGATGTGGGCATCTGTGCCATGACTGCCCTGGGGGTCTGGATTGCCTCTCTTAGCAATATAAACTATGCCAAGTGGCTCTGGGGACTGTTTCAGCAAGTGGGAAGCCTTTTATTTGGCATCAAGAAAATGAGTATGTAAGTGCAAGGACCCAATGGTATTGTATCATATCAGATACAATACATAGCTGATCCTGCTTTCTGAGAATGTGGATCTATTGAAGCAACTCCTGTGGCACAGGGACTGTCCAGGTCTGTGCCATGGCCCTCACGCAGTGGGCTTCACTTTGCTCTTTTATAGCTGTGAGACATTGTGGGGAATCAATTGTGAGCAAGCCTTGTTCTTGGCTATCTCTGTGAGAAAATCCCATGGTCACAGAAGAGTGGAGGATCTGATGTCTGTTAAAGCTGCTGTTGAGAAACAGTCTACTACAACTGACTTAATTCAAGGATAAGAATTTGGAGGAAATGCACAAGGAAACACATATATCAAATTATGTATGCTGTCCATGGGGAAAATTTCTTAAGCAATTAAGTTTATATATTTCCTGTATTCCTTTTAAAAACAAAAGAAAACCAAAACAAACACAACCATTTTGCTCATAGGATATAATGCTGTATTTCGATTCCTTGTGTTCTTTTTGGCATAGTCCAATCTACACGCTTTTTTCAGCAAAGATTCAGCCTGATCGAGAAGTTGGGTGCATACCCTTGTATGTTCCTCTTCCACTGGAACCGAGTTATATTTTAACTCTTTATTTATTCCTACCTTATTTACATAATTTGAATGTTTCAGTAATATTTTTATTGCGGAATGATAGTGAGAAACTGAGTGTTTTGGCCAGATCAGCCTACTTCATGTTTTGCTAGCATGTTAATTTTCTCAGTTTGATCTGAAATAGCAATTACATCGTAATGAAATTTGAGCATAATTTTTGTCTGTCCTTATGTTTATTAGTGAATTTGGTGTATGTGGGTTAAATATTTTCACTTAATTTATTGTTATTATTTATGGTGCATGGCTCATTCTGACTGTGCATATATGTCTATAAACACATGTTATCTTATATGAAAGATGGCAGTGTGTGGTAGTAAATTTGTTTTTTGGCATGAACTTGGAATGTCAGCAGCGTTCATGAGTAGCAAACTTAATTCTTGCCAAGCTAACATCAGAAGATATGCAAATATTTAATGTTATATATAGTTGTTTTATGGGCAGCAATCCTTGCACATTCTCTCTGTTTTGTTGGGAGAGAGAACTTTTTCTTGAAATTAAAAATCTGAGTTGCAGTTCTGTGTACCCAGGGGAGGCTCCCAGCCGATGACTGTTCTTTTTCCTGAATGAATTCTTTCTGCAGTGGTGGGAATTAGCAAAGCTGAGAACAAAGAAAATTAGGGACAGAGTTTCTCCACTTCTTCCTTGGGTCATATTAAAGTCCAAACCTGTAAATACTTACATATGTATTTAACTTTTGGTATTCTGAGTACTCTTAATGATTCAAATGAGATTCCTCATGGAAGAGTAGTTAATCATGGGAAGAAATGTTTGCAGGTTTGGGTCCCAGGGCTGTTTTCCCCTTCAGCTGTACCATTTCAGCTTTCTTACATTCTCTTCTAGACATCGTGCGTGGGAGCAGTATATAATGATCAGGTTATACCATACCTTAAAAAGCAATAGCAAAACATTCTTATATGTAGCATAAGTGAATATTTTTCTTCTAGGTGTCTATTGCTGATAAAAATTTCTTTTAATTCAAGTGCTTTAAAACATTGATTAAATGTATGGAGAACGGTATGAATCCTAAATAAAAATTGCAGAACTGGGACACTTTGGAAGAGAATGAAATACAGCATGGTATTGTGATGAAGTGGCTGCTTTAATTCTTTATTTTAAAAATCTCATTTAACTCTACTGCTCTGGCATGTATTCTTTAGGAAAAAATGTTAATGCTGATTTAATATGCATGTAGTAATCAGGATCTTGCAAGCCATTTGTGATGTTTGGGTTGATAGGACCCAGCTGTTCGATGGCATTTATAGGTATGCCTAATGCAAATATTTAATCCTAGTTCATCGAAAGATGCTTTAAGGGAGGGGAAAAAAAAGAACAAAAACAATGAGAAAACCCTAAAAAACATGGTAGATAAAGTATATAAAGGAGAAAATGTTACTAAGTGTACTTCAAAATACCCTTTTTAAAAAAAAAAAAACAAAAAAAAAACTCCCCTAGTGTCTGAGCAATGCAGTGTGTGTATTCCCCTGCGTGGCTCTGTGCAGTCGTAGGTAGCACACAGCTACAGCAAAGCAGCTGCCATTTCAAATTAATTCTAAGTGCTTTTTAATATCTTTTGGAGATGAGGGGGAAAATGGGGATTTGAGGATTTTCATCTTGATTAACAGGGCTATACTTGCGTAGAATTTATGAAAAAGTGCAGTTTAAAGCTGAGTTTGTTTCATCAGTTATTTATTTGTAGAATTGTTGAAAATTTTGCACATGCCTTTTGGGTTATTTTAAATGGACAGATTTGCTTTAAAAGAGGTTTTAATCTTTATCACATCTGTGGTGGATTTACTACACTTCCTGTAAAACGTTTTCTAAGGTAATGAATATAACATTAACAAAGCCTACTTTTTTATGTGTCAGTCAACATCACTTGGTTTTTCCCCCTCTTATTCCATTAGCATTTTCCCCTTTTTCCTGAAATATTTATACTTGAATGCATTTTGAAAAGTAAACTCAATGAGAAATATTTTTAAGAGAATCATCAAAGGTACTTGGATAGTAATATAAACAGTAATATTTGTTAAACTGTGATTTGAGTTTCTAGAGAGGTTTTTAAAACCAAAGAAAAGAAAAATCACCATATGCATCTTTATCTGTAAATTAGAATGGCTTTGTGTTTTCTAATCTGCCTGTTTGTATCTTTCTCCAAGAATATAATATTTCTGTATCTCTATTTTATAAATGCAAATAAGGAGAATACAATATATGCAAACAGTATTACACAGCACATGCTTTGTTAAACATTCTTCTGATCCTCCTGAATATCGTTAAACGGACAGTGCAGATTCTATACTCTTTCTATACAGCTCTTTATACTAAAGTGAACTGCTGCTGTTACTTTCCCATCTGGAAATTCAATACCTGCACATGGGCTGCTGCTTTCCCCACCAAGCGGCTGTGAGAGGTGTTGGGAGGCGGAAGGTTCTGCACTCTCTCCACACAGAATGACATGCTCTGACTGAAACGATCTGTCCTTGAAACTCAGATTCCTTTTTGGTAATAGATTATTCTTAAATGAACCTTACTGAGAGTACTGGCAGGTAGTTAACAGCAGCAAAGGCAATCTTTCTGCGTATATGTCAGAGCCATAAAACTTAGGAAGTAGAATATAATGAGGTTTTCTATACCTTATCTACAAGGTGAAAATGATAGAGGTAGAAATGAATGAATGAGTACATCCTGGGCTGCTCTTTGTTTGCTGGCTGCTACAGCTCGTGGTGTATGCCACCGTCCTCATGAGAGGATGGGCCCCTGCCTCTAGCAAGAGGCGCTGGGTCTGCCTGGACTCAGCCTTATCTCCCTTTTCCCTGCCACAGCAGCAACTTGGGATCTCCCATGGGCAGGTTTGATAGCCCAGGCTGTACCCTAACCTAGGCACCTGCCAAAACCCTCCATCCAGTGCTTTCAAACCCAGATTTTTGTCAGGTTGAACTGCATGGCAGGAAGGCTAAGAGTGTCTGATCATTGCAGAGCTCTGCATGGAGCTTGGCTCAGTTCCGTGCTTGTTACAGCTTCCTCAGAGGGCGTTTTGGATTGAATTCTTCTTGGGACTTGGACTAATACGGGAGTGAAGACAGGATGCCTCAAACAGGGCAGTGACAAATGCAAAAAGAAATGGTGAAAAATGAGGAGACAAGGATCTTAAAGAAAAATCATAATAAACATCACACACGGGCTACCCACTTATGCCAGCTCAGCTTTCGGGGTGTTTTTCTAGCCCCTTTTAATATATAGCACAGGCTTCCCTTCAGTTCAGAAAAACATTAAAAATATATTAATCATTCTTAAACAAAAAACCATGTGTTTGAATGGCAAGGGAAGAGCATGCAACATCAAAGTCGATATTTCTGAGTATGGGATGCCCCATCCCTCCCCTTCCCCAAGCAAACCCTGAGCTGACCGCACACCCAGTGCTCCCCATGCCTGGCACTGGTGCCAGTAGCTGTGCCCAGCAGTGGGCTCAGCCTATGGGGCCATGCTGCCCTCAGGCATTTGTGCATGCAAGGGGATGCCCCTGCTGCATCTAGCTCGAAGTAATCCAGATCTGGCAAAGACTGTGATTTATCTCCCAGCAAATGAAGTGCAGTAGCTGTGCTTTAGGAGCAAAGAGGCAGCATGACCTTTAGCTTTGCTTTCGTGTGGGGCTGTTTGCTGTCACCGCAGCATTCAGCGATGGAAGGGATGAGAATGCACAGGGAAATGGGAGCAAATGTCTTCGCGTGCAGTGTGTATCCAAACAAACTGAGTTTGAGCTGTAAGCATAGAGCAGCTGCTGTGTGCATCCAAACTGTTCTTGTTCACCAGAAACTGAATGTCTTTGTTTATGCAATGTTAGAACAAGCCAGGAGTAGGAACCCAATGCTTTTAGCACTGCAGAAAGGTGAGCGGTCCCTCTTCCAACAAGCTGACGAGCTAAGGCTTTGCACAGTGGCGTGTGGTGAGTTCAACACCCTGATTTGGAAAGAATTAGCATGCGCTTCAGCTGGCCTCTATCCAGAAGTTGAAGGGACCCTTAGACAGCTGCTTCACTGCTGCTCTGGAGGAGGAGACATGAAGATGCTTTCTGAACTAGATCCTAATCTTGCTGTTGGGGTAGGAAGAAGCAATGAACTGGAAGGAAAAATAAAACAGGATAGAAATTTGTCCAGTTTTACTCTCATACAAACAGAGTTCCCCTTAAGTGGGAATAATTCCCTCAGATTTGAAATTATTGCACTCAGTAGGTATTGCACTTGGGGAAAAGCAGGCTGGCTGACGTAAGGGGAACATGCTATGGAGCTCAGTATAAAAGAAAACAGATTTTGAGAATTTCTGCCTACTTGTTATTATCATCTGGTTGATATAATGTTTGTCTGAGACAGACGCATTCTGAGGAGAGGACTGGTCCAGCTGAACCAGTTTAAGGCGAGCAGTTGATGTGAGCGGAGCAGGATGTGTGTGTGGAACACAGAGAGGGTGCAGTGCAGGGAGCCAGCTGGGTAAGGCACCAGCAGTGAGGCCGTGGGGATTGCCTGCCTCTCTGTGGGTGCTTCCCATGCTGGTGTGAAGCCCTGGAGCAGCTCCTATCCCATGCTAGGGCTGAGGGGCTGCAATGCAGCAGTGACTGGTGTGCAGCCATCAGAGAATATGAGGTCAGAGAGCTGCAGTTTACCCTGGGAGCAGAGGCAATGAGTGGAGTTAACATCCCAGCCCTGGGGCACTGTTCAGACAGCACGGTCTATGTGAGGCCCAGACCCTGCAGCTTTGTGGGGGGCTCCTCTGGCAGAGACCAAAGCCACCAGCACCCCCTGCTCCCCCAGTACCCAATCCTCACTGTGCAGAGAAAGCATCCCCTTCCCCACTTCGTTTTTCTCAGACACGCAGAACTATTCTTAGAATTCTCATTTCTGACATCATTATCTACTTTGTCTATCTTGTATTGTAGCACTTTATTTTCCTTGAGCAACATATTAAACATGCCAACGTATCCAGCACAGCTAATTTGCAGAGCAGCAAACTCGTTTTCAGCACCTTCTAATCTCTTAGCAAAAGACTCCGCTGTATGCTCAATAGCAGAGGCAGGCTGTGAGGAGTGTCATCTTTCATGCACCAAGCCCGGCTCTGTAGCACTGCTCCCCTCACATCTAATGCACCGATCTCCCACACCGGCCGTGTGAGGGTGGATGCAGTTCCCAGCACAGGCTGCCGGGCTGCTTGGGTGGTGCTGGAGGTTTGTTTTTAAACAGGATGAAAACAGGAGTCTTGCGTCCCCCTGCCTCACATGTCACCTCAGCAATCATGAGGCATTTCCACAGAGATGCGGTGCAGTGAGCAGCGGCCTTGCAGCTGTCTGCCTCACCGGTGAGCTGACTGGGGGAAGTGAAGCAAGGGTCTGTGTTCCTAAAAAAGGGAATTAGATGCATTGGTAGAGACCAAGTCCTTCAGGGGCTGTTAAAATCTGTGGTCCAGGTGCAGCCTTGGCTGTCCCTATGTCACCCAATGCCTAGAAGCTGGAGGGCAGGTACTGGAGGGAGCACCACTACATGTGTCTATAATTGTGTCTCCTGGTGACTCTTACTGTCCTTTCCTTGTCTGCTAGGGGCAGAACACAGGCCTGTGTGAATCTCTGATCTGATGCAGCACAGACACTTATAGCAAAAGCCTGGTCCTTGACTTAAGGAGGTAAGCATGGTTCTGTCAGAATAATTAGACAGGCTGCTCACGCTACTTCAGATATGCATCCCTGCTTCCCATCCTCCTGCCTCTGTAACAGAAGGCCTTGCAGGCTGGAGAGCACCAAGAACTCCAAACCTGAGCTGCAGGGCATGGCTTGTGCAATGGCAGGGGCTAAAAATTCCCGTAACGCATCCAGTATTATCTACCCCTCCTCTCACCTTGTTCAGCTTCTGGAGAAGACAAAGATAAATGCTTTCTCTCTATGTTAATTGGAGTGAGGAAGGAGATAGCTGGTAAAGCCAGCTGATAAGATTTGGACAGAGGTGCCAACAATTCCCAAGGAGATGTGGAACACAAAATGTAAAGCTTTTCCTGGCAGAGCAATTTCCAGCCACAGTGCTAATTCTGCAAGACGAATGCAAGAGAAGCACTTGCTATTTACTCTTCAGAATAAACTTCAAATGCAGTGCTCATCTCCTTTACTCATGGGACATGGGCAGCAGCAATGCTTTTCTGTCAAATTTGTCCACTGCTGTTGTAGGAGGTTTTGTTTTTTAATGTAGGTGGGTTGTCATTTGTTACGCAGTTGCCTTGTTTCCGGAGGTTCTGCACAGCACATTGCTAATGAGCTCATTTTCCCTGAAGATAGGTATTGATAAATACTGGGCAGGCAGCTGGGCTGCCCTTTGTAGTGAAGCTTCTTCTTAATAGAAGCTATAATGGTAAAGTCTCTTTGAAGCAGATGTACGGTAGAATCAAATGGGATCAATATGTTCTACTTAGGTTGAAGACAATTAGACTTGCACTGAGAGAAGCAGAGGTGAATTCTGAAAGAGATGTTCCTGGTCTCGTATAACAGAGATTATGAGACCACTGAGCCATATAAGGTATTTTAAAGCCTATTCAGCAAGCTTGCTGGCAAGCTTGCTGCGTAATCAGGTATCAAATAGCCAATGGTGTGGAGAGTGTCCTGATAGCTTCCTTGCTTACAGTGATATCGAATACAGAAGTATCCACAGGAGCTTTGGGGAGTGCTACATTAACAGTCCTCTATGTGTGAATCACCCTTCCCATGGTGTTTTCGTCAAAATCAGAGCCTGCCACTAGTGGCTCATTTTCCATGAGTGATGAGGCTTTGAAAGGAAGATATAAAAGGAGTTAATGGAAACAGGGGAACATTTCTGAGTCAGTTGGCCATGTAAATTTAGAGTGGGCTTCCCAAACATAACTTCAATATTCGAGTTAAGTGAATTAACAAGGAGCTATTGAAGCAATGAGCACTGGATATTTGGCTGCCACATTGTGGGTTTGATCATAAGCATGTTGGAAGGAGTGTACCAAATCCCCTTACGCCCTAAAAGAATCCTAAAATACCCAAGGTTTTTTTTTTACTCATCCTCTCAGCACTCCTCTCCTGTGACATGATCTAATTCTATCTGCTTTCCTGATGGTAAATGAAAACATCTTGGGAATGCAGTACGGGCACATGCATAAACCTTAAAAGCAAGGAGTGATCAAAGACAGCATGGGCTAACTACCGAACAATTTCTAATTAGTTTTCAGCTATCTTTATAGAGAGCAAACTCTTGATAAAGAGCAATTATTCATACAGAGGCCACGTAATTTAGACAAATAACTTGTAAAACATAGTAATTGGGCTGCGTTGTGCTCTCCTTTTTAATTAGAATTCATATTTGAAACAGGCAGAAGGATTCTTCGGGTTAAAAGAGGGGGGAAGATGTAAGCTATAGGGATTAGAGAGGAAAAAGCATAATAATTCATCTGGTTATCTAGATAAATCCTAGCCAAATGTGGCATTCTTCCCTTGAAGCATTACTGTGAAGACCTAGCATTGCATCAGTAAAGCTTGAATACCTTTTCCCCTTCAAAAAGAGGCACACTAAATATTCTAGATGGTTTTGTCTTATGCAGCATTATATGAAGCAAGTGTTGCAGAGTTAGTATGCTTTCAGCATCTATTGCAAGGGCTGCTAGATAGCCAAGTTCAGGGCAGAAGTTAACCGCCTCTTTCCCTGGAATGTCAGCATACATTTGTCTGGGTCGTACTTCATTTGTTTTTTCCTTTCTGGGGTTTTAAACATCTCTCAGTCGTTCCTGATATTTGTAGCACTTTAATGTGCTATGCATATTTAGTTAATGTGCTGTGTCCTTCTTCTTAGAGATTATTAATAAAAGTTAAATTAAATTTGTTCTAGTGTTCAGCCAGCAGTCACTTGATGTTTACCATCTTGCAACCCAATGAATTGTTTGTAACTACACCTATTCCTCTGTCCCTGGGATCAGTTTTCATTTCTCATATCCTTCCTAATCTATTCTACTCTTTCATGTGAGATATCTGATGTTATATTTAGTGCCTTTCTGAGGACATTTATGACAACATACTACTTCTGGCAAATTTTTTCTCTCTCTAGGAATTCTGCTGCTGTATTGGCCAGGCAGGCTGCTTCTTATGGATTCTTTTCCAAATTACTTCCAAGAGCCTGATATTTTCGAGAGTCTGGTATTAATAATTTTGCATTTTGTATATAAATTGATTTTTTTTAAAAAAAAAAATCAACCTGATTGTAGTGGGTCATTCTGGCAAAGCTCTTAATTTTCTAATTCTGCCTGTTCCACTGTTTCTTGAAGGTAGATTTCTTGTACCAGACTTGCAAAACTTTTGGCATTTCCCTTCCTTTCAATGATTAGCACTACCTTTTCTCCCTGACACTCTACTTATCTTTGGAAAACAATCAATTATCACTCAGAAGTCAATTGAAACTGATTTTTTTTTTTTATAGTAAATATTAATTGGTATGGAAACGGATACTACCACATTTTAAAAAAAAAAAAAATCATGTATCAATGTCAAATTCATCTTAAAAGCAATTGATTCAGAATTTAAATGAATTCAGTTAATTTTGTTTCTGAAAATGACCAAATCTGTTTTAGCATTCAAATATGCATACAGAATGAGTCTTCTATTTATGGCATTTCTGAGATCATACACTGCAAGTAAATTATTATAAAAAATTATTTTCATCACTGCAATCTAACCTTTTAAAGTCTCTTCATGAGTGCAATATGATGAAAAATCATGGGAAAGCAGAGTGCTGTTTGAGGATACACGTCTGGTTCAGAAGAACAGTGAAAATACTTGTAGCGTGGGCTGGTTTTTCTCTATGTTAAGGGAACCGGGGACTTTACATAAACTCCAACTAGCACAGAATGTGGCTGCCAGGTTTCTTATGAAAAGGAGACGACAGGAGCACATTTGATTTATTTTGAATATGTATTGGCTGCCAGTCAAATACCATACTGATTTTGAAATTGCTCGCCTTGTCTGTAAGGTGTTACATAGTCCCAGCCTATCTCTTTGACAGTCTTTGTCCTCACATTCCTGGCCAATCTTGGTGATTTACTCAGATCCAAGAGTCCTCTAAAGACCGAGAACCTTCATTTCTTACTGACAGCTTCTCATACAGGAGATATTAAGGTCGTGCCTTAAGGTCGAGCCCCAACTCAGAGCATTTCACTGACCTACTGTGCCTTGGAGCTGGGCACCCAGTTAAGTACCTCATTGAATCAATCTCTGTGTTGTATCATCTGCAGTAGTTTTGCAATGCACAGAGTGAGAGAAGAATCAGGCTTTTGCTTGTTTGAAAGTTAAATCCAATGTGGTAACCTCTTTTTTTCAGTTTAGCTTTTCTGATGCATTGATTATACATTCAAAACAAAACCAAACAAAAAAATGCTAAGGGTTAGTTTTCTGTGCCAGTCATTGTGCAACATTTTCGTGACAGCTGGTAGGAACACTTTTGTCTCATAAAAGGCTTCATCTGATCTCTTTTTCTTTCAATTTCCACACACACAATTATTTTAATTCATGACAGGTTTTTTTTTCTTTTTTTTTAATTTTTTACTTCTTGAAAAATCAGTTTTTGGATATGCTTGTGAATTTTTTCCCCACTAACATTTTTCTCCTCCAGTTTTCTGGTTTTGTTCCTTTGCTCTCCTTTTTTGGCTTGTACATTCTATAAAGTCATGTGATGCTACATGTCAGAAAAGCCTTTCTGCCTTCCCACTCACACATACATTCCAAACTCTTGATAAATTAGAGTGGTAGTGTTGTAATATTCCACAGTTTAAATGTTTTCTAAAGTTGAAGGAACATGGTCAACTCTTTGGAGTGTGCAGCTCTTAGCACAACAGTCTGACCCAAAGAAAGAAAAAATATTTAAAAAAAAAAAAAGAGGTGAAGTGTCTTTTCCGGGGCCTGTATCTATACATCATATTTTTCTTTTTCTTGAATAAACTTTTCTCTGAAAAGGCAAACTCACCTTGCTGTCTCTGCTGTGGGCAGTGGGTGGGACCGGAAACTGTTGATTTATTTTTACAACCAGTTTGTTTATTTTCTCCAAGTCACTAAGGCACTTGATTTATTCTTTTCTCCCACAAGGATATCATCTTTCTTACCGTTGTTTAATGTTTTACAGTTTAAGATCATTCTGTAATTTTAAAACCACAAATAGACTTTTTTTCAAACTGAAATGAGATGGTAGCTTAGGATCAAATAAGCCACCGCTACTGCCACCCACCACCCTGGCCTAAGAGGGACTTGCAACCTTCCTTCCACCTGCAGTGCTCCGCCAGCCAGTGCTGCCTCTGCTAACTGTTGATTTCCAGTTTTTTGAGCATGTGAGATGGTTTTCTGAGGAGACGGATTTTCAACACTATCAATTTAAAATAAAAACTACACTTAAAGACCTGATTACTGGCCAGCCCTTTCACAGACAGGTGCTATGCAGAAAGAGTGAGTTATTTAAAGTTGTGCTAGCAATTAACTACACAAGAAAGTAAAAATAAGTGCCCTTTCCATATTCTTGCCTTTTGTATGTAAAATATAACTCTACAACAGCAATAATAATGAATCCCTGCTTTCCTTTTTGCCTGACCACCAAAAATGCTTTCTCTCCCTGGGGAGACAGACTGAGATACTTAGCCAAGGGTGTGTTTTATTTCTTTCAGTACTTCTGCTGCTCTTTTTTCTTAAACCAGTATGGTGTATGCTCATAATTTTTTATAAAGTACAAAATATAGCTGTGCACAGTTACAGTTTTGTGAAGCTGGGTTACTTTCCAGTAGCCTTGGATTGCTTCTCTCTTTCCTGTTCTCTTCAAATTTTTTTTGCTGGAAAGGTTGTCCTTGCTTTATTCTTCTTTCAACACTACATACTAAAGCTGCTGTCCAGTTCTATCTTTTGTTTGAAATGTGTGCGTGAGTTTCATACTTATATTAAAGAGAGGATTATTGGGGCTGACTTCTTTACACAGCCATGTCAATACCTCTTATTTCATATTGGCAATATCTCTCCCATACTCTGCTTATTCCTTCACAGAGCAGCTGTAATTTTGCTGATTTACTTAGCTCTATGATGTGCACAAAAGAAGGGAAAGATGAGGCAATACAGTGTATTTCTACTTCTGTCTAACTGGAAATATTCAGAGATCTGTGAGGCAAAATCAGTGTTTTGGGATCAAACAATCAGATAAACAGAACCTTGATTGTAGTTTTTGCTTTTCCGGATTAAGATTATGAATGCCTTTGGATATTGTTTCATTTGAACTTGCAACAAGTGGGGTGGAACAGGGAGAGTTATATTAAATAAGCTTGGCTTTGACCAAATTCTAGATAAAAAGCAAGTGAACGAACAAACGTTCTGCATCAGCAAGTTTTAGTATTATCTTACTTTAGGTTCGTCAAGCGCTTATGCTGCTTTCTTTGCTTTTTTGCCTCTTTGAATTCCATGTTGTCTTCAAGTCACAGCAACAATTTTGTATGCCTCACAGTATCCCAAAGGTAGCAGCAGCCTCTACCATGATAGGATGCCAGGATGAGAAAGCAATAAAGAAAATTCAAGCAGGCAAAGCAGGCAGGGAAAGCATTACTATCTTTCTTAATGTATGGTGTTTTTTATTTAAGAAAGTAACCAGTACTTACAAACAGGAAAAAAAGCTTTCATGAAATACTATCTAGATGCTAGTGCTTTTGCTTCCTTTTGGGGTTGCTTAATACATAATAATGACAATCTTCTGCACAAGCTCCCTCTGATATTCAGACTCTACTGCAATAAGCTTCTCTTTTCTCAGGGAGGAAAAACTGTGGTAATGGCAGTCCTGAGCTTGGTGCAACTTCATTAGCAACAAGTACAAAGAACTACTCACGAGAATATATGATAGCTCGGTATAACTATAGAAACACCATTAGAGGGAGCTCTGTTACTTAGTCCAATAATTTACATGACAGACATGTAACCAAGTTGACGATTTCTAATTTGAAATTGCAAAACTCATGGGATGAAAACAAAAATAAAATAGCTTTGGCTGTAAGCACAAATATAGAGAGCACTCTGACTGTGGGTATCTTTCCTGCTGAATGAGTACGTTAGTTTCAGCCCGTTTATTTCAGGCCGTTCCATATAACGGTGTCCGTAAAAACTCTAAGCCTATTACTCAGTCCTCTTTATGTTCCCTTTTATCCCCTCCCTCCACCTCCTGCTAAGTATTAAGGTGTTGTCTTTAAGTCATTATTTATTTTTAATCATGTGCTGTTTTTCTTCATTACCTTCTATGATCAGTGTGTTATAGCTCAGTTTGAAGTTGTGCACAGTACGCATGTATGTGTATATTAACTGAGCACAGGAAAATAGAGGGGGCTGGGGTCTGAAGACAATCTATAATATCTCTACAGAATGCATAATTTAAAGGAAATAAAATTGTCTTAGCTGGAATTAGCAAGTATTGATAGAAATACTCTAAAAGAAACATGAGTATATCACTAATCTCCTACTTATATCTACTTTACAATGTATCAGGTGTAATTTTGCTATTAATGTGAGATATTTTTTGTTACATGTTCTTCTTCCTTGTGTGAATTCTATAAATGCCTTGAATGAGTTATTAATGTGCTACAAGTTATGTGGTGCTGAAAAAATGAATCCAGCTGTGTCTTGCCTGCAATAGGACTTAGTAAAGTTCCCAACCTCTGCTGTATGCAGCACTTAATAGTTTTTTCTAGAAGGGAGTTTTGTATTTTTCTGGTCATGTTTGACTGTCAGTTTTTTTCCTCTCTGCCCCCAAAGACTTAAACCAAACTTTGCAGAAGGGGAGAATTCCGGAATTGATTTTCATTTGTTTTATAAAAATAACACAGCAGAGAAAAGGGATCCAACTTGTGTCCACACTGAACGACAGTTTCTAGTGAATGTTGATCTCTTATTATAGATAACGGTGCATCCACGCAGCAGCTCAGTATCAGGCACAAATTTCTAGGAAAGCAGGCTTTACTGGCTCAGCTGCTAACAGACCAGCTGTTATCTCTCAGGGAGATTGCTTGTGAAGATACCCTGCGCTGGGAGTACCATCAACATTTTAAATTTTTGATATTGAAATCCAATAAACTTTGGCTGTCTTAAAGTAACAAGACACAAGAAATATGAAGTAAACACACAAAAGGGAAACTGGGCTGGGCTTCCTATGTCCAAGTCCGAAGAGAAGAGTTAACTTGTTTCTGTGCAGTGCCAAATGCAGCTGCCTTGGGGCTCTAGCAGAGGATAAGGCAATGCCTAGCACATACCATAATACATAGCAATACATAGCATAACACAGTGCAACATTTAGGTAGCGGCCAATGACTGCTACATGCTGAGTGCTGGAGAGAGGGAGAGTGCTCATTGCCTTCCTTAGTGACTCCGCACCTTGGTATTCTGCATGTCCTGTATCCCAAACCAGAACACTGATTGGCTTTGACCTCTGGATGTGAATAAGTGAACCAAATTATAAAAGGGAGTAGCCCCCAGCCAGTTGCCACGATTGTAATATTCCTTGAATTCCTAAGTAAATACAGGCTGAATGAAGAACATCAGCCACATTTGAGCAAACAGCCATTAGCACCGGCTTTCTTTACCTCCTCTTGTGTGGCCTCTCTCCTTACACTTGTGGTAGCTTGTCAGCACTTTCTCTAAAGGTAACACAAAGCCCCTTGAATCTCCCAAACAATAAAAAATGAATTACCACAATGTATGATAAATAAGAATCGCCTCTTAAATCAATCAGTGGCTGTGTTAAAGGGGTCCCTGAGCCTTTTGCTTTTCCAGAGCTGATGTGCGAGTTAGGTCAACCTATCCCCAGGAAAGGTGGCTGGGGCATGCAGGAAGGGGAATTCATTCATTTTTTTTTTTTTT
>WBMW01003488.1:1427388-1450696 GCA_013396635.1 Penelope pileata
TTTTTAAATCATGAGGAGATGGAGCAGGAGCATGCAGAGACATGAGTCATGAGGACCAGCTCAAAAAACGAGTAATACAAAGCTGTGAAAAAACTCTTAATAATAAAAAGTGCTGTTTCAATTTAATTAGTCTAGACAACCTGGTGGCAACACACTAATGTATTGGCTCGCACGAAGGGATGCCTTGCCCAGGAGCCCAGTGTATTTCCACTGAACTGAAGCCTTTGTCCACCATGTCCTTTCCCTGGTTCCCTCTCAGAAATCTATGGGACCAGAGAGCACAAGCCTTGTCTTCACAAGAAACTGGAATATTTCTTCCTAAAATCTGAAGGAGATGTGCAATCTGAGTGCTGGCAGATGTGGGCAATATGGAGAAAAATGTTGGATGAGAATAAGAAATTAGTTAATGATGTTGTTTACTTTGCCTGAATTTCCACACCCTCCTTGGCAAACCTTTTGTGAAAGCAGCCGGAAGAGAAGCTGGGTAACTTGAGACTTCAATCACTGAGGGCAAATACAGCAGAGTATCTTTGGAGCGCTTTCCTGCATTCATTGTGGAGGAGTACTGATTGAAGGCAATTGTATTGATCCATTCAGCCCTTTATTTCACTTTATTGGGAAATGAATTAATTCTGACAGGCTTTTGCGAGAACTTATTAGCCTGTAACTTAATGCTTAATAAGCTGTCATCTTGCCTTTAACAGTGGAGGACCAATTGCCAGCCAGCCTGGGTATGCTGGAAAACCTAAGATTTCATTTTTCTCAGAAATAAGATTAATAAAAGATGAGAAAACATGGGAGGAAGCTAAAAGAAATAGATATATGAAATAAGTAAGCAAAGTATTACCTGAAAGTAGGAAAGAAAATTTATTTCAAAATAAGTAAATACATAAAGGGGGGGGGGGGACTGGAATTTAAGTGGCTATCAGAAATAATTTCACTGTGTCAAAAGGTATAAGCCACTGCTGGTTGGCCTTGAGCATTACCTCCAAAATATCGTAAGGTAAGGTTATTTCTGGCTGTTTGAATGTTATATTTCCCTGTGCTATAAACTAAACTATTAGTGTTTAAAATGCTCTTTGTGTGTTAATCACCAAGATTTTGTGAATGTGAGGAGAATTCCAGTAAAAAAATAACTCACATAGAAAAAGGCATATGTTCAATGCTCTACTCTGCTAAATGATGATTGGCATCTTTACCTCTTCTATCTGCTTTCATACACTGACGTAAACCATTACCTTGAACAACAAAAATGATTTCCTCAGGATACACTAAATGCTTTGGATACAAGATCTTTTTAATATTTTGAAGTGTTTTCAGATGTTATTATTGTATTACATACATTTTTCCATCAAATCTCTTGTTATTAATTTGAAGTACCATCTAGAAAAAGGAACACAGTTTGTTTTCCGTGCTAGTCTGATAATCCTGCTTCTGTGGATGTGATATTTACCATGCCAGACATTCTGGCCTTTGTGTCTACTGCTTTTCTGTAAAGTGTGCGGGACTTAGAAGGATTGTGACCATCATTGCTTTGTTTCTGGAGAAAACTACAGGAAAGATGGCCACAGGTGGAACACAAAAAGGTCCTGCATAAGTATGGGAAGCCCTGTGAAATGATGAGTGCTGCCATAGCAGATGTTTTTCTTTCTACTGTGGTAACATGTTCTTATTTCAAGTAATGGTCAAGCTGTTGTCCCATCCTCTCACTTGTGAGTAAAATCCTTTTACTTTACTTTATGACAGAAGACAGCTTGACAAATTCAGTGTGGCTACTCCAGCTAAGCAAAATGAAGTGGAAGTACCCCTCCCTCTCTAATGCAGTAAAGTCAGGTCTTATGTTTCTGTACATGGTAGTGGCCATGTTCCCATGCACCTGTACCATGGCTGTGAGCGTGTAAGGGTCTTCAAAGGCTTCTTCTCTTCCCACTTTCCCCTGGGAGAGGTAGCATCTACCGGTGGTGTTGGCCCCTATGTGCAGTATGGTGAGACTAGTGAGAGTTAATGTCTGAGGTGACATTTATCTGCAGCATAGCATGGATTCTCTATGCTAGAAAAGATTTGGCAGTTTGCTATTCTGGCAACCTTTCCTAGTGTAGCCACAGCTTATACTGGCAAGCTAGTGTTTTGTCTGTATGTAGTTTATACCAGTTCCTTGAATGAAATGTGCTATACTGGCAGACTTCTTCCCCTTCCCACCCACATACAGCAGCATCTACTTTGGCATTCAGAATACAGCAGAAGTTTTGACTATGGATCTTTTAGTGCAAGAAAAAATTGTGCTCCTCCGCATAAAGGAGGCTGAAAAGAAGTTGTGCGAGAGTTAGTTAGAAAGCTGTCTTTGCACTGCAAATATATGGGAAAGCTGTGAGCTCATGTGTTTGGTAAGGTGTTGTTCCATTGTCGCTGGTGCCACATTAGTGCTCCAAGCATTGTAACCTCACTGATTTGGTGCTACATCTTCCAGGTGGAGAGCCCAGAGGCATTTTTTCTCCTGTGTTGCATAAGGTTGGTGGGTGAGAAACAACTACCATTGACCACCTTACCCTTACAAATAACCCTCTTTTCCCTTACAAAAAGGTCCTTTTTTTCCTGAGGGGATGCAGAGTTTGAAATGCTGATGGCATAGAAGTCCCTGTCTCTGTTATCTCTTTTTATGGTTCTCTTTGAAGGGGAGAATTTCCCTGCCTGTGGTTGAGATAACAGAGAGATGCTAAGTGGTGGAATTTTTCACAGCACTTGACCATATGCAATAAAAGGTCAATTTGGACACACATCCCAGTGAACTTGAAGACATCAGAGTTTTGCTGGTTTTATGTGGAAATCAAAGTGTTTCAATAGCTCCCAAGTAGAGCTATTGCCTCCCAATTGCCTTTCTCTTCATCTGCCCTCACCTCTTAAAAGCACAGTGCCTTATTACTTTTCTTTTAAGTTTCGAACATGAAGAGGAGGTGAACTGCGGTTGATTCTTGGCTGTCTCTAACGGGAGAATGAGAGCTGCCAGGTGGCGGTAGGGGCCAGGTCCAAAAACCCAGGTTACCCTTTTGATGGGCATAAGAACCTCTGGAATAAGGATATTCTGGACCAGTGCGGTTGTTCTTCTGTATATAGGGTTAAATCAGAACAGATTTCAAATTCATAGAGCCAGAAGATATTCATCTTGTAATGTTCCTGTCATTAAGCAGTAGATTATTCTTTTCAGACACACTCAGAAATTAAGGTTTCTATCCAGGTACCTCCTTGATAAAGAATGCTTGGCACAGTTAAAATTTTCAGGTTTTGAGTAATATATTGTTAGGAGTTGGAGATAGCAGCGCACAATAAATTTTGGGGGTGTTTTGGCTTGGCACCTAAAGCCAGCTGACTGAAGCTCAGTAAAAGGAAATTTGGCATTGCTGCTGTTTAGGAGACTGGCTAATGCAAAGAGTTTGGAATATAAAAGCCAAATCAGAAGAAATATTTCATTTTCATAAGGTGGTCTCTAGGCTCAGTCCTGCAGTATTTACACATGCAAAACAAATTTCTCATACAGCTTATTCACCTTAGGGTGGAAAAAGTATCACGATTGGCCATTTGTTTGTTGGATTTATGAACATTTCTCCAGCAACAAGAGATCCTCGAGTCCTTTCTCACTTGCTTCCTCGCTTTGTGCTGTCTGTGCTACTTGAAGTCATGATAAAGTTGCCAGCATGGAGGCACAGAAGGCATGGCCACTCAGGGTTGAGGAACAGAGCCAGGGCTCTCCCAAATTAAGCCCCAGCCCCTCTGTGCACACAAGCCCTTCTGCTCCAGCATGTCTTTGTGCCAGATTTGTCAGATTCACTCTCCAGATTCACTCTTTGTAGCTTCATTGTTTCATTTATATTTATTTTGACCTCTGCCTTTTCTCTTTTCTCTGCCTTCTCCCCCTCTCCTCCACTCCTCTCCCTTCCTTCTATTGTCTGTTTTTGTATTTTTCAGCATGTGGAATGGTGCCTGGCCTGTGCCAGTGGGGCCACATGGGGCCAAGCAAGAAGTGGGGGGAATTGGGGACCCTCAGCCCCTGCTGGCAAGGGCAGCAGTATTTTGGCTCTTGGCTTGCTACTTCCTGGCCCTGGGAAGAGGAGTGGGGATGGGCTATCCCCTGCTGTGGGCTCTTTGTGGCATGCAAGTGCCTTGGGGATGACGCAGCCTTTAGTGGATGCCAATTTTGGCCCATACTCAGTGGGTCTGTGGTAGGGGAAGAGGCAGGACCTTTGAAAGCCCTTTGAAATGGAAATCTGGATGTTTGGGGAGCCATTCACAAATGGCCATGATGGTGTCAGTGTGTTTGTATTTGGTGGCAACAGCAAGGCCCTGCGACCAGGAAGCTGAGCATGAGGGCTGGGGCGCAGGCCTGGCCCCAGCTGGGCAGCCACGGTGAGGCCGTTTGGTGAGGGAGTGGTGCAGCTGCAATGAAGCAAACTGATTTCCCATTTTGTTGGGGCAGATTGTATTGCTTCTCTCGTTCTCTGCCACCAAAAATGCAATTTTTCTTAGTATAGAGGCTGCCTTGCCCTCAGCAAGTAAATAAATGCCAACGAAAACAGAAAGGAAGCACAAAGGAGCTGTGAGGCCTGCCACATAGTGAAGTCAGCAGTGGCTTGAGGCTGGATGGGGGAGTGGAGCATAAAGGGCTGAAACCTGTGTCCCTGCTACTGGGCCACAGCAGGGCTTCTCTCTCCCATGGCCACCTTTGCCTGTGGGTGAAGGCAGGCTGCTGCCTCCTGGGAGGGAGCAAGGGCCCTGTTGCTGTCCTGTGCACATAAGTAGCTGTGGCAGGTGAGCGTCCAGAAAGAAAAGCTGTGGTGCTGTGTCTCCAACACACAGAGCTGGCTGAAGTTAAGAGTAAATAAATAATACACATGCAGTGGCAGGCTCAGTTAGATCCCATCTGGCTTGCAAATTGTATGGGATTTTGCCTAATTGAAACATATGGAAATTGAATAAAAGTTTAAGTTCTACCTATCATTTCTTAAGGAACATTAAAGAAGTTTTCTTTTTTTATTTCCCCCCCCCTGTTAATTTGTAAGTCAATGGAAGTATCACAAAAAGAAGTATCCCTTTACCTGAAAGACGGGAGTTTATTGGCAGAAATTTATTACAAATAGGTTTTTTTTTTTTTTTATACAATGTATTACTGTTAAAATAAGCTACAGAAAATAAGAAATGTATACATTTTTTTGAGCACACAGAACAGTTAAATTCTTACGTCCTGAGTAAACTGGAAGAGATTCTGCCGTAAATGGAATGAGCCTGAAAACAACTTTAAAGGGGCTTAATGTGTGAAGAAGACATACTTTACCATTAGTCACCCCAACTACACACTTCTTAGGGGGGAAAAAAATATATGTAGCACATTTCTTACCTCTGAATAATTTACTACATATGCTTTCCCATCAAGATGGTGGTAAGTTAAATGCTTAATTTATTTTAGCTGTATACGCTTGTTCTCTCTGATGTTTCATGCCAAACTGCTGTGGTAAGAAGAAGTCAAATATATTAAAGACGTATATTTTAATTAAAAATATTAGCAGAAACATATTAGTGTTCCCTTATTTTATTAATAGCAGATTGTTGGCCAACTAGGCAGCAGAGTTATTTATTCGGAAGACATATGTTATGCTGTGGAGTAATGCTACAAGTAGGACATGGCATGTGATAAGTGGTTATGTTGGCAAACTGCTTCACTTCCCTTCAGCTAATTTAGGGGAGCACTGGGCAAATCCTTCCCTGGTGCAGCCTGGTGTTGCTCTGAGGATAGCGACAGAACTGTGCTAGTTTACCCTAGGTGAATGTCTAGCCCTGAAATCGAAGCTATCATTTAGACCATGTTTGATGTTAGCAAAAAGAAAACGCTTCTCATTAACTAATGTAGGACTGTTATCTGCGAAGTGGTTAGAAGAAAATAACGTAATGACATATTATGCATGCCAGCTTTTTTTGAGGGTTGTATTAAGAGTTTAATTCCATGAAGTTCATCTTCTTTTAACTTTTTAATAGCTTAAGTGACTAAAGCAGGCAAGAAAAGTAATGAGTTCGGTCACAATAGTATCAGAGAGAATTCTAATAAAAGATGTGTTACCAATATAACCTAGACTATTTTTATCATTTTTTCCCTTATTCCTCATCTTTATCAGTGTGTTTTATGTAAACCTGACACGTTTATATATGTGAAACAGATGCAAAATGAAGCGGTTTTGTCTTCAGTTATGACCATGCTTTTTCAATCATGGGCATGATTTATGGAAATGTTCTTTGCTGTAATTTTTTTTCTAAATCCAAACCACATTAATTATAAATCTAACATTCAATTTCTTTTGATACTTTGGGGAATGTGGGGAAGTAAATTTTTTACGCAAATAAATAATTTCTTTAAAAAATCAGTCTTCATTAAATGTTGAGTTCAAACAAACACAAGACTTTTCAGTGAAACTACTAGAGAATTCAATTAGATGTTGAGAAAATTAGCTTTCTCCTTACAAAAAATATTAAATGTCTCAGATTTCTATCTGCTATGGTATATTTGGCACTCCTGAGGCCAGCCGAACTGTGAGAAGCTATTGATGTTGGCTCCTTGGCTGATCAGCCTGTTGAGGGTTGAGCTCAATTTACTGTGGAACAAATTCTAAGCATTTCTGCATTCAGAAATGTCATGAAGAGGTGTAGCAACTGCCTGTGACTGAGTGATATTGGTAGTAGACAACAGGAAAATTTGTAAGGTCAGCAGCTGGAGAGTTTTTTTTTTTTTTTTTTTTTTTTTCCCCGGACAAGGACAAACTGTGAGTATTCACAGCACTGCCAACTATGATGACTTTATCACATCTCTTACAAGGTTTAGGGTTTTTCTTCACACTTCAGCCCTAGAAGCAGGTACAAATCTCAGTTTCCAGTTTTTAATTTGAGGGTTTCTTGTCCTTGTGATTACAAATAGAAGCTTGGAAATGTTAACTCTAAAGGCTGTGCATCCAGAAAGCAAACAAAACAGTCACACTTTTCTTAAATCCTACTTTAAAGACAGTCTCATGATTTTGTTGGCCTGATTCATAATTTGAGTGTGTCAATTTGGCCAAGCAGAATACCAGGAAGCTAATTCAGCTTTACAGAATTAATTCTTCCTGACAGGAGGTCTCTGTGGTCTGTGGAGTTCTGGTGGTCTGTGGTGAACTGCTACTTCTCTCCTCTCCCCACTTCCACCTGCTATTTCTCATTAAAGGCAGCCGAAAATACATGATGTGTTTTCACTATATTCTTATTGCTTATAAGTAAGTTCAGTGCATGAAGCATTATTGAATAATGTTGTGAGAATGGGGTTTCACGTTTACCTTCACCTTACCACTTCAGTTGTCTGTGGGATATTCTCTCAAATTCAGTTTCATACAATGAGATGTTTTTGAGGTATGTCTTGAGATCATTACCAATTTCAGTACTGAGATGTTAAAATTGTTCATTAAAATGGCCAAGGAAGTGACTTTTGCCAGTCTTTTAAGAGTGGGCAGTGGCATAGTTCTTTTCAGCCTGAGCTAGGAGAATTTCTTGTGCTTGAATTAGCTTTCAGGAGAGCTATTACCCTACCTAACTGGGCTGCATCAGAGATTAGATCTCTATTCCTGTCACAGCTTCTG
The DNA here is from genome assembly GCA_013396635.1 of Penelope pileata. Taxonomy (NCBI): domain Eukaryota; kingdom Metazoa; phylum Chordata; class Aves; order Galliformes; family Cracidae; genus Penelope; species Penelope pileata. The sequence goes on from WBMW01003488.1 coordinate 1,435,032, forward strand.
CATAGTGGAGAGCTTGGTACTCACAGAGGCAGCAGGGAGTACAAGGGAAGTTGGTTCCTATAGGACTGAGGAAGCCGCGAGTCCTGGTGTCTGTGTAAAGCAAAAGCAGCATCACGGAGTCTAAAGTTGATCCCCCAATAAACCAATTTTGAAAGTCCTGGCTTCCTCTATCCCCCTCCTCACTGTCTTCCTTTGATAGGAACAGGAGGTGGGAGCTTCCCAGGAGTGTAAAGATGTCTGGTCAGGGAAACATGAAAGAAGAAAGCTTGTGTGTTTATTTTGCATGCTGTCGGTTTTAGGACCAGAAAGGCTTTTCTTTTTTTCTAATTAGAAGATGATAATCTTGTTAAAAAGTATATGTTTTGAAGCTTCAAAGAGGGAAAAACAAAACAAAGCCTTCTTCTGGTCTATAAATACAGTTTGTAAAGCTTCATCAATCCATTGAAGTTACTGTGGTAACTTGATTTTGGCCTCGGTCTAGAAGATTTGGGCACTTTGGGAATTGCAGGAATCTTGAATCTCACTGGTAAACTGTGAGAAGTATGAAAGCACGGTGCAATGCTGACAGGGTGGTACATAGCATTCCTGCACATCTGCAGTGTCAAAGTGTGGAGTTTATGGCTGCTGTTTCTTTCTCCTCCATCAGTAAACACAATCTCTCCACACCCTTAAGTTGAATCAAACCGCTCTAAAGCAACTCGTGAGTAACCAGGGTAAAATTTCCACTGAATTAATCACATATCTGGTCCAAGATATTTAAGATATAAACAAAAAGGGATAGAATAAGACTAGCCAGCGTGTAAACATTTCCAAAGTGGTTGTTTTTCAGATATTTTTTGAGCCACAACTGGCAAAAAGCAGTGTTGTTTCACAAAGCCAGCTTTGAAAGAAATGGGTTGTCATCAGTTTACACCAGCTGAGGATATGATCCCACATATTTCATGAGTGTCTGTTTAAAGCATACCCAAATGTGTATGGAAAATGTGTCTCCATTGGGGGAAAAAAAAAATGGTAAAAGCCTATCTATGAAAAAGCTGGGTAAATTTTAATAGAAGTTGTAATGAAAATAAACGTTCAGTTTTTAAACCAAAGACAGGGTCTTTAAATCTATATCCAACGTCCTTATCTGCCTTTCCAGTATATATATGACAGTGATAATTTCTATGCCAGCTTTCATTTTCTTTTCTGAAAATGTAGTAAAAATAAGAAGGACAACCACTAGTAAATTAGATTGAAACCAGAACTATTGAAGAAGCTGAAGGCGCATGGTGATTTGGGAAAGACTAAAGTTCCAGGCATTTCAGTGTGGTCAAAATCTTTACAATATACAGTGGGCACAGAGCAAAACATGGGGAGGCAGCAGTTCCCACAGCAGAAAGTAAAATGAATGACAAAATAGAGCAGAGTAGGTCAGCAGTGGAATATTCTAAATCCGTATTTGGGCTGGATGAAATGGTTACAGAATGGTGAAAGTTATCTCTAAATTTCAATTTATAGATTTTTCTTAAGGAAATTTGAACTGTGTTGTTGAACTGTGTTGTTGCACAGCACTGTTTTCTATTGTTTTGTGAAATGAAGCCAGAATGAAATCCCAATGTCTTCTGTGCTTCACACATGGTCATTTTCCAGTTGTATTTTCCTTACTTGTGCATAAGCCGTTTATTGTTCTGTTACATATGTTCCTCCCATTGTCCTGCAGGCTACTTAGTGACTGATTCTGGAAGCACAATTTGCAGTCAGTGTAAAGGATCATCAGCAGCATCTTTTTTGGATTAATCACATTTTGGAAGGGTTTATATGATTGCAAATGACAATTTATCAATTGTTACTGCAGCCTTGAAGGCTCAGATGAGTTAGGCCTTGAGTTGAACTTACTGGAAGGGTATCTCAAAATTCACTCTCTGCCCTAGGTAGCCTAACCCCTAGGTTTTTTTTTGTTTTGTTTTCTTTTTTGAAAAGACACTTCTTACAATGGTAAACTTGGAAGAATTCCTAAATAATTCATTTTCTCTAGCCTATTAAGATATTTTGCTGATATAGAAGTGCTCCTATGACCTCGGTAACCTGCTGGGATGGGTGCTTGATACCAAAGCTGAGTCATTACTTGGCCTTGATTGAGAGCCAGGACCTACAATGCAGTCTTCTGCATATCTGGCAAAAATCTATAGCTACCAGACCATTTGTTATTTCTGGATGTTTTCCTGATTTTCATTTTGTAGCCGTCCTGCTTTGTATTAACTAACTCTTCATTAGGCAGGGAGGGAAGCAACAAGAGTTGGATATTCCAGCCCGTGGTTTTGTCACTCCCTTGGTACATTAGCTAGAGAAACTCCTAAACACTTGCTTACGAAGTTCCAGATAGCAAAGCTGTTAAGCTCCAGCTGCAAAGATCAGGAATTTGTCTTCTTTCTGTTAACTTCAAAACAGTCTCCTGCAGCCACAGGACTGAACAGCTTTGTGTAGTTTAGCCCCCAGCTGTTTCCTCTTGGCAAGGTGTTGGTATTGCTCACTTCCTGCCTAAGGTCATCCCTATTACATAAATATGTGTTGGGGAGCAAGTCCTTAAATGCCACTATCAGAAGTTAGTCTGGACTGGTCGTTAACTGCCTTATGGCTATGAGATGGGGGATGGTGACTGGTTTTTTGGCCGGTTTTGGAGCCTGGACCAGGACCTGACTCTGGGTAGTGAGGCAATTATCCGGAGCTATTTCTGCCAGCTTTATACTTCAAAAGGTAGCACTTTGAAGTTTCATTAATTCTTGTTTCATAAGATCATGTCTCATTAGTGCATGCTTAATTAGTTCCTGTTCCATAAGCTTTGAACATTTAAAAGCTCATGCCTTTTTTTTTGGCTTGACAGATAGCACATAAAGCGTCAATTAAATGGACTTGCTATCAGTTCCCATAGCATAACAGTCAGTGAAAACTGCAATTTTATTACAAATCCATGAACTTCTAAAATGTTCCTTCTAGTTAGTTTTCTATGAATGTCCTTTGGGCAAAACAAAACCCTTCAGAATGTTAAATAGCAAGCATCTGAGTAAACGTAATGTACTTGAGGGAGCTGATGCAGTTTTCCATGATGGTATTAAATATATCTATGCCAAGTCATACTCAATTCCATAGAACTAGCCAGTTGTCTCTGGAGATAAGGACTGCAAATGTAGGAGTGGCTGCCTTTGGGGTGGGGCACCCTTTAACCACGAAGCATGGGACATGCCAGTTGGAGCTCTTTGCTCTGTCTGCTTGGTAAGGAAGGCTTCCTGGGGAGAGGATATTGTATATAAGCCTTGTCCTCAGTCTGCACAGAGCAGAAGGCACTGATCACAAATCACCCCCCCTTGTATTTATTTTCACAAAAGACACACTCTAGCATGCTCATAAGATTACTGATTTAAAAAAAAAAAAAAAAAGTTGAGACTAGCAAGTTATGCTTCAGATGACTGGAGCAGAGTAATTATACATAGAATTACTTTTAAGAGGAGCCGAGGGTTGTACTTAAGTTTATGAGACCTCAACAGCAGGTGGGAGCAGACAGCAGGTGAAGATTCATATCTCCCTGCAGAGGCTGAGAGCTGTCAGCAGAGTTCTCTGAACATTAGCGCTAAATGAGTATTCTATACAAACAGTACGATTCCTTCCACCAAGGCTTAAGTCATATATCTGGCATACTACCTGCAGATGACAATGACTTATTTATTCTATTAGATCATGTGCTACTCTCTCAAACTCAAATAAGTTATTCATTTCTCAAGAATGTCAACAGCTAATGAGTGCTTGAACAGTTCACAAAATCTTAGAGCTCTTTGGCAGGATGAATCTGTTATTACTACAGACTGGTACATAACAAATACAGAAAAAAGGCTATTTCTCCCATCTTCACTTTTGTAAAACTTTTCCTTTAAGCTGGCTACAGTAAAATATACACATTAGCATGGCCAACAATAAACTTAGTTGCTCACTGCAAAATTGTTTACTGTGTTTTTCCAAGAAAGACAACTCATTGCAGCCCAAACTCGGTTCATAGTTTGAATGGAAAAATTTCTTCAAGCTTCTGGCTGAAAATCTAAACTATCATTAGTTTGTTCATTTCCAAAATTTGAGTAATAGATGAATTAGAATAAATGACACAGAACCGCTCAAGAAAGATTGTAGGTACTGCTTAGTGCTTTTTTCTCTTTGCCTCTTGTACACTTGTTGGGTCTGTGAGGGTTATTTCACCAGATTGCCTTTAATAATATTTGTTTAGACAACAAGCTATCTTTCTGAGGAAAATATTTGTTTTTATGTTCTGAAACATGGTTAATTTGAACTGCAAAACCTATGTGCCTTTTTTCGTCTTGTTATCAGAAACAAGGTGAATTTACCGTGTCTGCAAAATGATTGAAATCACCTAATAAAGAGATGAGAACAGAGATAATATTGTTAGAGCTATGAAGCAGTTGTTGGAAAGGAGAAACCACATCGCTTTTCAGCAGCTCTTCTAGAAAAGCTATGCAAAAGTTGAGGATCTCCTTTCTCAAAGCCAGAATAGTTATGTGTTTCTGTATTTATTTCCAGCAAACTCACAGAAGTCCAGAGACAAGCATCTGTGCATCATTGTTCTTATTTGAGGGAAAGCCTAAGTCAAAGTAGAAATTTTGATATTTGCCAACAGGTTGCTATAAAACTACTATTATGCTAGGAGAGACCACCAGGACTTATGCTTCTTGGATGTATTTCATACTATATGATAGAACTAAGCAGTATCAAGCTGTACACACCTGTTTCAGTAATGTATTTTTACAAAGAAATCAAGTGCCAAATGAAGTATGAAATGGGAGCTTTTCAGGAGCAGTTTTGTCCTTTTCTATCTAAAGATGTTATGTCTGTTCTGAAGCAATGAAGGGATTTATGTAGCCTGACTCCAAAACCGCAGCAGTCAAGAGGGAGCCCAGTGATAATTTTGCACAGAGATGTGATTTATCATTGATTTTACATCACCATTACCAAAGCCACAGATGACTGAAGAATAAAGTTATCCACACACTTCTTTATATTGTCCCCCTGCCAAGTTGTAGCTAAGGTCTGGGTCTGTGTAGTTCAACTTCACAGCAAATGCAGTCCGTACAGTGCCCCAGTATAGTAGGGCATGTTTGCTTACATTCACTGCTCTGTGTATGACCATGTCTTTTTACCACTACATTAGCAAAAACACCAGTGCCACGTTTCAGGAAGGAGCTTTAATTCAAGGCAAAAAAGAGACCTGTTGCTGCTTGAGACAGAAACTTACTAATTGCTAATAGCGTTTATCTTAGTGTTTATAAGCTAAGCAAATTTTTTAATGTGCATCATTAAGACACAAATTCCTAGATGAGTTTTTACTTCATATGTGCCTTTAGTGACCTTATAGAGCTATTCTTTTAATTAAATAATTTGATTTAAAATTGCCAGAGCAACAGAGCTTTCCCGTATTACACAGAATTTCTATTTTTTGAGCTCAATCATTGCTATTCCTTACATGTCTTTTCATCTAAAAAATGTTTATATGAATGTTTATATGTTTTTCTTAGAAAACAAGAACAACAACCAAGCTCTACAAAAGACAGGAATTCTAAAACGTGCATGTTTTCTAACAAAGCAATTTACTGTCAGCTTATGTTCTTCAATATTCAACTGCATTAAATACCACTGACAGTGTCTTAGTTTTGTCAAGACCGTATTCAGTAGTGATTTCAGCAAGGACTACGGATTCTGCTGTTAACTGATTTAGGAGAATAAAGAAATATTCTGATTGCAGATACTTGGGTGTTTTCTTTAGTCTTTCTAAAAGGGCTGTATGGCAATGAGGAGTACCCAAAGTAGCAGGCTCTAATTTGTCAGTTTTATTCCAGAAATGTTTCTGATTCAGAAGTGGATTTATTATAAAGATGTGTAGGTTCTTCTGTGTCTACTGTATAGCCATGTTTCAACTTTCACAGTCTTTAAGGAGGAATGCTTTCCAATGACAGAGGCAGATAGTGGTGGATGTTACACAGAGTCCCCTTTTGAGAGAATTGCACAAATTATAGGCTGGAGTCCACTGCATGACATTTATGTAGCTTCAGAGAGTATATTGGTGAATGAAATTTGTCCTGATCACTAGTATTGTGGAAGAAGTTGCATGAATCAGTGAACCAGTGCATATGTTAATTAAGTCGCTCTTTCTTGCACTCCTCCAGATGTGCATACAAATCTGTATGAATTTGATATTGCACCCAGGAATAATGAAGAAATATATTAGGAATCACTCATCCTTTTTGGAACTGGAAAGTCTGCCAGCAGTCCACAGAGTCCTGCATTGGGAGTAGTTAGTTGTGCCTACTACAGTGCTGCCTCTTCACAGGCAATGGAGGTAAACTTGGATGTAGTGTTACTGATAGACAGAAGGTTCGTCAGAGAGCCTTGTATCTCCTTTTATCAGCTGCAAAATGTATGTTAGTGAAATATGTCTCAACACCAAAGCTCATGTTTCTAGCTGCATTCATTTGAGCAATGAAAATATTACAGAATCCCTGGTTTAATTGAGCTCTGTCTTCCACCTACTGCTTGAGCACTGCATTAGTGACATCAGTAACAAATTTGAGGGCTACTAGTGTGGAAGAAAGGGTAAGCTCTAAATTTTAAGTGGATGTTTGAGTGTAGGGAAACAGTTGATCTCAGCATGAACTGATGATTGAGCACATGGTGGAGGGGTGTGGCTGGTCTGGGGCATCACTTGCACCTGTGACTGGAAGGGGATGGACCTGGGGCAGAGTTGCCCTAGGCTTAGACAAAGGCCAGCCAGGCAGAGAAGGGAGAAGCTTGAGAAGCTGGAGCTTGAGAGGATTGAGGAAGAAGCTTGAGCAGCTTGAGTAAAGCTTGAGGGAAAGAGAAGGTTGGTGAGAAGCCTGAGGGTGAGAAGACTGGAAAAGAGCCTGAGAAAGAAAGAGAAGATCAAATGACGTAGTCGTAAGAGTTTTGGGACCTTTTCTGTGACATTGAGACACTACGGTAGATAAGAATTCATTTAGAATCGTAGAATTATTCGAGTTGGAAGAGACTTTTAAAGATCATCAAGCCCAACTCACCTGCAAAGAATAGGGACATCTACATCTCGATCAGGTTACTCAGAGCTCATCCAGCCTGACCTTGAGCGTCTCCAGGGACAGGGCATCCGACACATCTCTGGGCAACCTGTTCCAGGGCTTCGCTACCCTTATTGTAATAAACTTCCTTCTTATATTCAACCTAAATCTCCTCCGTTTTAGCTTGAAGCCATTTCCCCTTGTCCTATCACCACAGTCCTATCTGCTAAAGAGTCTGTCCCCTTCTTTCTTATAGCTCCCCTTTAGATACTGAAAGGCCGTTATCAGGTCTCCCCAGAGCCTTCTCTTCTGCAGGCTGAACAGCTCTCAGCCTGTCTTTGTAGGGTAGGTGTTCCAACCCTTGGATCATTTTAGTGACCCTCCTCTGGACATGCTCTTTGTCTCTCCTGCACTTGAGGACTCCACATCTGGACGCAGTACTCTAGGTGAGGTCACAGCAGCAAAGAGTAGAGGAGCAGGATCAACTTCCTCGACCTGCTGGCCACGGTTCTTTGGATGCAGCCCAGGATACAGCTGGCTTTCTGGACTGCAAAGGCACATTACTGTCTCGTGTCCAGCTGCCATCCACCAGTACCCCAAGTCCTTTTCAGCAGGACTGTGCATAATTCTTTCATCTCTCAGCTTGTATTGATAGTGAGGATTGCTGTGACACAGGTGCAAGACCTTGCACTTGGGTTTGTTGAACCTCATGTGGTTCTCCTGGGTGCACTGCTTGAGCCTGTCTAGGTGTCTCCGGTGCTGTGTAAGTCTCTCTGTGTTTATGCAGGAGGGGGGAAAAAAGATCAGGCCCAAGAAGAAAAATGTATCTTAACTGAGGTGTAAAGAGTCTAAAGGATTAAATAAATACAAGATCAGAAGATAGACTAGGGCCAAAATAAACAGATCTATTTAGTCAGGTATAAGTAGAGGAGAGCAGAAGTGAGAGGAATTACAAGACAGCAACGATGAAGGTGACTGATAGAGGATCTTCAAGATACAAAGGTCACAGACAAGAGTTTCTAAACCACAAACTGGAATTGTTAAATCAGGAACAGATGACATACAGAAAAACAGGCCGTGATGGCCAGATGGTATAATACTGTGAAGAACTGTCTGAAGGTAAAATAAAAAAAAAAAAAAAAAAAAAAAACAACCCTGCTAAATAATATTGCTTCAACAGGTGACAGAAAGCCATGACATGAAAAGCTGAAAGAAAGTAAGACTGGAAAAGCTTTAGGATACCAGGTGAAGTACTAATAGATTTTCCCAGGTTGAAAGTTGGTACCAGGGATGATTTGTTCCAAGAAGGAACGTGGAAGACTTTGTATGAATACTCATTCCCATATCAACCAAAAATAATGAGAAGGCTTGTATAAACAATGTAAAATTTTTCTATTATTCCGTGGGATCAAAATCAAAACTGGCAGCTTTTAGAGACGGTCTTCAGAGAGGTCACTGCACTCAAAAGATATTTTTTCCAAATGAATAGCTCAATACAGCCTGACTGGACTGATCTCAGAATCAGAAATCAGAATCTCAGAAATCTTCTAGCATTTCACACCAATTTGTGATATTTGCCCATCTCTATACAACCGGTGGATTGTCCACTATAGGCTGAAAAATGCAAAGTTACCTATGCTTCCATCATAATGAAAACAGAATTACGCATCATATGAACCCTAAGGCTGCATCTGTCAAAAAGGAGATTCTGCTCCTGTTGCTTGTTATGTTGTTTATCACATTTTTTCAAACTCTATGCCAGACATAATTGTTTCAGCAAACTTTGTTTTTTCATACTTGTTGCTTCCTTCCTCATTACTGCTAAAATGGTCACTAATTGGTGTGTAAAGCTCCCTGCAGGGATTTGGACACTTAAAACTAAAATGCAGGTCCTGAAAAATTCTCCCGTGGCTTCTACCTCAGTTTGGTTGAGTTCCTATGTGAGTATGTTTCTAATTGTAAAAATCCCTGAGCACCTAAATACTTGCTGCTGAGCGCAGGCAGGTGGGCACTAAACACACAGCTGTTTGAAACAGCCTCCAAGGGCACGTGGGGCAGAGAAGTGCTGATGAAACCTCTGGGAAAAGATGGAAGGAGAGGAGAGGAGCCACTTTACCATTTGCCCAGAATTCTTATAACTGGACTTAACTCCCTTTTACAGTGTCAGAGACTGCAAGTCTGCATTGCCTGTAGTGCAGATGAGCACTGTGCTGAAGTTGTTGTGGCTTTTTGCTGTTCCCTCCTTGCTCGATGGCACAAAGCTGTGAGTGCTGGTCTGTGGGGAGCTTGACACTGCTGTGGGAGGAGGCTGGGGGCATCTCCAAGAGGCGGGTGGTCCCGGCACTGAGGAGCAGGAGTCACTACAGATGTCCGAAGATAATGATCTGATTTGTGAGTCAGAACCCGAAGATACCAGGATTAACAAACTTAAAAGCAAAAGACTTAGCCAGACAAAGGGTGTATATAATCCAGTGTATATATAAACTGCTCTTACGCTGCCCAGCTATTAAGCCAAAGTGCTTGGAGAGGACTTCTTAGTGGGTGAAGTAGCTCAGCCTCCAAACCCAGGCATTCCTTAGCCCTTTTACTCCGATAATCTAAAAGTCAGATTGTTGTAGGAAGTCACTGTTTTTGGTAGTTCTGAGGGATGAGTTAGAAGTACAGTGTCTAGTTTCTTTCTTAACCCCCGTGCTAAGAAATACCCACAAGTTCAATTTCTAGTTAATAATGCAGCATATTAGATGATTTGGGTAATTCTAAAATATAGTTTAAAAAGATATTTGTGGTTTGTGCATTATTTTCTTCTTCTAAAACTATTTCCTTATCAAAGTGAGGAATGAAATGTCGGTAAAGGATGTACTTGGTTGTAGGCTATTTTTCCTTGGATAAGTATTATTTAGATTCAAATTATTTCCTAAACTAAAGGATTACTTAGTTTTTCAACTGCCAGTGAGCATTACTTCCTTAACCGGGGCCATTTTGCAGGTACTTGTGTCACTACATGTTCTATGGAGACATGGCTGGGTGGGTCATTAGAATTTTCTGATAACTTGCTCTTTCTTGCAATCTGCACTGCTGCACTTTGGTAAGGAATACCATCACAATGACTGCGCCTGCACCGTTTTATTATCTCCTTCAAGATTATGTCTATAAGAAGACATTGCATGTCATGAAAAGCCTGGGAATCAGGATTTTCCTGATTGTACATCAAATGCTAATGAATTTTTCTAACTCTTGGCACAAAACAAGAAGACAATCCTCAAATCAGCATATCTGATTTGTAGCAACCCTAAGGTGTAACTAATATTAGTACAATATTATGGTTCAAACAAAGTGGGGAGAAAACAAATTCAGATATGAATTTACCCCCCCCTAAATGTGTTTGTCTTTAGTATGCCACCCACAATAAAGCCAGAAGCCATATTTTCTATTGTTAAACACAAGCAAACAAAAAATATCCAGACAATACATACTTGCCCTTTTTAGCACTGTAGATCAGAGCCAGAGGGTAACATCATGTTGTTGTGCTCTGGGTGGAATCATGCTAGCAAGGTCTTTTATCTGAGTGTTGGTGACACCTAACAGATATTCCCCAGGGCGCTGGCAGGTCACGGATTTGCTAAGACTGAGCTTAGCTACTTTCTTGTAAAAGTGTGATTCTTAATGGTCTGTAGAAAGTTTTTTTGCTTGTCTTTCTGCTTGTCACACATATGTAATTGTACCTGACTGGCCATTCAGAAAGTGGTCTTGTGATTGCAGGTATAGCTCATAAATCGTAATGTCTCTTGCAAAGGAGGAGAAGAGCAGAGAAGAGAGAGAGGCAGGAAGCAGTCAGGCCATCACAGGAAGCCAAATGGGTGAAATAACAGGAGAATGAGAGCAGTCGGATAAGGAGGAAGAGAACGGAAAGAAAAAGAGAATTGGTGAAGAACGTGTTGCTCCTGTGATAGAGCATGTGTTGCTTTCCTTTAATTTCTCTCCTTTGGAAGGGTAATTGTGCTTCTCAGATAAAGTTGTGATTATATGGTGCCTCATGAAGCCCATTTGTGGTCCCAGGCCATTTCTAAGAAACTGCAAAAAAAAAAAAANGCTTATTGGCATGGAAAAAGATTGGTGATGGTATTTCTGTCAAGAAATATGTATGGAGCCTTTAGCCCTGTGCCTGACAGCTGTGCTACAATGGCAGCTGTGATCTAGCTCTGGCAGATGCAGACATGCGGAGGGGAAGGAAAAGCTGAGAGGCTGCCGTCAGGCCAGCACTTCGTGCAGGCATTTGCATAAGGAGCTGCATTTAAACCTTTCTGCACTGTGCTTCAATGTGTGCTTGCATCATGTATAAGATCCTTGTCCCCTCTAAGACATAAGCTTTCAAGCACAACTTTCAGAATGCATCTGTTCAAACTCTCCGGGGCTGCTTCCATGCTTCAGCCTAAGCTGGCAGGGCTAAGGCCTGGTGCTGTGACAAACAACAAAAGGACTCCTGGAGGGCTGGGAAGGCCAGGCTCCAGCTCTCAGCAAAGGGCACCACACTGCTGCACAGAAATGGAGCTAATTCTGTAATTTTCCCAGCACAGCACATGCCTTCTGCCCTCCCCCATCCTCAAAAAATAAAAAACTGGAGAAAGCAATAGCAAAACATGTCTCTTACTGTGCTTGGGAAGTGCCAAGCAGCTTGTGGAGGCTGCTGCAGAGAAACTAGCAAATGACAGTGATGTGAAGTTAATGAGGATCAGGACACTTGGCGGTGGAGGTTTCTGGGCTGCAGGAAGGAGGGGGGCTCTCAGGAGGTCCCGATAAGCATTAGCAGTTTTGGATGCTCAGCCAAAACTTTTGTGGTTTGCCTGTTAGTACTGAATCTCTTTTTTGTTCAGCCGTTACTTTATACTGTGCGGTCTGGCCAGCAGTTGTACAACAGCATTTAAAATATACAACATGCTGTGAGACAGAATGCAGCTACCTTGTCAAAGATGCCAGCATTAAATTACAAAGAGGCTAGTATACTCCACATATAGGATGTGGCCATTTTGCCTGTAAAAGTCCAGATAGCCAGCGTCTGTTATCGTTGAGTTTAGAATGTAACAGCTGTAACACAGTATTCCAGCTTGGCTTAATATATGAGTAGCCATTAATGAATTTCTTGTCAAATATATATACAGTTAGGTGCAAAATTATTGCAGGACTTTTCAACCCCTGGATATTGGAGGCATGATGAGCTCGTTTGCTAGTTGTAATGTCTCAAATTTGTAAAAAATACAGTGCAGCTGGTGTAATTCCCAACCATGCCAAGTGTTGCCAATGAATGTAAATATCTTTTTGCATGAAATCAGATCAAAATATTAAAACAAGGTTCTTAATGTGGCTTTTGTTTTCAGAATGGTTTTCCCACCTGCTGTAAATCACTTTATTAAATAGCAACTGTAGGTAATTCATTTTAGATATGTCAGTGTTATTACCAAGAAATACAGTATCTGTTTCTTACTGGACATCCATCAAAATACACATTCATAGGATCTCAGGTAAGAGACAGCCTAAAACATAGAATCAGTTCTGGGACTCAGTTATTTCTTCTGTTTCATAACCTAAGAGGTGTTATGTTTTTAATATTGAAATGTCTTGTTTTGTGCATTTGTCCTCCATATTCTTTTAAAATAATTTTGAGTTATTGAATTGTTCACAGAAACTCTTTTCCAGTTTGCTCTGGAAAAGAAGCTAGCCCCAGTCCCTGAGCCTGGCATGGAACAAGGATGCAGAGCAAAGAGGGGAGGACCAGGGGGTGGATGGAGAATGAGGGAAGTACAACAGAAGGGAGGTGGATGGTCCTGCTTGGGTCCACAAGCAGCCTGACCTGGGAGAGGGAGTGAGAGGCCGGAGATTTTTCTTTGGAATGAGTAAAATGGAAAGAAAAGTATTTGTATAATGTTTCCACAGTGCTCATCACATGGTTTTGCAAGGGTTGGCAGCAGGGTAAATCCAACAGAGAAAGAGATCATGTTTTTTGAAGTGAAATAGTGAAGAAGCTCTACCTTTAGGTGTGGAGTTTGACTTTCTGGCATTTTTTTTTATTATTATTATTTTTGAATTTGATGAAATTATTTCTTCCTGAACATTACTGGCTTTGAGAGGAAATGCATAGAGTAGAGCATTTGAACAACAACATTGCTGTGACACATCATAATCCTTTGTGCTCTACAAAGGGTCCTTCTTTTCTTGGTACTTGACTCTGTATTAGTGAAAATAAATTCCATGTTCTTAAAGGAGGTGGAATTAAAAATGCAGCTACCCCAGAAGCTGTGTAAGAATTGCAGAGGAAAGCTTAAAAAGAACTCATAAGAGAAAAACAAAGACGCTAGATTAGCTTTGAACCTGGGAGTTTCCCACACCACAAATCAAGTGCATTGTCAGAAAGAGCACAGGTGTACACCACATGTATGGGTTAAAATGTGGTCCAGAGTGGTGCGATGACAGTTCTGTGTTCATATTGTATATATCCCAAAGAGTACTTACTCATCTGTTACAAATTCAGGTAGGATAGAGATAGGGGAATTTCTCTCTGAGATAAAATATTGTAAATACAGCTCTGCTCTGTTGGTTGCAATGAAATTATTCATATCTGAATTTGTCCCAGAGGTGTTTTTTCCCTTATAATAATAGCTTTGTAGACACCAATATTTAAATACTTATGCTTCTATCTCTCCTACTTTTAGAAAGATTGGATAGAGAATGATTATCTTGAGACTTTGCTGTGGTCTGATAAGAGCACTGAGGCGTTCTCTGCAGGAGAAGATTTGATAAGTACTGTGGTATGGATACAAAAGGGCTGAAAAACCCTTAGGGAGGATTCTCAGCTTTCTAAATGACTCAGTGCAGCATAAATGAAGGACACGGGTTAAAACAGACTGGGAGTTTGTAGAACAAAACCAACATAAAGCTGACATTGCCAGAATAAAAATGACTTTGCATCGGAAATGGGGAGAAAGTTGCTTTTCCCACTAGCTACCACAAGAGGTGTTTCAGCCAATTTTTGCATGTAGCACAGAAGCTGAAAGTAGCATATGATTTTGGTAGTTATTAAATATTAGTGAGTACTTTTTTTCAATTGACTTTTTTTTTTTTTCCACAAAAGCATCTCAGGCTCTGTGGCTTGGGCTTAGCAGGGCTGCATAAAGCTTGGTGCATGATCCAGCTTTAATGGCTGAAGCCTTTTGGGGATGCAGGACACAGGGGATTGAACCCTTCCAAGAAAGCTCTGGTGCCTGCGTTTGTGAGATGCACCAGTATGGACTCTGAAAAGAAAGAAGGAAAAATTTAAAGGAGATGTTATGCCAACTCCATAAATGAATCACTTTGTTTTTATTCATAGCATGCACTAGAAGCCCTGAGTCAGCTTAAGGCCAGTGTGCTAGGCACTGTATTCCACACGTAAGAAATAAGATGATTGCTGTCATCAGGCTCATACCAGCCAAAGAAAGATTTGCCAAATTATTCTGCCATAAGAACGCATTTGCTGACCAGGCTGGAGTTGAAAGAAAATTTGATCAAGAACTGATCACAGGTTTTGCATCAGCTCTGGTTAGTCCAAGAAAAAATAATACCAAAAGAAGTATAGTGACCATTGTGTTTAAAATGTATTTGGGAATTAATTAAAATTACATGAAATACGTGAAAGGACTTACAGTAAACGGTGTGAATTTTCCTAAAAACCTGGTCAATATTTACATAATTCAGGTATCCCATGAAGCAAGAAGCTGGCAGTCCGACTAGCATCACTTCTACATAGTACTACTGCAGCAGGAAAAGGAAAATATTTTCTACATCCTGAATCAGTTATTTAAGACCTCTCGTACCTCCTTGGGAGTATGACAGAATCGATCAGCCAAGCTGAACAACACTGGCATTGCAAACATTTATTCTTACCATCTGGTACAGAGTCAAATCCAAGTAACAAAGGCTTTTATTTTCCCACAAAGGCTGAAGGTTATATAAATGTTACCCACATACTTGTGGCATCCCAACATGTTATTCTCACGTGCTGTAGAGAGATTGACAATTCCCAGGCCAGAACAAGACAGCCAGCCATGAATATTCCTGCAACCCAATTGCTTACTAATACCTCTAAATGTACATTTTAGACCCCTTGAAGAGCACTAAGTTCCCCTTGTTCCTTATTGCACAGATACTATACATGGTCCAACATGACAGACAACACTGCCAGTGGTTGAATGTTGAGGGTAGTAGTGTTTTTTTTTTTGTTTTTTTTTTTTAAACTTATCTGGGATGACCACTTAGTTGAACTCTTATGGCTTTATTTCACTCAGCTGCTCGTAAATTTGCTAGGCAACCTGAACTCATGAAAGTAAATACATATATGATGTTTCACCAGTGTATAGTCAATCTCACTTCCTGCTTTTTTATATATTCAGATACCCACATGAAACTTTTTATCCCTTGTCATAACTATATATAGAATCATAGAGTGGTTCAGATTGGAAGGGACCTTAGAGATCATCTTGTTCCAACCCCCCTGCCATGGGCAAGGACACCTCCCACTAGACCAGGTTGCCCAAAGCCCCATCCAGCCTG
>WBMW01003488.1:1450760-1485401 GCA_013396635.1 Penelope pileata
GTTGGCCTTCTGGGCTGCAAGCGCACACTGCCGGCTCATGTTGAGTTTCTCATCAACAGACACCCCCAAATTCTTCTCCTCAGGGCTATTCTCAAGCCATTCTCCGCCCAGCCTGTGTGTGTGCTTGGGACCCGCACCTGACCGGGGTGCAGGACCTTGCACTTGGCTTTGCTGAACTTGATGAGGTTGGCATGGGCCCACCTCTCAAGCCTGTCCAGGTCCCTCTGGATGGCATCCCTTCCCTCTGGTGTGTTGACTGCACCACACAGCTTGGCATCATCTGCAAACTTGCTGAGGGTGCGCTCGATCCCACTGTCCATGTTGCCGACAAAGATGTTAAACAGTGCCGGTCCCAGTACCGATCCCTGAGGAACACCACTTGTCATTGGTCTCCATTTGGACATCGCAACTCTCTGAGTGCAGCCATTCAGCCAGTTCCTTATCCAGTGAGTGGTTCATCCATCAAATACATATTTATCCAATTTTTCAACAAGGATGTTGTGCGGGACTGTGTCAAACGCCTTGCACAAGTCCAGGTAGATGACGTCGGTTGCTCTCCCTTTATCCACTGTTGCTGTGACTCCATCATAGAAGGCCACCAGGTTTGTCAGGCACGATTTGCCCTTGGTGAAGCCATGTTGGTTGCCGCCAATCACCTCCTCTCGATTTTCCATGTGCCTTAGTAGAGTCTTCAGGAGGACCTGCTCCATGATCTTGCCAGGCACAGAGGTGAGACTGACTGGCCTGTAGTTTCCAAGATCTTCTTTTTTCCCCTTTCTTGAAAATGGGGGTTATGTTCCCCCTTTTCCAGTCAGTGGGAACTTCACCAGGCTGCCATGACCTTTCAAATATGATAGATAGTGGCTTGGCAACCTCATTCACCAGTTCCTTCAGGACCCGTGGATGAATCTCATCAGGCTCCATGGACTTGTATACCTTCAGGTTCTTTAGGTGGTCTTGAAACTGATCTTTGCTTACAGTGGGCGGATCTTCCTTCTCCCAGCTCTTACCTTCTCTGTCTGCAATTTGGGCAGTGTGACTTGGGCCTTTGCCAGCAAAGACTGAGGCAAAGAAGTCACTGAGCACCTCAGCCTTTTCCACATCACTTGTGACCAGGTCTCCAGTTTTCTTCCAGAGAGGGCCCACATCTTCCCTAGTCTTCCTTTTATCATTGATATACCTGTAGAAATTCTTCTTGTTCCCCTATATGCATATATATATCCTCTGAATTATTTTTAAGGCATATTTTGTAAGGAGTGCTAGAAAAAGAAAATTTTAAGTAGTACAGTTCTTCTAGAAAGCTTAATGCTGTGGAATGGCCTGTTCAAATAATAAGTACTTTTTCATACCTTCAATTTCAGAATCTATTGCAGCTAATTTACAGTCTTACAATTAAGATGTTTATATGAAACAGCTTTAGGCTTTTAGAGCACAAAGATAAACAGATCTGAAAAGCAGCACATTTGCTTACCTGCCACTGGATTCCTACTTACGAGATGCTCAGCAGGCCAACTCCTCCAGTGGCTCCTGCTCCATACAAGAGCCCATATCCACAAAAATGCCAAGGAAATTCTATATTTTATGTTTTATATAATTTTATAATTTTATATTTGAAAATTCCAACATTCAATGGGAACAGGTTTTTATCTATGAGACTAGGTCAGCTCACCAGGCTATGGGGAACTGCATTCCCAAGCTCTAGAGATAAAACAGGATTGTAACATATTGCACTAATTTTTTTGACAAACAAACAAAAATCCTAAATACAATTCTTTATGAAGGGAAAATTACCTGATGATAGTAACAGAGAAAATGGGAAAATAACAATGACATAATGAAAACTTTCCAACAGTCCTTTAAATCTCTTCCTTTTAAAGCTGAGCTGTGTCCAAAAATGAGAACCTTATATGAAAACCTGTTTTTAAGCTGCTGGCTGTGGAAATTTCCAACTTTAAAGATCAGGCCAAGCCCAAATCTTGCTATGTTCAGATAAAGCAAAATCTGTTTCTTTTGGAAAAGCTATTAATGTCTCAATTATGTGACTGTCTTGACTGTTATTTCTTAGAAAACAACTTAGGAGGTCCCAAAGCCTGATACTGTCAGAATGAGCAAGGGTGTCTCAAAATTACTGTGTACCTGCCCTGTTTATATATTTATTTTCCTTAGCTAGTCAAAGGTAAAATGTGATGCTAGGCATAGGTCTCACCCACAACAGGAAGCATGGTTAATAGTTTGATTTCATAAAGCCCACAGCTTTCTAGGACAGATAAAGCCCGGAAAGAGCACGTGAGACTAGCTTTTCTCTTATAACAAGCTCATCTTAGCATAAAACCTCTCTTGAAAGTTTTATTATTTAGTTTAATAACACAGCTGGAAAAAAAAGACCTAATTTATCCTAGTCTGACTGGTTACCTGTCACGTAAGAAAAGAAGCTCTCAGATGGAAAGCCAAATCCTATGGCACCTACACAGCAAAAGAAAACAATGGGAATATTCCCTGTGAGATCAAATAAGGACTCAAGTATTTGATTTCTACAGCAAGAATAGTGCACAATTTCCAGATGTTTATGGCTTTGAAGAAAAACTGGTCCAGAGATAAGGATCTTGGGAGAGATCACGCCAAGTGCTGTGCATATGAGACGTGATGCTTCAACTTCTGATCTATATAATAAAGGACAAATCTGTCTTTTGGTCATGTAACTCAGAAGCGTCTTAATGGCATAGTTTCAGACTGGCGCAATGCTAAAAACAAAAACACCCAAAAATCCCAAATCTCTTTCTACTGCAGTTATGAGACATGGTCAAAAATTACCATTTGTGACCATGTCTCAGCTAACCCTTCAGAGCAGTGCCATGGTCCTACAACACACATTTTAAGAAATCATATAGTTGGTTCAGAATCATGTACTGAATGAGCTGGGAAAAAAAAAATCCCAAGCACTCTGATAATTCAATGATTTTCTTAAAATACTCTGAGTAAACAGGATCAGGTGTTAAGGGAAGACAGCGTTGAAGAGACTATGATTATTGCTTTCATAAAATGAGTGCACTATTGCCATAAAATGAGAAGGATTAGGAGTTTTGCAAGATTGGGATAAGAATGGTAAAGAAAAACATTTCAAAACAAAATCAACTTTGTTTGTGTAAACAGAAATCATTTTGCCAGAAGACTGGTAGGCAGGAAATTGATAACTTATACTTTACACTGTTATTGCTGATTGTTTTTACTCTTATTTGCTGCGTAGATGAAAGGTTGGGAATGCCATAGTCCTTGGTATCTGAGCAGTAAAGCAGAGTCATTTCCCTTCCTGGGTGGAGAATTCGGACTCAACGTTGCAGAACCGACTAGAGGATGTGATTTTTCACAACATTTAACTTTTATGTTTGGTGTTTGATAACATCAGTTAATTATGAAGGAATCTTTTATCATTTCTCCATCAAGTTGACCCTAAATTATGCAGTTAAGCAAGAAGAAAGAGAACAGTTCTTAGAGTCTGAAATTAGAAAGAAGACTAGTAATCAGTGAGAACCCCTGATTTCGTTCAGAGAACAAACACTTGAGTTTAAACTAAACAACTACATAGGTTTGTGTTTAAGCTCCATGAAGTGTAGCAGGAGCCTAAGTGTATTGATTAGCAATCAGGCCATTGAAATAAAGCTAAGTGTATTGATTAATCAGGCCCTTGAGATAGGGTCTTGGAATAGACGTAAAGGGATATATTCTTTCTTCTGCTGGCAATGCTAAGTGTGTTAATGCACATTTTAAAGGGAAACTGGTCTTGCTGCAGTATGTGGAGGCATGTGGCTGGAGAACCCATATCCCGGTTCACAAGAACATGCAAGTGCAAGAGACTAAGAAGCTTGTGTAGAACAGGGCAGGGCTTGTTGAGTTTTTAATCTGATTTTAACACTTGACCAGGCTATGCAGTTAATATTTCAAAATATTTTGTTCCTTTTCTCCCTGTAAATCTACAGTTTAAAACAGGCATTTCCTTATTCAAAGCTTCCATAAGAAAGAGTCTCCTGTGTTAAACATTTATGTTTCTCTGCTAGCTTTAAAAATTGCTCATCTTTAATAAAGTTACCACAAACTGCACAATTTATTTTTGCACAACAGGAGTCTATCTCTTTTTCCTTTTCCAGAAAGTATACAAAAACAGGTGGCTAGACTTCCTGAGAAAAATCCTTTTTAAATGTTTACTTGTTTTAAGGTATACTTAGGAATTTTAAATGCTCTTACAAAAATCTTGCCATTGAGTCAAATTTCAGTAGTACTTTTTTCTTTTCACCCATAGTTTTAACAGTCTTCTAAACCTGTATCTTTTTTTTTTTCCGTGCTGTATATGTATTATTTTCAGATTAGGAAAATCTTCAAATAGCAGTTGAGAAATGCAGCGTGTGGTAATGCTTTTCAAGTAGTTTGTTCAGTTGTTACAGTTTATAAGGAATCACAATTTTACAAAGAGATTTTTTTTATCCGCGTGAAGTTTGCAGACTAGATTTTGTTACTGGTTGCGCTGCTACTTTTTGGGCAAATTAGTTTAATGAACTTTGTTGGCAGAGCCTCCCTGTAAATCGGAAATATCTTTGCCCATCCATTTTATGCCCTTGGATATGACCACGTAAAGACATAGAATACAGAGAGAAGTGACCACCTTTTCCATGATACCTATGGTGGCAGAACAGCTTTGGCAGGGGGATTGGACTCAATGATCTCTAGAGGTCCCTTCCAACCCGTACAATTCTGTGATTCTGTGTGTGGCATAGGTGCTTTGGTCCTACTGCTGTTCCTGGGCAGCCTGATTTGAAGTGATGCTGAACAGCTCCTGCAAGTGCTAGGTGCTCCCAACACTATTGGTTTTGTTGGAGTTTGTAGACATTTGGCACCTTGCAGCCAGTCATGTCAGGCTCTGTGGGCCTCATGTCACTTACAGGAACTCCAGACTTAGCCTTCTACCTGACTCTGAGCACTACTTCCACTACCAAAAAGAGCCTCTTTTGGTTCATAGATTTAGACACACATGTTGTACCCCTCAGAATAAAATGGTCTTAATACATGATCCATCTGGAGCACTATAAATAGTTTGTGCTATATTCCTGTTACTTTGTTAGAGCCTGTACTCTCCATTAATTTGGTAGTATGTATAAAAGTGTACTCTGCTGCACTACTACAAGGGGTTTTTCCTTTACTATATCACCATGGTAAGTAATAAACTATTGAGTAGCCAGGAGTTGTTCGATTCCTTTTACCCTCATGAAGAAACAGCAAATCTGGACCAAAGTCTGGAAATTCCACCATGAGTTTAGGGAATCAAAGAGACTGTGGATGGGGTGGGAGAAAGAGAAGGCAAAAGGCAGATGAATGTTTATTTCATCTTCCTTTCTCGAAAGATACCATGAATGCAGACTGTATTTTTACATAGCAAATTTGCAAAAGTGTTGTGTAACTCATGTTCAGAATAGTAATTGAAATGTGTAGTGTTTATTACATTCCCATATGTTTGTAATCGAGGTACAACTCTAGTGGATGGGAAGCAAAAAGCTATAATTTGCTGCTTAGCATCATAGCTGTTGCACATTCATTTAAATAGCTTTATTTATCTTCTTCCTCATAAAGAACCTTCCATACTGTAAATTTATTGAATGGTTAATGGCCCAAAAGTATGGGGTTCATTACAAAATGAAGTATTTATTGCAGTGTTAATTAAATAAAAGCATTGTAATCTTTCCAAATTGAACAATTATGCTCATTTGAACATTTTAAACAGAAAATCTTTTATATACTAATTGAGTTGCATAATGAAAAGCACGTGTAATGGAAATTTTAATCAAAACAAATACTGAAATAATTTGAACACTTTTTACAATATAAAATGTCTACCTCAGTTTTTATTAGAAATATTATAACAGCCAGATTAGTTTCAGAACTCATGACCTTTGAGTGCGGTATATTATTTCTGAGCTGATAGGCCACCCTCACATACCAGTTGGCTAACCCCTTAAACATCAAAGTTACTGCTTGGCTACTAGCCCCAAACCATGACAGACTGGCTGAGAGCCCAACGCCTGACAGCCTGGCGCTAGGCCTGCAGCCTGAGCTGACAGCCCTTTCTGCGAGGGGCTGATGAATGATTTCTGGCAACTTGTCCCACGTCCTGACTGACTGGGGGAACAGCATTCAATCAGGACAAATGTGCACAAAGCCTCCACAGGTCTTTAGGAGATGGCACTTTGCCGAACGCCTGGATCAACTGTGTGTTCGCACCCAATTTTTTATTTATTTATTGAATTTAACCGAATAACCCTGGAATATTCGCAACTGCAATTATACCTCAAATAGCTAAGTCACCTAACATCTAAATTGTACTCAAAATCCAGGCAAACTCAGACTGGTCTTTTGCAACTCTCCTTTTCCTGTTTTGAACTGGTGCAGGCATAGCTGTCCTTGGTTTTTCACTTGCAGACAAAAGCTGAATAATGCGTATTCATTTGAGTCTGAATAAAATTCCTAAAAGATGAAAATGCGTGCCACGGAGTTGCAGTTGACTTTTTTCTTTTCAGAGGAAGATGTGTAACCCAGGCTCTTCTCCCGGGAGTTTCATGTTTGTGGACTGACATTTCCTAAATTCTATGCCCATTTAACAATTTTATGTTGTTAAACTGAGAAAAAAAGGAAAGGAACCATTTAGATCCTTCTCTTGATATAATTGCACTGTAAGGGGAGTGGTCCATTATTTGACTTCAAGATTGTGCTGGGATTATCAAGAGGCTTAAGGATAAATCTCCAGAAAAAAAAACAATGTAATTAAAAGGTATCAGCAGTAAGCTGACAGTATGCTGATGAAAATGCTTTGGAAGCAAATTCTTACTCATTTTATCCTTAAAGTGAACAATTATTTCTAGGAATATGCAATAGTAATCTCTTGCAATGTCTGAGCATCGAGGGTTTTATAATAAAACGGGCCTAATTGAATACAAGATGTGATGTTATTAGGTGTCTTAAGGAGCTGCATTTTACATCTGCACTACAACAAACACTGTGGCCTTGAAATACAGGTACTGCAAGGGATTTTAATGGAGCTAGAGGAATATAAATGTAAAATGTGCAGAAGTGACAAAAGCACCTGTGATGATGTCTTTCATCTATTGTGTACTAACATAGGTACAGTCTCTATAGGATAAAACATATTCCTTGTATTGGGAACGTGAAAGTTGAAATGCATGGGCAATTTTTTCCTGTTACACAATGTGCCCTTATAGCTGTTTCAGCCATAGTTCGTAAGTTAACAGGAGCAGACATTCATACAATACTAGTAAAGATGAGTGCATTGCTAACACATTATGACACGGACATTTGTAGATTGCTGCTAATGGGATATGACAAACGCAAGAAAATAACCAACTATGACATTCTTTTATAGTACAAAAAGCCATTTTCATCCCTCCTCCCCGGAATTTTGCATGAATTGTAAGATGAACCTCTTGCAGTGAAAACTTATTCTTATTTTTCTTATATTAGCATGGAATTGATATCCTGTTGCTCAAAGCAGAGTCCGCACGAGCAGGAGGGAACATAGCTGTAGGCTTCCTGAAATTATCCCATCAAGATCCAGTAAGCTAGATGATGAAAAAAAGCTATAAATGTGAAGCAAATATGCAAAACAATATATAAGCAGATCAGAAAGCCTGCTAGTTTTTATGCATTATGATGATAAATGCAATGACCAAGGGTAGTGTTGAAAATATTACCATGTTAGCTCAGTAATACTAAATAGCCTTTTCCACCTAAGGTGCTGCAGAAAAAGCCAAAAGCCAAAGTCCAACAAGATGCAGGAAGGAGGAGTAAGGGTTACAATGTGCATCTCAAATATATTAGTACGTGTTGAAGGAAACTGAAATTTGCCTTCTTCCAGGGTTTATTTTGGGATTATGAAAAAGTAGCATAAAGAACGGCTGTTTCTCCTGCAATTGCCTCAGATTAATCATTTTAATCTTACCCATACATGATGTCTCATTTTACTTTGGATCAGGTGGTAAATCTCCCCATTGTTCTTGCTGGCCAAAGTGTTTTTTTCAGAGCACAAACTCCTTCTAAGTGTGCTCCAAAATACCTCCTGTGCCGCTGCTGTCAGTGATGAGCCCATGTGCCAGGACTGCCCCACAGCTTTTCAGTGCTGTTTAGGAGCTTGTTATAGCCTTGCTGGTTAACTTTAACCTTCCCCTCCTGCTCCCTCAAAAGAGCCCTTTTGTGAGCATTTCTATTCTTAATATTAAAAACAAAAGTGGAAAGTGGTAGCCACTACAATTTCCAGGTTTTACCATTTATTTGAATTAAATCATTTCAGGTCAGTAAATCCATCCTGGGCAGGATTAAGACCATCACTGCTGGGTTATGTGCAGATTGAAAGACCAGGTCAGATCTTAGAACTGCCTTTGTTAAACACCATGAAATGAAGTGAAAGGAGGATGATGGTCTTAGCAGAAGTCAAGTGCAGAGACTGGAGTAGTGGTTTGGCATATGGGTGGCAGAGCAAATCTCCTTGTCACAGCTGTCTAATGTGATTTTTTTCATCTGTCACTTTGGTATGACTCATTAAAGACATTAAGGACTTAATTCTCATTGATTTTAGTGAGAAAGGCACTCCTGAAAATCCCATGAGACAGCCATCTACATTTTTAGGTAACTAAATGTGTAAAAACCCACATATTAGTGCTCTGTTGAATGGAGAAAATATCTTAATCACAGAGAGATTTAAAGTTAAAAAGACTAGAACATTCTCAGTTTTTTTTTTGATTATCGCTATAATAGGAATAGGTTTTTCATAATAAAATGAATCAGAGGGATAAGGTCCCGATGCTGGTATGGTCAAAATGGGCAAAATCCTACAACCAATACTGAGGCAATAAGCCTGTGAAAAAAATCGGTGTGAGGTTCGCCAGAGTAAAGATTTGGACTTACAGTGGGTGATTGCTTGGTCTTTTATCATCTGTTAGATCAGCAGACTCCCCTCAGCATGCAGCGTGCACACAGGATATAATTTAGACCACCTACAGAACAGTTTGTCTGATTCCTAACTGCAAACCATTAAAAACCAGAATGTAAATATGATATTTGAGCCAACAGTGCCATCAACACAGAGTGGAATTCTGCCTTGAAATCAGAGGCACGTCTTGCCTGACTGCATTTCACAGCCACCTATTGTCTATAAATTGTCTTCTTGGGACGCGGAAGCTATGAAGATGCTGAGCTGAGGATGTGCTGCTGGTTCAAAGGCTATGATTAAATCAGAATAGAGCCTGGCTTTGGTTTAGGGGCTAAAGCACAGAGGCAACAATGTTTTTTCTCATCTGGATGCTGCTATAGATTAGGAACAACTCCACTGACTTCAGTTCTTCAGCACTGCAGAAGTGCATAAAGAAGTGTCCACAGCACCCTGCATGAGAGGTTAATTTTAATTTGTGATGGACTTGGACTTGAGAATCCTAATGAGGTTTAAGACCCAGTCTCCCAGGACCTGCACACATGTATGTTGGGCCTTCAGAGCTAAGTAACCAGACTGACAAAAGCGTAACAAAATCTGCTTTAGGAGCTGGAGCGAACCAAGAGACCTGAAGCAATGTATGTATGAGGGCAGAGGGGAGGTGGTGATGCACTGGGAGCCTGGTGTCAGGGAATGCTCCACGGCTGCTGCACCCCACTGCTGGCACTGCCCAGCTATTCTCCTGCTTGGGTGCTCTGTGCTTGGCCTTTACAGGGCTCTGAGTGATTCTGAGCATTCTAGAGTCATAGCCATTTATAGCGTATGGAATTTCAGTCGTGTTTATACTTTCATGTGAAAACCACTGATATGGTGACTTAGTCATTTATGTAACATTAGGGGATAGATGAAGATGGGAATCCTGGCCTCTTTCCATCCCGAACATGTCTTATGTTTGTAATGTTATATTATGTTTGCTTGGATGTATTTTTGCTGCATTGATGAATTTGTGATTAATGAGGTTTTATCATAAAAATTCTGTACACAACTATAAATTACATGCAATTATATGTACAGAAACAACGTAAAAAATATTTGGTTTGGAGTGCACAACTGTGATTTGGCCACATTTACTGGTTATGCACAACTGAATCTGGTAGTTTTTCTTACAAAAACAAAGTAATTAAATAATGGTAATGATACTTTTGCATGCAGACTGAGTGACATAATGTGGCTTATTAATGAGAACAACAGAGAACAGTGGTATTAAATGTATCCCTGGTGTAGCACAGTTGCTAAAAATCAACATTACCACTGGGACTAATTTGGTCCAAAATGGATCATTTCTCAGAAATGTGAAATCTTCTTTAAGAAAAAGAGCAATGACCTCACTTCATGATTACTTATATTTGCCTATTTCCACTTTCAGTGTGATTGTACAGGTGAAAGTGATCTCAACATGTGAATAGATTAAGAAGTATAGCATCCTGGTTGGTAGACATAATGCTTTGAATCCACCACTTTTCAAAGAGCTTGCAAACAACCCAGCTGACCCATATTAGGCTGTGTTTAACTGGTGATCCTTAGGCAGGAAGCCCTCTGCTGTCTGAGGGATTACTTCCTGGAGGTTTCAGTTGTATCTGAAAGGATGACTTGACAAGAAGTAATTTTAATAACAACCTTCCTTTCAAATTTCAGCAACAGCACAGAAGTGCAGCTGGCCTGGCATTGCCCTCCTGTTTGACAAGTTGTCTAAGGTGTTCCTGAGCCCAAGCACAGCCAAGAATCAGCTCTGTAGCAAAAGGGCAACTGAGCATACCAAAATGCTGCTGTGTTGGGGTATAAACACAGTACCTGATAAACATCATTAAATTAATTGCAAAATGCTCACCCAACAGGTTGCTGTTAATGGTAACTGATGCTAAGCTTGTTGAATTACATCCATTTTTCTTGCAAAAATATTGCTCTAAGGCTTGTTCCTGAAGTCATTATGCCTGTGAAACTCATTTAATTCAGGTCTGGACAAACCAACAATTCCAGTGGCTCAGAATTCATGAAAATGGCCTGTGTTGATAAATCTTTACACGTCTGATATAGGAAAATAAATTTAGAGAGGAAGCCAATTTCAGTTTCAAATTTCTAAAGAGTAATTATAAGCAACAGTGAACAGAAAATAAATTTTAAATTATGAAACACAGGTTGATAGTTTCCACTTAACTATATTAAAAATAAATGTATGCAGGAGAGGATTAATATAAACCCATAACACTGTTCTTTCCTGATGACTAGAATCTGAAAAAGAATAATAATATATTAATGTTACACTGAGATATAATACTTCATACCCTAATTTTTGTGCAGAATAACATGTTTTTCTTGGATAGAAGAATTTTGTGTCAGCTCTTAGCCATGTTACAGTTTCTTCTGGCATTGAGACTTGGGAAGCTAACATTTATCTAGTCAGACTGTTAGCACCTTACAACCCAGTCTGAGACTTTCTCTGGTCCCTCTACTAAATAAACTTAACAAAGAGTGCGGGAAACATCGTTTTCTCTTTGCAGGTGTCCTTTAACCTCCATGGCTGTTCCTAGTTACGTATTTATTTTCTTAAAATACAGAACTCCTGTGAAACACTACCCTGCCTATCTCTACAGTCATTTCCAATTCCATGAGGGAAAGGTTGTCGATGTGCTTCAGTTTTAATTTGCCTCAGTATAATTTTCTTTTGTGATGTAAAAGCTGGGAACATGTTGACCTTCATTGCACCACTGTTTTAGAGGAACCAGAGTGTATACGCAGCTCTTCGTGCATGGATTGTAATAACGTTGATTTTAATCCTAAAGGAATTTAGTGCCCACTGAACAGCTTGATTTGCAATGTATCAGCTAAGGATGTTGATAATGGATGTATGTTATGGAGACTAAAGCTACAGCCAGCTTTATTTTTTTTATTTTTTTTTTATTTTATTTTATATACAGCCAGTATTTTGGTCTTAGAATTTTTCTTCAGCGTAACGTTTAGCGTGAGAGTGCCTTTTACAGGGTCTGGAGATAGCAGGACTTTTAATGGAAAATCCCACCCCACAAATCCAGAAAAGAGGACAGTGGTCAGGCTCCACCATCTATGTCTAGCATGTCATGTATGTCATAGTCATGTTTTCAGAGTACCTAGATGTTAAAAAATGTTTGAAACACAAATTACACTTAAAACCAAACGATCACATATACCTTTGTGTCCTTTTTTCTTTGAATTTATCTTCTTGGTTTGAGTCCCCTCTCAGGCCAGCTCTTGTCATCTCAGTACCCTCTTGTGTTCCCTGACACGAGGAGCTGCACTAGGGTTTCATGAGCCATGCCACGAGCCATCCGTGTCCTCTGGTTGTGGTGGGAGTGAGTGTCCTCAGGACAGGGACAATTCTAATGGCCAGGGAAGGAAAACAAATACCACTGTTTCAGCATCTGTGCTGTGCTGTCACGCAGCGCTCCCCCCTGCAAACATCTGCTCTGCTGCACTGTGCAGCGCCCAGCGCCGTGGTTGGGCACCAGACTGTGTTTTGAATTCCAAACGCCTCCATTTTTGATTTAAGGAAATACAGTCTTTCAGATAGATAATTATTTAACTGATGAAGGATTGCTTCTCAGGCACTGCACCTTCCCTTTTACAAAATCTATGTGTGTTTTACCTAAACTACCAGAAATTGTTTATTAACTACCATCCCCTGCCCTGCCGTTTTTACACATAAATTTACTATCATTTCTTCTCATACTTGAATGTTCTCCCACCTGTCCTCAATTTAATCTGTGAACGTAAGCACATAAATCTTCATGACATTTTGGCAGAAAGTACCTATTTTCAGATGACTCCTTCAGGAAACTTGGAATCCAGGTGTTTGTTTTTTGCATAAAGTGTTGCAAAAGGGGAATTTTAACGTGACCATACAACCAAAAACTGGTTACATTTGGAAATCTGTAAAAGGGTGGCCTAGACTGCGTGCAAGCGTCGTGTATCTTTTCCACACCCTGAGCTATTTTCAGAGAGTTAATTACAATTCCCCATCTGTAAGGGGAAGGAACATGGGATTTTAATGCCACAAGCATGTGATTGCACAAACTTTGTTATGTGTAACCAACATGCACTGGATTTCTAAAAGTCCTTTATCACACTTGACAAAAGGTCTGAAAAGTGGAATGCTGATCTCAAAATGTACTCTTAGGATGGAGTGAAAGAAAAAAAGAAAAAAAAAAAGAGATGAAACAGTTGGCTATTTTTCTTTGACCAGATGGTTTTGAAACAAAGATCAGAATCTATTTGAAAGTTGGATCATAAGGTCTGCACCGAATAGTTTTGACATAAGGACTGCATGATCTGAAATTTGAAAAGCCTTTTACCTTTAGTTACTCTGGGTTCTTCAGGAACTATGAGTGCTTTTAAGGCTATACACTGAATTAAAGCAGAGGAGCTCACAAGGTGCTCTCCTCCAGCTTTTAGACACTGTATAGGGAACTGGTCTCGTGGTAAGTATGTGCTAGTCTCCCACACTTGGAAAAAATCTAGCTCTTTTAAAATGATTTCATTTGTCACCAAACTGGAAATGCCTCCCAAACCACTGGCGATTTTAAAAAATCTTGTGGAACTTATCAGATGTGTATGAATAAGTTATTAAAAAAATATGTTAAAAATTCCTCTGTTTCTAGGGTGATTGGAGAGCATTGTGTATTGCAGTCCACAAACTTTTACTTTTCTCCCAAAGGGGAGATTAGCTGGTAGGAGCACTTTGGGTATTAATGGAAGAAATTCAAATATGGGAAGGAATGAAAAGGTCACAAAAAAAAAAAAAAAGTCACAGGGTCTTTTTTTTTTTTCCCTCTTTTATAAAATCTCAGTACCACCTTCCCCTTTCACTAAGATCCTTTCTAAACCCAGTCTGTGTCTCACATGCACACCTTGTCCCTTAGGAGGGGCCATGGAGGGGACTACACTGGGCAATGTTGCTTGGATAGGATGGAGATATGCAAGGAGCAGCACAAGGACTCAGGCAGGCGATCAGACACGCATTGTTCCTGTGCTGATATTCCCTGCTATTCACAGATGATTTTTTTTCTCTGCTTTAAATCCCATAATCACTTATATTTTGCCGAACAACAAAAAAAAAACCCTTTCTCTTTCTTACTCCTAATGGACTAATCCCGCGGAAAGGCTCTGAATCCCTGCTTTTCTAAGGGGCCGCAGTCTCTTTTCTCGTGAGAAGGTGGAGGCCGCAGTCCCGCGGCAGTGCAGGGGCACAATGGGGCGCAGGAGGGTGGCAGCTGCAGCCCCGGCCCTGCTGCGCCCCAGCCCTGCTCCCCGCTGGAGCTGCCCACGGCTCCGTGAGCCAAAGTGAGGCACGGGGTAAGAAAGATTGATGCGCTGATTGTGCTGCGGGAGGCCAAACTGTTCAGCTGCCATCTCCTTGCAGGGTTTTAATGCCAGCATTGATCCCTAGGAGTCTGCTAGTGCAAAGTGCTGCGTTCTGGGTGTCCAACAGACCTGGTCCCTCTGTATGGGTCTGTCCCACTTCACAACCTCAAAGGTGAGCGCAGGCAGCCCTGCGTGCTCCATCCCCTTGGCATACCTTTGCTGAGAGAGAAAACAGAAATTCGGATGGGCTCGTGGGTCTGGCTGTTGTTCCCATTGCTTTTTTTGGCATCGTCAGAACAATCCCTTTAAAATCCCAACTTCCCATGAACTTACCCATTCTGATCTGAATTTCGGGTGCAGGGATTCCCGCTGGCCACCATAATCTCCTGCCTGGGCAAAGGACTCTTTTCATACCGATGACACAAAGGACTCTGTGGCAAGTTTTACACAGCATGCGCAAATGAACCACTCTGCTATTCGCAAGCAGGAGGAGAGATTTCTTTCTTTTTGTCTTTCTTTTTAAAGTATTCAGTTCATAGTTGTTTGTTCCTTTTACTCACTCAAGCTATCCCAGGCTAGAGAGCAAGTTTCTTGCCAAAAATAGAAGCATATTTTACTTCTGGGGGGAAAACAGCTTTATTGTTCAGAAATAACACTTTGCATTTGCTCTAGCAATCCTGAACTGTTTATAGGGAAACATTAAGCTGCTGATAAAAACAATTTATAAGGTGAAATTATGCCCCAGGGTCAACGAGACTTGTCCATGAACATCTGAGGGCAGAGTGTTTTTTCTGAAGGCTCATATTGCGCCGTTCTTTGTTGCTAAGTAAAGCAATATCAGCTCAAGAGGATATTCCCATATGGAAAAAGTGGCAGTTGTTGCTGTCTAAGGTCTTGATAAATTGTCCAAGAGGCATGAAAATTGACCTCTAGAAAGAAGAAAAATTTGGTTAGAAAAATCTGTTCTAAAAGAACTACGGATATTTCTGATGTCCAAATGGGACTCCTAAGGGTGTCTCCTGAGGGGTTGAATTGATGTCTTCTGTGACACCAGAGCCATGGTACTTTCCAATCTCCCATCACATTGTTCTCTCCCCAGGCAGTGGGGCTGAGCCAGTGGGGTGCAGGGGAGGCAGGGTGCTGCACAGCTCCAGCAGGCTTCTGTTGGGGATATGGGCCCCATCAGGCCACCATCGCCAGCTGTGGGTTCCCAGTCCTTCCTCATCAGCCTCCAGTCCTTGGCCCCGGTGCAACAAGCCCCCCAGACAGGAGCAACCCAAAACAGTCACTGTCCAGCCAAGGAGCTGTCACCTTGCAGGGTAGGAGGACAGGCTGAGTTCAGCCTGGAGAAGAGAAGGCTCCAGGGAAACCTGATAGCAGCCTTTCAATATCTAAAGGGGGGCTATAAGAAAGAAGGGGACAGACTCTTTAGCAGGGTCTGGTGGTGATAGGACAAGGGGAAATGGTTTCAAACTAAAACAGGGGAGATTTAGATTGGATTTAAAAGAAAAAAATTTTTTATGATAAAGGTAGTGAAGCACTGGCACAGGCTGCCCAGAGACGTGGCGGATGCCCTGTCCATGGAGACATTCAAAGTCAGGCTGGACCAAGCTATGAACAACCTGACCGAGCTGTAGATGTCCATGTTCATTGCAGGGGGTTTGGACCAGATAAACTTTCAGAGTTCTTTCCAACTCAAATGACTCTATGATTCTATGGATATACCTCCTAACTAGTACATTTATATTTTTAGCAGTTCCATATTTTTTTTTCCCCTGAAAAGAATTAAAGGTTTTGCGTTTTTAAGATCTCAGAGATGCATAATACTCACTGCTTCAGCATGATATTTCACAATTGCAATAGTTTTCATCTTTTTAAGGAAGTGCTCTATTAACTTAATGGCAGTATTATAAAGTTTAATGTGTCAAGCAAGTAATAATAGGAATATAGAAATTATTCCAAATACCATGAGAAAATTAGCATGGCAGTTAAATTCTTGTCTACTTCATGTTGCAGCTGTATCATTGCTAATCTAATCTAATAATCCTGGGAGGTTATAATTACTTGTTTTTTAAAATGCATCTGCGAGATGGCATAGTGTGACGAGAACAACTGATTTTCATTTTATTGCAGTTGGTGCCTTTGCAGTCATTTTAGGGTACAAAGCAAATAGAATCACTGCTGAGATCAAGTGATGGTCATTCTCCTTGGTGGGACGTAGGTAGGGTTTGGTTTTCTATAGAAATGGAGAAGAGGCTTAATTTCTGATGCTGTGGCAGCATTACTACATGCATTCAGGCACCATCTTTAATTTGTTCTCACTGCTTTCTTCTCTGGTTAGTCCTACTGTAGTTCCTAAGGGGTGATGTACTTGAGAGTAAATTCAGCTGAACAAAAATTTCTCACTTCTGTGCCGGACAATACGTGGTTTAGGCACTTCTCATAATCATTAGACTGGTGAATTTACCTGGTTTTAAATTTAGTTGACTCACTGTTTGCTGTATCTCATGGAGATGTATCTTTATTTCATTGAGCAGATGCCAGTGTAAGGGAGTTAGAAACCCCTAGGATTATTCATCAGTCATGCTTCATTTGTCTTTTCCTTTGGGAAATAGAAATGTAATTAAAAGTCTTCTCCCTTGTGGCAGTTGACACATTTTAATGAATCTCTCGGTAGTAAGCAATATTTGCTAGCACATCTTTAATTAGTATTATCAGAAAATATGATACAGAAAATACATTCCTGGAAAGGCATCTCGGTTTCTTGTTGTGCAGAGAGACAACATAATTACAAGGCCCATATCAGGACTTCTGTGTTAAAACTTACAACCTAATCTTAAGACATAACTTACTGTGGAACAACATAGGAGGGAACTTCTGCGTTTGTCTGACTTCAGATCTCTCTGTGATTGAGAAATGTACATTCAGTGCCCCTCCCATAGTGTTCCAGGAAACTGTTTTTCCCGGAGCCAGTACCGGATGCAGGCTGGAGCCCATCATTCAGTACATTCTTTAGTTGGGTGTTTGACCAAGGTATGGGCACAGGTATCTGAGGATGTTTCTGCTGGCTGTTCCCTCCATTGCTCAGAGATGACTGGGATCCTGAGTGAAGGAGAAAGCCATGCCAGTCTGAGCCCTTCTTTTTAGTGTTGTCCTGGCAGAGGCCTCAATGCACCTCAGCCAGCTGTTCATCCTAAGTCCGTGGGAGACATTCATGATAAAAATAACACTGCTGAATACTATGACTGTCCCAAACATGATCTGGTACACTATTTCTCTTGCACTGCTGAGGAGAGAAGCTAGATGAGCTTCCACTGTGTTGCAGTGAGCAGTTCTTTGTCGAAGTGACTTATTGACTGAGGTGGATGAAGTATTTGGACAGTTTTTTATATTCTTCCTCCTCTGACCAAAGAGTCACTCAAAGAAAAAAAAGAAACTCAACCCTAAATACTTCAGTTTGAATGAAATATTTGTCTGACCCCACAGAAAGAATTTTTACCCAAGTAATTTCTTGCTTGTGCTGGGGTAGCTGGAAATTCAGTCCCAACGTTTCCTCAGTCCCATATTTTTTCTATTTTGCCAGCAAGTTCTCTACCCAGTATGACTTCATAAATTTTTGTCATTCTTCAGGGACATGAAGAAAAACAGCAACCAGCCAACCACCAGCAACACCAGCCTCTTCCCCATGTTAATTGTCTGGCTGTGCAGCCCAAACCACACACACACACACACTGAGTGCAGGTGTGAGCACCTACAAACCTCACCTGGCTTCTGAGCTGCTGCCGTCAGTGAGTGCTGGAGGACAAACAGAGGCTTGAGCACATCTTTATTTAAAAGCTTATGTTTTGCAAGACAGAAGCCAATGTGTGCTCGGGTTGCAGGTCTGATGCAGTGTGTGCGGCCATGTAATCTTGTCTGCATGCCCGAAATGACCAGCACAGATAGAAAAAGCAGCTGATAAATATCACCAGGAAGCAAAACTCTGGTGTTGGTGCAAACTGGAAGTGACTCATCTGAAACCACCCAGTCACTTCAGATTTGTGTGCACCAGAGGGGTGAAATTTGATCTCATAGTTACTGATAATTGTCATGCTATTTTAGAAAAATCTCATTTATTTCTGCCTGCTTCTGTAACAGTCAGACTTCACTGTAGGGGGGGAAAAAGCTCTGAATAAGCTGCAGTTTGAGGATTAAGACTTCAACTGCATGATGTGCCCATTTGTGTTGTATAAATAAATGTCCTTTTTCTTTTTCTTTTTCTTTTTTTTTAATTATAAGATTCTGCCATATCTATTACTGAAACCAAAAGCATTTGTACTTCCAAAATGATGACCCCAAGAGAGTTGCTTTGTATTTACAGAGATTTTCAGATCGTCAGCCTCTGGACAACTTATTGAAAGTCACCAAAAGCTAGAAGTGATGTGAGGGTTGGACGTGGAAGCACAATTTCACAGATGTTACAGGGTGAATTCTCAATTCAGATTTTACTCAGAGAGGAGGATGAGGATAACACTGACACACTTAATTAAAAAATAAATATATTGGTCCTAAAATGTCCTTATATCCTCTTGTTCCAGAAATATCTATACCTGATATAATTCTTCCAGGTGAAAATAATTTTCAAGAGAAAACCCAATCAATCAAATAACAATTCTACTAGCTGTTGAGTTAAGCTATGGTGAGGAGGATAGTCAGGGTGCAAACACCTACGGATGGGGTTCGTTTCTGCAGCACACTGTTATGTTAAACTACAATTAACTACAAGTTCTTTTTTGTCATTCATACATTTCTTTAAGTTAGCTGGTCTATTTGCTCAAAACTGCTTGCCAGTTTCTTAAAAATATTGTACTGCTTTTTGAATAGTATGGAGACAATTCATGTGAGGGTTCACGATTCAAATGTCAGGAGTCTCAGCGTGGTTGGCTTCTGAAGGGACGTGGCATTGTTCCTCGTTGCTGATCGGGTGATTTTTGTAATGCAATGAACGGCAAATTGCAAACACAACAAAGGAGAATTAGCTCTAGCTTGGAAAGTCTGCCTGCTCACTCCTGTACCCCTTGAGTTCTCCAGTGGTGATAATGTCACACAGCATGCTGACAGGACATACGCTTTTTTGCTGAGATACACTGGGGGCTATTGCATGAGAGGATGTGCTTGGCGAGGGCTGAGCTCCAGCACTTGCTGATGACATTTGCTTGAGCTGCAGCTTTAAATTCAACCCAGTTTGTTCTTCCATCACAGCTGCCTTTTGTCCCCACACCACCTCCTGAGTTTCCTTTGGTGCACTGAAATCATTCGGCAGTATTCCAGGTCTTCAGCCAAAAAAGCTGTGTATTGGCCCCTCTCTGAAGTTCCCATATAACCTGAAGGATACGATAGCTCATCAGCAGAGATGACGTACCTTGGTGTTCCTGAAATCCTCAAAGATGCACCAAGCACTTAAGTGCACATCTCTGTGCTGGGAAGCAGGTGGGGAGTGGCTCTGAGAGCAGCTGCTGAGACCCAGACTTTGCAGTGAAATGAAGTTGTGCTGGAGAGAGGAGTGCACTTTGCAAAGACACACATGATTATGTGGGTTCTTAAAACAAGATCTTTTATAGCAGTAATCCACCCTCTTCTGAAGTACATAGGAGAGGTTTCTGTGGTAGGGGTTGGACAGAACATAGGGAAGGAGGTGGAGAGGGGACTGTGCCATCCATTAAACAGGACAGAATGATTGTTGTTGATTTTACCTTTAATTCTTGGAGGAAAAGTGTCTATGTCTATAAAGGAACCAAACATTTGGGCATGCTGAAATCAGCACAGGACCATGTAAGGAACAGTCAGTACAAAAAAATGTGCTTGAAAAACACTACAGCTGATGAAACAGGGTCAGTATTAGTATAATTGGCAGAGGATTTGGAAGTCTAAGCAGGGAAGTCTAATGCTTTTAAAGGGCAAACCATTCAGTATCTCTGGCTTTTATATATTCTTTTCAAAGAGAGTGTTACAGATCCCAGAGGTGTGTTCACAACACCTGCCCGAAGGCTGCACAGACAGGCATGCCAGATGCATGGCAGTGCTCCTGGCGAGCATTTGTTTGTAATCCACTGGTTTGGCTATATGATGGGAATTGCTATTTCTATACTGCACTAAGTGCACTAGATTTGCTTTGTGTCACTAGCATTTTGTGCTGGGAAGAATGTGTGCTAAGCTGACTTTTGGCAGGGTGTGGGGAGAACAGCTGTACAGCCGATAATTAATTCCATAATTGCTTTAACCTAGACCAAAACTGAGACAAACCTTAAACGGAAACACAGTGCTGCCAGTGCTGTGATCAGCTGTCTGTGGAACCAGAAACGCTAATGAAATAAGTTCAGCAAGATCAAGAAAGAGCTCAGCAGACCTGAACCCTGTCACTAGATGTGCAATGGGGGGCCTGTTAAAAGTGATATATTTCCAAAATGCTAATATTCTCAGTTTCCCTGCAAAAGTTAGCAAATGCTTCAAACTGAGGGAAGGATCCATGAAAGGCAGAGGTGCGCACTCAGCTGTCTCCCCCTCAGGGGAAGCTATTGCCCATCCTTTGCATCTGGAAGTCTACAAGAGCATATGAACGTCTTCTTTCCATAGTTCCTACCTAGATGCTTACTTCACAGACTGCTTGGATGCTGCCAGTCTCAACCAAAGCTGAACTTCCTCTAGACACAGACACACCAAGAAACAGATGTATTTTTTCAGTATTTTTTCTTTTTTCTTCAGACATTTCTGCCAAATGTCGGGCCGACGTCAGCGGGTGGTTTGTGCATGGATTCTGATCCAGCTGCGTGAGTGCTTCTCATTGCTGCAAACCGCACATCCCAGCAAGGACACCCATAGTCTCTTGCAAAGGCCTGAAGCTGAAGGCCTCTCATGGATATGAGCAGCATCACTGAAGTCTTCCGTTCCCATCTGGGTTCAGACTGTGGGATGCTCTTGTGCAGGGATGTTGTCAGACCACGCACGTGGGGCAATTCCATAACCATCCCCACACACCTGCTCACAGTGGGATATTTGCAAAGCTATGGGTGGGGTTTTTAAATTTTGTGTTAACAGCGCAGTGCAGGGAAAACATGGCAATAGCTCCAGGCAATTAGGTGAATGTGCAGCTGAGGGTGAGTTGAAGATCTTGAGCTCAACTGTCCTGCCCAAAGGAGTGCTATTGTCTCAGCTGTGCCCATGCTCCTGCAAGAGTCTTTAAATAACTGCCTTTGGATGTCTACCTTGGATTTTAATTTTCTGCCTCATAGAAAATGGTATTTGTAGATTAGAGTGGTGAAACATCGTCAAAATATCTTTACATGATATGTAGGAAGGAAACCATACAGCAGAACAGAGCAAAACACCAGTAACCACAATACCAACTGCACAGCCTGTCATTGCAGTGCCGCTTGCCAGTGGCAATGCCTTGCACGTATAATCGCTAGTTTCTAAATGCATTACTGGCTTTCAGGGAGAATTACTACAGAAATGATCCCTAGCAACTTCTTGTATTCCATTTGTGGAAGTTCTGCAAGTGTTGCCTTTTCTCTTTCCTGTGAAAGCAAAGGAAACCACTGGTCTTCCTACACTGAGCAAAATGTAGACTCTCATGGTCTGAGTCTGGGCTGAAGCACTGATATTCCCAAAGGCACCTTCCTCAGACTTCCTAAAGTGCTATTTCTGGACAAGCGTTTGAGGGTAAATGCACATATATGATTATATATATATATGTGCAATTCTCTACAAGTATTTATATGTACATATTTGCAGTCCCATGCTATTGCTCTCTGATTGCCTGGTGCACAAGGCTGGCTTTAAGTGGCTGCTGGGTACTGTGGAACTAGTTGTGCAAAAGTGATCTTGTGCTTATATCAAGAGATGATGAAAAATTTCTGCATACAGTGACGAGACAGCATATTTGCTACAGCTGTCTGCCCTGTAAGTCGGTCGGTCCTTGGAAAGAACCAAGAAAGTTTAGTAGACATCCGTCACCTTTTAATTTAAAATCTCTTTAGTGTGTTTCAAATATGTAAGCTTATGAAACCCAGAGTTTGGTTTTGGCTTCTCTTGACCAGTTAAATGCATACAGTTTATGTATTTAAAGGAATATAAAATGCTGTAAACAAAGGGGCAGTTCCTCCTCTGGCTGTATCCATCTAAATGCGAAGTAAGTCTCAGTGTCATTGATGCTCTTCCCCTTGTCAATAGTATATGTGTGCACAGATTCCGTCTTTACACAATATAGTCCATAAAGTATTGCTAGTTCATTATCCAGTGGGCTAATGAACAACAGACATTTAGTTCTTGTTCACTGCTACTTCATACTTATACTATGTGCCCTGTTGGTAAAACACTTTATTCTAAACTGGAGTTCTGGAAATTATTATTTTTTCTTCTTGTTTCTGATGACCACAACTATGTTTCATAAGCAGCACTGTTTCTTTAGTTTGTGCCAGCTATGGAGAAAGGATAATGGGGGAAAAATAAATCACGAGTATGACAATGCTGGCATGAGTCGCCTTTTCCAATGTACTGCATTTAGCTCTTCAATTTCTTGCAAAGTGCAGACGTAATGCTTCATTGGCACAGGTCACAGGAAAATTTACTCTCTAGTAAAATATGAGAGGCACCAGAAACAGAAGTGGTAGTAGCGCGAGGACTACTACTGCTGTTAGCAACCATCAGTGCTATTGCCTGTGCTTTGTAACATTAAATCAGAGACTGAAGGCCCTGTGCCCTGGGAATCGTAGACAAAATGGTTTGGTCTCTAACTTCCACTTCTTTCATGTACTTTCAGGATTTCATTCACAAGCAAAAACATAATCACTTTTTTACTTTGTATGGAGTAACCATATGAGGACAAACATCACCACATCCACCTTCCCCACATATGATATATGTACCTGTGGGCAGCGAGACTCAGCTGACCTCAGTGCTTTGTGGGCCCTGGGGACAGGCGGCAGAAACGAGTGCCTGGGGGAGGGCAGGACACGCTCTCACTGCCCACAGCCTGGGCTCAGCCCAGATGCAGCTGCCAGTGCTGCCATGCAGCCTCCACCAATGCCAGATGCCTCCAGATTTCTCCAGATGCCTCTTCATACCCCATAAGGATGTTAACAAAGTTAACTCACTCACTGCAAGCAAACTTAAAATTCAGCGTTGGAAATTTGTTACCACACATAACTTTGCTTTCACCTCTCTATGAGCTACAATCTGACTGAAATTTTCATAGTGCTGAGTTTTATCTGATCTGGATTGCTTCACATTTGGTTTTTATATACATGTATCTTTGGATATAATAAATATTTGTATTTATTTCCCTTCCTTTTCCTATTAGCTCCTTTTAGAGCAGTGCATTTAAAGTAAATTAGTAAGAATGAATTCTTATTAATGAAATGGAGAGGACAGAGCACACTCGTATTGAAAGTCACGTCTCTTGCATCACAATATATATATATAGTTACAATTTTGCACCAATTCAATTCCCAAGAGCTTGTAGCCTCAGTTTTGACTCACCTCAGTGACACTGGCACAGAAAGCAGAGAGCCGAAACCACATCCTCGTGCCTCCCACAAAATGTCTGTGTTTTGCCAGTTCAAAGGGAGAGAACAGCACAAGGCTCAATCCTGTAGCCTTTTCTCTGGGGAGATTCCTCTCACAATTGGCCTGAAAAAGTCTACTGCATAATTAACATTTTTATTGATTTTTTTTTTTTTTTAACTAAAGAAGGCAGCAGGCAGATGTCTATAAAACATGTCTAGGCTTAATCTAGTTGGCCACTGGATGTCACTGATGGCCTCAGAATTACAATGGTAGTACGTAAATACAAACATGAACAGGTATTTAAAAAAAAATAACAACACAACCCCGTACATCATCTATACATTTGAAGGGGAGAATAACAGTTTCTTTTTATCTTTGAAAGATTTTACTGTTGAAGTATTTAAGTATGTTCTCAGTGCAGATCTTTCTCACTGTGGTAAAAGAAGCAGTGGTTTCTTCACATGGTATCAGTCCCGAATACTGACTGTTTCCATAAGCTGATGCAGAGCCTTGTTATGCTCAGATAGCAAAACTGATGAGACATGACTTGCATCTGAAGTGAGACTCCCCCAGGTCAAAGGTAAAATAAAATGAATGAAAGTCTTGTTTTTGTTTAGTTCTGTTCTCCTTCCTCTTATAGTCCCGCTTTAATTGTGACGAGGATTGCCAAACTGTTAAAAAGCAAGAGAGTTGGTGCAATCCATAAGGCAGCCTGAGGTTTTAGGTACCAAAGATCTTATCTCTTGCCTGAGGAGTTTGGGAAACAGAAAATCCTCCTGCACTTTGGGTGCTTGCCCATGCTGAAAGAAAGTTTTGTGTTTAGGGAGGTTTGCTAGTTGTCACTATCTTCAGCTAAGGTACCCTAAACTGACAGGGAACAAAATTGCTTTTGCTTTGCTAGGTAAAAATATATTAGTGTTTAAAGCCTTAGTTCTCTTATGAGGGAGAAGAAACTCCCCTCTAAATCAAGCTCAGGCCTACGTTCTGTAAAGTGGTTTCAGCATTGCTAAACATCTGCTGGCCTGTTAGTAACTAAAACACATTTCTGGAAAGAGCAAATGTGAATGTTAGTTCCCTACAGTTTCTTGGGATAAAAGTTGAATGAAGTTGCATGAGACTGAAAGTTGAGTTACTGCTATT
Source organism: Penelope pileata (assembly GCA_013396635.1). Lineage (NCBI taxonomy): Eukaryota > Metazoa > Chordata > Aves > Galliformes > Cracidae > Penelope > Penelope pileata. The sequence continues at coordinate 1,475,818 of WBMW01003488.1, forward strand.
GGTGTGCCTAAGCACAAAGAAGTGACAACTGCTAATGGTGACTACACGAATAATGTCTTCGTTAAATGTTTGAACGCATGCTGTGTTGACCAGTTATTTCCAGAGGACAAAGCAGCTATAGACTGAGCTGGGTCCCTAGCAATACTAAGAAGACAAGGCTCCCCGGATGCATGCTGAACAGCAAGATAGTTACTCGAACCGAAAATTCAGGGGTTAATTTTCATACTAAGCTCACATTTAGAAAAACATGAAACAGATGTTCATATCAAAATCTGGTATTTTTTCTCTAAGAGCCAAACATGAAAAAGAAGTGAAGTTAAAGCATGCATGCTAATAGCTCCTTTCAAATAGTTTAGTCTTTTTCAAATGCATAGATGTTCAGAAAATCTCAGTCTAAGCAATTCTGGGTAACTTAAAAAAAATCTGTGCTGGCTTAAGCTAACAGAGTTGCTGCTTTATCTCAACAGGAAAGAACTTTTCTCTTGGGGTCTTCTGTCTCACCATCGAATTCTTGTGCTAAATTAACTTATTAATCTGTATGTACATATGTCTGTATATGTAAGGATAATGTGACAAACAGGCAACCTGCACGGGGAGATACTGAGCACACAATCTGCTCATGGAAAGAAAGATGCATATAGTAGTTAGAATGGTCCTTTGCCAGGTCCCTCTCTAGTCAAAGTTATAGCAATGGTCGGACATGACACAATAAATGAGAAACGTAGGACAAAAATACAGAATCAACAATGTACTGTACTCAGCATTTTTTCAGCAATTTTCAGTATTAGGACTTTGGTCATCTGACACCCAGGGCAGCCCCTGGATCACTTGATGCCCTGCAGCTGCTGCATTCGCTGTAGCTCACCAACTGGGCACACGGCTCCGGTGGCTGTGGGTGTGAATCCCGCTGAGTACGTCTAGCTGGCTTCCAGATGGATGTGTTAGAAAGTTGGAGCTGCTGCTATTTTTGTAAATCCAGAGAACACTTAAATGTAGTTATTTAAGATAAAGTCAGCTTCACTGACACTGGTAGTTTTGTGAGTGGCACCGAAGATACTGTTTGTACAAGCACGTTTTTGACGTCTGCTCAGAACTGCTTTAGTTAAATCTAACTGCATCTCAGCACTCCTTCTTACTGCAATTTTTTATCCAGAACATTTCTTCCTACTGCTTTTACTGGCCCTTTCAGAGGTTGTCAATATTCCCTCTCACTTTTCTTCTCCCTGTTTGGCCTGTTCTGTAGGTTTTCTTCCAGCTATTCAAAACCATGATGATCAAACTCCATGAAGGATTAAATGTTAAAATCCCAACAGGCTGATCAGAGATCCATTAATAGCTGAATTCTGTCTTTGATATCTCTGGTAGTGAAGAGATTGTGCCCTACCCTTCTGCTCCTGCTGCTCCTCAGGGCTTTTTCCAATTTATGGTCATTGCAAAACTATTTTCTAGTTAGGGACTTCAAAATTCTCTGGCATTTTCTTTAAAGTTTGCAAAAGTTTTGCAGAATCTGTTTTTTATTTCTTTGGTAATAAAGACTCTGGTAGGTTTTCACTCAATCTCTCTGACATGATAATAACACAGGGCCCATTGTAGGGCCAGTGACCCATCAAGGACACCTCATGTAAGAACTAGGACTGCCATGTGGGGTATGTCCTTACCTATCCCAAAATACTGTGGCTCTGTACTGCATCATAGTGATTGGGAGGTGAAATGGGAGGGAGGGGGAAAGGGAAAGGGAAAGGGCACACTTTGCTGTGATAATGAAGGCATTGTGGATTTAAGTCACTCAGGTTGAAAAGCCTAACTAAAAATGCTCCAATAGCCATGTCAGGATGTACTTGTAATAAGTTACAAAATTCATGGCATTGGGTTCTGGCAGAAGCAGACAAGGCAATGTGTAGCTCAGTTCAGGTTTGCTGTAGAGACATTATCCAAGCTTAAAGGAGATAGCTCCAGTGAGTGCATTTGCTGAGCCTAGGGAACGAGGCCATGCATCAGCTCAGGTGACAGGACTTGTGCACACAGGATTTGGGAAAATGGCAGTGATCAGGCAAGGGGGAAGGAGACACAGAAGGGATCAGGAGCAATATTTGGAAGGACTAGGCTGAGTCTGAGAGCTGCTACTTTTCTTTTTATACAGTAAATGGATATTGTTAACACAGAACAAAAGCACATCTCGCTTACTTTGCAATGGAACTTGAGATTAAAGGAAGCAATTAAATAGGTATTCATAAACTGGGTTTTCTCTATCTTAGGAAAATAGAAGAAAAAGAACTGCTAATTGCACAAGGTAATACTAATACAAGCTAATAAATAAGATTTTAAGAAACCTATTAGCATTATTGCACAACACAATGCTATTAAAGACAGCTGAAGATAGCTATCTATCTCCTTCAGATGGTTCTGAAGGGTAAAGCTGAGTGCCAGAAACTCCAGAGTTGTGTTGGAATAGCCCTCAGTCTGCCTGGAGCACCTCTGCATGCACAGGGGTTTTCTCCTATATGTGCATCGCTAATCTACCCTGAAGCAAGTATCAAACCAGTGCCCTAATCTAAGACTGCTAAATGAGAAGAGCAATAAGCAGGTTATAGGTCCCAGTCCTGGACTTCAGTCACGCTTCCACTACAAACTACATTATCAGAGTTTTATCCCTTTTTGTGTCAGCAAAAGTCACTCTTGTAGATTTAGTTGTGACAAAACTGTACATTAACCAGGGTAGTTTATTTCCCCCATATTACGCAGCAAAAGTGCAGTTCTGCCAGGATAAACATTTCTACACCATATGCTAGAACAGCTCACTAGAAATAGCTACTCTGAGAAAGCTCTCTGCTATGGCCCAGGTTTAGGCACTGGGAAATTGTGAGATCCTGCACTAGCACAGATAAAACTGTAAGGCATAAGGTCAGACAGTGAGAGACTGGGAAGTGTCCCAGTTCCTAACGTTACTGTCTCCTTGCCTTTGTAGCAATGAGGTATTGGCAACTCGAGTCACACTGCCTCATGCAGAGGAGCTACAGGCCAAGGGAAGCTAACTGTTTCTGTCTGGTTTAATTTGACCACTTAAACAGTTAATCCCTTTGTAATGTTATTTTTTGGCATAGATACCATGTCTGTCTATTTCTGAAAAGACCTTTTTATTAATACAGCTTTTTAACATATGAAACAGTTTGCATCAGCTTACAGTGTCCTAGCAGCAGCAGCCCGGTATCTGTAGGTATGCATACAGACACAGAGACATGAGTCCATCCATCGATATCACCTCTAAACATCCTTTGCTCAGTCCCTTCTAATTCTTCTCCTTTATTTGTTTGGTCAGTTTTTCCAGTGTTTTCATATCTTCTGTTGCATGGACCATGTTGCTGCCTTGTTCCAGTATTTTTAACCTAGGTTCTGCTTTGCTTAAACCCTCTCTTACTTCTAAATAATGAACATACTGGAGGGAGTCCAACAAAGGGTCATGAAGATGATTAAGGGACTGGAGCATCTCAAATGAAGAAAGGCTGAGAGAGCTGGGAACTGTTTCACTCAGAGACAAGAAGGCTCAGGGGAGATCGTATCAGTATATATAAATACCTGAAGAAGATGGGGTCAGGCTCTTTTTCATGGTGCTCATTGATGATACAAGAGATGATGGATATAAATTGAAACACAAGAAGTTGCATCTGAATATAAGGAAACTTGTCTTTACTGTGGGGATGACTGTGCAATGAAGCAGGTTGCTCAGAGTTTGTAGAGTCTCCATCCTTGGAGATATTCAAAACTTGCCTGAGCACAGAGCTGAGCCAACAGGCTGTAGGAAGCCTTTGCATGAGCAAAGGGGCGACTTGACCCAATGACATCCAGAAGTGCCTTCCAACGTCAGCTAGTCTGAGATCCTCTGAAATAGGATTGTAACGTTAGTACTTAAGTTCAGCAAGACTCTGGTCCAGCAAATGAGTTTGTTTTGTTTTACTTTGTTACTTAATTTGTATGGAGTTTGTGACAACTTCAGAGCACACTGAAATAATTTAAACTGCAGTAGCAGCCACTTGCAGTAGACAGTATATAAGAAAATGACTTTCATAATTAATATCAACATTCATAGTCCTGATGCTGAAGAAGCAGCATCTGTAACTAGACAAATAGACAAGAGCAGCAGCGGATTTCTCTTCCACAATTCTTGTATTTATCCCTGCATGAAAGTGATGAAATGTCAGCTGTTTTTGCACGTGTTAAAAGATCTTGCACAGAGGACTCATGGCTAAGAATGTGCATGTGGTGTTTTTACAGTAAAAATAATGTTGGTTTGCAACATCTAGGTATATAGTATTTTTACTAGAGCTGTGAGAGTTTAAAAAAACAGCTAAGACATGCCTGTATATGTCTCTTCCCCCCCCCCCTTCTTTTCTAATGAATTTAATTTAATTTATAAATCAATTCAGAAATATAGAGGGAAGGTTATGGATTAACGGAGTAGCTAGACTTGACTGAAAGGTTGTTTAATTTAGAGCATGCTCGATACCCTTCTGGCAACTTAATATTGAGGTTTTTATATACCATGAGATATTTCTTGTTCCTGAGTCAAATTTGAGTGCATTTTTCTGTATTTTGTGGTAGCCGAGCTACGTTACTCCCTGGCTATGTCTTGTGGAAGTAGAAGTAGGCAAGCAAGATGTTTTGAGGCAAAATTTAAATAGGTATGTTACGACTGTGAGACAATGAATACACAAACACGCTTTCATGGATTAGAGAAGAAGACAAGAAATCTAAAAGGCTGAAAAAATGTATTAACTGTTGTAGAACTGACACTAGTAAACTTACTTTCTAAAAGAAGATATCCAAAGATTTCATTATATTTCATGCCCCCAGCTCTACTGCCACACAGTTTCAGTATTTATATGCACCCTGTAAAGCAGGTATATTTAATATGTCATTGATTATTTTGTGCTGGCTCATTCTTTGGGTTGTGGTAATTAAGAGAAATTCTTTAGAGGATTGATCGACTTCAATTATTTTCTTTTGGGCTTGTTAATATGTTAGTTGTGTATTCTGATTTCAATGGCTTAATGGCTTGTATTAAATAATGAATAAAATCCCTTTAGGGAAGCCAGCTAGAAATGCATGACTTACTCAGTATGAGGTGCAAATCTTGGCAGTTTTGGGCTGAGGAAGAATTTAAAAATGGTTTTATCTCCAAACACACAGTCACAAAGCCATTGGATTGTTTTATATGCCAGTGAAATTGTTTGTACATGAAAGTGACTTTGTCTTTGTTACACATTTGTTTCATAAATTAGAAAAAAAGATCTAAGGTAAACGTTCAGCTCATCTGGTTTATAACAGAAACCATGACTATGGTGGATAGAGTACAATGATGAGCTCATTCAAGAATTCTTCTGAAACAGCAATTTATCACCTAGGTAATTTTAAAGGTTCCTCATGTCATTGCAAGGGTGGCAGAAGCAGACTTTTTTAAAAATGTTATTTATAGTACCTGAATAGGCTGATGCCTAAAATGGAGACTTCACTAATGACAGACTTTGCATCTTGTAACTATTGGGTAAAAATTTTCAGCATAAATATCCGTACTGAAATGGATCATAGAAAATTGTCTCTTCTTCCATTCAACAAGGATGACTTCCAGTATCATTAGCAATTGTTCCCAAGAAGATTCTGTTTTGGATTATATTATATACACAATGGGAATTTATTTGAGGTTTCCCAAGTTTACTAGTTCCATTCCCATGAGCTAACAGACAGTAGATCAAGTGCTTAACAGTCAAGTATTCCCATGGCAAATATCCACCAACGTCCCTTTCATCTGATGTAATGGCATAGTGCCCATTCTTCTGCTTCATCATTCTCTTTCAGTGCATACAGAGTTCCAGGAAAGGGCCAAATCATGTATTAGACTATGCGGGAGACGTGAAGCCTAATCTTTAAAACCTTATGGTTCTGTTTCGTTTTTTGCTGACCACTGGAAACAATTACTGTACAGACAACACATGAGAATGTCTGACAGCTTCTTCAGTTCCTTTGCACTCAGTTGCTTGATGAGTCTTTAGGTTTTTGCTTATTACAATCACAGTACCAGGCACTTTCTTTTCACCAATATCCTGTAAATGGGCAAGAACTAGGCAACTGACCGTCAGGGTGGTTTTCATTAGGTATCTATCAAATAGGTAAAATACACTTTTAAATAGGCATTATTCTTATTTCTGCCATTATGCCAGGCAGTACAGTAACAGCTACTAGTATCCATTTATCTGTAATTTTTGTGCTTGGCATTGCTGAAGGCTTATAGCCATCATGCTTGATAATAGTTATCACATCTTTATGACCATTGCCAGTGAAGTTTACTTCCTACCGGGAAAGCATTTCATAGACTTTGCTTTGCCTAACTGTTTTCAAAATAAGAAGATCTGTGCATCCATAAAAAGTCAAAAAATACATGGAACTGGTGACTTTATGCAGTTCTTCCATTGGGCACCTAACTTTTCATTGAAGGGAAGCAGAGTTTCCCTTGCCAAGAGTTAGTTTTAGGAATGTGCAAATGCCATTAAAAATGCTCATCTGTTTGCGACAGGAGAGTTCAGGGACTTCTGAAGGATGGTTTGAAGATGAGGATTTAGAGGTTGTAAAATTGAAAAAGAGGATAACTGAACAGCAAAAAAAGAGGAAAAAAATCTGACCAGCTAGTCAGAAAACCCATGCTGATGGGGAGAAACTCAGTTTGCAGGCAATTGCTGGGGAGAAAAGGGAAAAATGATTAACTAAGAGGACAGCATTCCAAGTCAAGACTGGTTCCAAATCCTGACTAGAAACTAGGTATTACTGGAGATTCTCCCACCTGCAGGCTACTGAAACTGTGGCCAAGAGTATTCTGCTGTTGGCAGACCTCAGGAAGAAAGCTCTGAGGGCTGGTTACTTTCAGAAGTATGCCATATCTTTTAGAAATTCTTGTCAATGTAAATGAGACAAATCCCAATCCTTTAGATCTTCAGAAGCATGCTTCTTCATTTTCCTCAATTAAAAAAAGGCTAAGAAACTGTAGCAGCATGTTGATTGGTGACCAAAGCATACAAATTAATGAAGAGGTAGGGAAGGAGCTAACGAACTAAATTTTTCAGTTTTATTACATGGTGAGTAGACACTATAATTCTACTTGAAATAGGATGTAGACAAGACTCATATCTAACCACTTCCATAAGTCACATCTCTACATGCTCCTAAATTTTCCCATAGTGTTTCTCATGTCCTGGATATCAGGGAAGTTTACCACTTATGAAACTGGCAGAATGGCATTGAGTGAGACCAGTCATGTGATAGCTAAACAGGATAAATGCTGAAAACAAGTCTCCAAATTTATTAACAGGAATAGTTGTAAATGTACTCATAGTGTACTTTTCAAAGGTTGGTCTCTATTTTTAGTAAACAACTGAAAAGGTTGCAAACTTTTGCAAACATGTTTGTTCTAAAGTATCATGAAATTCAAAGAAAACTCAGATGTTCTACAGACATTACTGACGGCTCTGCTTTAGGCTCTGACCCCGTATATATTTCATACAATAGCTCTGCCCCTGTCTAATTGATATATAAAAAGACAAAAGCAAAGAAACATTAAAAAACCTGAATTACTTAAATTATAAAAAATATTGGATTTCATTAGAACTTATTGTTCAAAGGTAGTTTGGTTTTCATGTTCCCCAAATCAAAGAGAATTTCTTCAGATGCATTTTTAAAAAATTAGTTTAATCAGACTGTACCTTTGATCTGGTGTGCCTGTCTACTTTCTTCAAATACTTCATATATACAAGCCTTTTGATGCTTTGAGAATTTTACTTGAAATAACAACCATATACAGCAAAATTAATGTAAAATACTGTTCTCTTTGAGCGCAGACAGTGAATGAGATGAAGAAAAAGACCGTTGTTATGTTTGTAAACTGCGTTTCTAGAACTGTTCAGAAGACCAGTATCTTGCTATAGCTTGCCCAGGACTGTTCTTTTAACATTTATTTAAAAAATATATATAACAGATTCTTACAAAACTAAACAGCAATGTTCACTCAGTTTCATAGCACTCCTTTCTATGTAAAGTTCCAATTAATCCTATTGTACTCAGCAGAATGAATAGTTTAATTTTTAATGCTGCACAAAAGTGAAGAAAAGAGAATAGAGTAGGAATGAGCAAACTCTAGAACAAATTTAGTGTTTCTTTTGCATATGTGAATGATGATCTATTCTTGGCTCAAGAATAATATAAATACACATTCCTCAGAGGAGAGGAGAGATGAAGGATCGACATGGATTTTTCAAGGAATTTTTTTTTTTTGAGGACATCTTGTTGAAAATCCCTGAAATAAATTACACTGGGTAGGTGTGGTTCTGTTTCTATCATTCAAATGTCTGAATAGTGACTGTTGTTAGTGGGGAAAAAAGGTGGCAGTTACTCAGGCATTTAATTCATATACTGTTTATAATAACTTTTACATTGCAGTTATTTAAGAAGAAATTATCACAGTAGAGGTTCCCATCATGCTATGCCTGTTCAATCAAAAATAAAAACATACTAAGCACCATATATGTAGCAATTATTATTTTACAAAAACTGATCTTTCTGCAAATTAAGAAGTACTCAGGTCTCTTATTTTATTGATCTTCAGCAAATCACAGATTGTTCATTTTTAAATACACTCTGCCAGGAACAATGCTCGCATATTATAGTGTTTGGGCTGTACACTTAGACTCCATTAGGATGCCTGTCAACAGTCCAGGCACAGATAGGTTTGCTTTCTTGTATGCCCACCTCTATTTGTTGGCCTTCCAAAAGGATGCTTACTGGCAGATGTTGTAGGCATTCTAATTTAAAAGATCAAAGCAAAGAAAATCATGCTGTATAATGGTAGCAGATTAGAAGACGATCTTGCCTCAAGTGTAACAGCACTTTGATCAGCAGAAAGTCCTACTCATTCAGCTGGGCTGGAATAAAGTACCAGTTGAATGGTTATGACAAAATTACATCTATATGCTATAGTTATTAATTTTCTGCTCATTTCAAAATGGAGACAGCTTTACCAGACCCACATGAGTTTTGAACAAGCTGCTGGTAGGTGTCTTTTCTTTTAAGTTCATGTTGATCCAAAGTCCATCACACACCCAGGATATGGCTCTCCATTGGAGAAATGGGGTCTCTCAGGCCTACTGCCGAAGGCCTGGGGGCCAGTTCTTCTCTTGCAAAATGCCTCATAGTTTTGTCACAGGCTGTTCCATAGTTCCAGGCTGTTCGGTCTGTTTGTGGCACAATTACCTTATCATCTAGATAGTGCAAGAGATATAATGAGCAAGGCAAAATGGAAAGCCACCTGAATGCATTTTTTTCGTGTGATTTCTTTGCTTCTCTTGTCAATTCTTAGGTTTTAGGGAGTCTGTTAAAGAACCAAGATGCTGTTCCTCTTCCGTCTTTCTGTTTCCTTGCAAAGAGTTTCTCCTTTAGAGCCTGACAACAGCCATTACTGTGAGGCTTTGGCTCCTGCTTCACATTTTGTCTCTGTCACACTGCACTCTGTTTCTCTTCCTTTTTCTTTCTTTCTCCTTTATTTTTCT
>WBMW01003488.1:1485488-1536552 GCA_013396635.1 Penelope pileata
TTTTTTTAAGGTGGTGAGAGATTCTTTCATTTTGAACTGCCTCAGCTTCTCTGTGAAATGATCAAAGCTTCCCACTTTGCTCCTTCGCCTCCCTCACTTTCTTTCCACTCTTCTGCTCCTTTGGAGTTGAAAAAAAATGGAGATAAAAAAAATGGTTTTGTCCTAAGTGGAGCAATCTCTTTGCATAAGGAAATGCACTTCAAATGGATGATTAGGAAAGTTGAATGGCCCTCAATTATTAATCCTACACAAAGCATTAGAATTTCTTCAGTCATCACCTTTACGTTTTAATCCAAAGTAAAAATAAATACAAATGAGGCACTAATAAAATCTCAGTCTCTGAGTGGAGCATTTGGTCTGACATAAATACAGTATGAAATAGAATATTTAAATTCAACATGGAAAAACACACTGAATCATCAGGCATGGAGCATTTTTAATCTTTGTGAATCTTTTCACCTGCATCTTTCCTGCATGGTTTGTACATCATTTACTGCCTTTCTCCCCTTCGGAGTATGGCAATAGGATAGATTTTTTTTACCAAAGGAGGTTCTTAACAGAAAATGTAACTGCATTTACATGGGATTTCCAGTAAGTATTCAGACATTCCTTGGCTAATAAACTTATTTACCACAAGTGGTAAAGTGCAGGTGTGCATTCTTAAACAAGTAAACATTAGTATAAAATGGGTTACAAAAATTCTGTGACTATAAGATAAATCTTGCATACTGTGAACTTTCAAGTTGCTTTATTTTATTGTTTTGAGCATTACAAGGAATTTAATGAAATAATAAAGTAGCATTGCAATGGGGGAAATTCTGCTACCAATGGCTCTCTTCTCATCTTATTATATCCGATAAAAAATGTTCTGCAAAGAGATGATTCAGTACACATCCAGCCTTTTTGATGGTGGATTGTCTATGGTGTCCAAACTGCATTTTGTGTCTGTGCTTTCTTCTTCTTGACTTATGAAGATGTAAATGTTTTTTGATGCTTGTTTTTGGGTACCATCTGACCAGAGACCAAACACAAGCCTCACATTTACCTGGCACAAACATTATGCTGTGAAAAAACAGTGATGACTGCTAATGTGTAGAAGAGACTGCACTTACAACAAGGTAGTTGTTGAAAGAGAAATAGGTCCACAGCTCTACCTTCCTCCTTTTGTTGGCTTAACAGTTCCATCCTGGACATACAGGTTGCTATTGAGCGGGTCCAGAGGCGGGCCACGAAGATGATCAGAGGGCTGGAGCACCTTCCCTACGAGGACTCTTTTGAGAGTCCTCAGTTAGGACTCTTCAGCCTGGAGAAGAGAAGGCTGCGGGGGGACCTGATAGCAGCCTTCCAGGACCTGAAGGGGCCTGCAGGAAAGCTGGGGAGGGACCTTTTACAAGGATAGGTAATGACAGGACAAGGGGTAACGGTTATAAACTGAAAGAGGGTAGATTTAGACTAGATATAAGGAGGAAATTCTTCCCTGTGAGGGTGGTGAGACACTGGAACAGGTTGCCCAGAGAAGTTGTGGATGCCCCCTCCCTGGAAGTATTCAAAGCCAGGCTGGATGGGGCTTTGGGCAATCTGATCTAGTGGGAGGTGTCCTTGCCCATGGCAGGGGGGTTGGAACAAGATGACCTCTAAGGTCCCTTCCAACCTGAACCATTCTATGATTCTATCACAAATCCTAGTAACAGTTTGCTCTGCCAATCCCTCCTTAAGTAAACCTGTATTTATAAAGCCTTAGCAGTCTCTTCATCAAATTGAATCAAATGTGAGATCCCTTGGGTGAGACTAAACTGACCTGCATGGCCCTACACTACCATCACCCCCCTTTAACCCTACAAAATGCTGTGCCAGACGAAGCATGGTTGCTGTGTGCTCTCCTTTAGGACTGACACATTTATCCAATGCATGGTGCTTACCTCCACTCTAACGTCTTGATCTCAGCAAAACCCATGCAAAGACAGATGTGAGGTCAGAAGGAACTCAGTTTATGCCACAGCAAGGTGGGGCTCCCAGCACCAAGATGCTTTTGTGTCTGTGGTCCTTACCCCCAAGGCAAGACTCCAATGAGTAGCACAGCAGCAGACTTTCCAGGCAGAGGCATCTTCCGCTTGTAATTCCATTTTGTGTTCGAGAAAATATAACATCCTGGGTTAATAGCTCACATGAAAGTCAACAGGAAAGAAACTGATGGATAAACTTATCACAGAGGGTAGCAAACAATCACAAATGTAGGTCTGCTTTCAGCCCCCATGCTATACCGCAGTTTGGCATTCTTTGATCACCAGTGGGAGATCTGACAAATGTTAAAGGAAAACAAGGGGTAGGTTTTAAATGCTTGTGAGAGACTTTAGTTCTCTGGATCCTGTTTATCTAAAACAAAGCAAACATTATCTTCAGTAACTTGTGTTTGTGACTGATTTCTGATATACACCATAGACTAGCAAAGCATGTTTTTAGATTTGTTGACATTTAATAAAAGCTAAACACTCCAGGGGAAAATAAATAAGTTTTTTTGTTGTTGTTGTTGTTGCTGTCACTGAATTTCCTTTTAGTTGGAATCTTAGCTGGGTGCTTCCAGCATTTATATTCAATTACAATCAAACGCAGCCAAGAAAATTAGAATCAAAGGAACAAGTCTGTATCTGTATCTGACAATGATCATTCTATCATACTGTCTTGCGCGTTAGGAGAAGAAAACACACTCCTATTAATTTTACTTGTACAAAATTTGCTCTGAAAGTAATGCCTCCTCTTTTATTATGTTGGCCCACAATGTCAGAGGCTTGAGATGTTGGTGGGACGGCAGTAGAGGTTGAACCTTCCTGCCAATATTCTGTTCCATTTTGTTGCCGTGTGACTGATGGCAGCAGAGGGGCACTCTGACCAAATGGCGTCTGACATGGAAGTGTGTATGAAGTAAAGGTGTGTCATTGAATTCCTCTGTGTGAAAGATATTGCATCTATTGACATTCATTGATGCTTACTGAACTTTTATGGAGACCAAAGAGTGGGTGTGACTACAGTGAGGCGGTGGGTGGTGCGTTTCAGCAGTGGTGACAGCTACGTGAAAGACAAGCCATGTTCTGGATGGCCATGCACAGCTGTCACACCATGAAATGAAGAGCGTCTCAATCAGCTCATCCATGTGAATCAGCTAATGGTGATGACTATGTTGAAAAATGTTCTGTAGATGAGAGTTTGCTCTATCAAATAGTATTATTTGCTCTTTGTATCTGTTGTAGTTTCCATGGAAATAAATAGTAGACATTACTTTTGGAAAGACTTAAGAATTAAAGACTTAAGAAATTCTGGCAAAATTATAGATTTTCATGAGTAATCAGAACAGTCATTTGGAAGTTTAGAAATGGATTCATTGATTTAATCCATACATTTTAGTTTGGATCTCTGAAACGTATCATGCTCATTCAGAGATGAAAATAGAGCAGTTTTAAGAAAGTTAACTGGAAAAAAATACAGCTGTGTTAAACTTTGAGCTATCTGATAATGAAATAGGAAACAAAGTTACTGCTATTAACTATGTGTGAAACTATGTTTGAAAGATAAGGCATGTATCACAAAATTACGCTAATGTATTCTCTTAGAATTGTATTTTGCATTTCACAAAACATAATATAACCCACTGGATCTAACTGCACAAAAACGTTGATGAGGGAATATCTACACGTTGGCATCACTCTACGTGTATTTGTGTTCAGCATTGTAAGTAAGTGTTTAAGAAAGTGACGCCTAAGAAAGCTGTAATACTCATTAGCAAATCCTTCCACAGCTTTCAGGTCTGGCCAAACAGAAGTATTAAAACACATTTTCACCAAAAAATATATAATTTGATCACTTAAATGGCATCAGAGAGCATCAGATGGAATTAAAGTATTGTCAAGTGTGAGTTAAAAATGTAAGCATTTCACGAGCATTTATACAGAAATATATATGTATATGCACACAGTTTTCATGCTTAGTGTTTACACTAAGTAGAAAATATCTTTCAATTTTTAGTGAGGTTAATGGTCCAAATAATCTTAAAAGTATGCATATTGAACTGAAAATGTATTTTAGAAATTACTTGAACTACAGAGGTCCTTCTGATACTTCTTGCTTTACCAAAACTTGAGAGCTGATCTCAGATTTCTGTTCTATTTTAATCACGTTTTTTTTAATTTGCATTATCCTATGATCTGCTGAAAATAACTAACTTTACTTACTGCTGCAAAAATAGACTCACTGTTACATAAAAGGGCAGTGCTGGTAGTGAACTAGATATGAAAGGTTTCTTCTAGTAACAAAAAAACCTTTTTCCCAGGACCATTTTTTCCTACTGTCTCATAGAGATGGAAAGATCAAACACCATCTTAAACACAGTAGTTCTGTGCTTCAGCAACAAAATGCTACTTTATAATCCAGAATCAAAAAGAGGAAAGTCTGTTGTTCAACAGCCTCTCTGAAAATGACTTGGCTCTTTCTCTCATCTCTGTGTATAATGAATTCCAAATCTGTGCCCTATTACTTTGTTACTCTGCACACGCAGCCTCCCCCACACATCTTCCCACCATCAGACTTGTTAACTCCTAGGCTAATAGCAGATCCACAGTGCTAGTACATGTTTCCCTGGGATTTGGAAAAAATCCTTTAAATAGATTTTTTATTGGTTTTTAAGAACAAGGTTATTTTGTGTTAATAATGGGCATACATTAGGCTTTAGATAATTACTTTATGTAACTTAAAGTTTTGGCTTTCAGCTAAATAAACACTTTATGTGTTCACAGGTGTATTGTCCTCAAGGGCATTCTGCTTTTCAGGGTGGCAGCTGCTGCCAAGGTGTTGCTGATACAGCTCTGTGTATAATTTATTGGAAACAGGTGCTGGCTTATGATGAAGATAGACAGGAAACTAAAGCAGACAACATGTTTAACCACCATTTTAAAAGTTCAGGTTCAAAAAGACAATGTGTCTGAGATGTTTGGTGGATGTTGCCAGCATCTTAGTGAGAGTTTACAAGCTCCCAGAAATCACCATAAGGAACAGATTGTCTACAAACTACAGGAATTGCATTCTAAAGAGTATTGCATGCTGTTGTGCCAGAGTTCATTGATTATACAAATCCTGTCATTCGTAACTAAATCAAATTTGAAACAAAGTTATAACTAGGAAAACTCTCACGCCAATGGATGCTACATAGAACTGTTATGTGGACGCCTGGTTGGACATTTGTACATTTGCAGGATTCTACAATTTTCCTTCTTTATTTTACTAAGAAGTGAGAACTGTAATGAATAACTGGTAAGCACTGATACATCAAAACAAAAGTGGAAATCTGATTCAACTTTGCAGGGACAGGAAGGATGCTCCAGAGGAGTGTTCCTTTGCCATAAGCAACTTACCTTGAATCCTATGTAATGCATACAGCAGATGGGTGGGCTGCTGTGTTATGTATGTGAGTTGCTGCTACAGCACATCAGCATAGCCCACGAATGGAGCAACAGAGCAGACACTGAATCCGGTGCACATGGGAATAGGTGGAAAGCCTTCTTTTGACCTCAGTGGGCTTTGGATGAGATCCCAGGAGGAAAAAATGAACTTATTTTCTGTGGCCAAGTGAAACCATTAAAGTTACTTAAACATTGCCTTTTCCTCCCCCCATCTTACTTCCCTTTGCTTTTATTGTAGTTTTAAACAACATTTTTTAAATAAGAAACTTTCAATAGGAGTTCATGAGGATGTTTATTCATGGACAGCAGTTTGCATATTTTAGCAAGTAATCTCCAGTTTAATCTCTAGTCTCTATAAGATACATATGTAGTAAATATGCATACTAAATATTTTTAAAAGAAGTTGTTAAAGTTTGTGCACAGTTCTTAAACCTTAAATATCTCAATGATTTACATTTAAAAAAAATACCCAAAGGCATTAGACCACATTATGGACTAATAGCCTGCCAAATTTCCTTTTTTTAGGAAATGTTTGAGTTACAATATATGAGGTAAAAAAGCAACTGAAGCAACAAAATTTGGTCAAGAAAATATTGACCCCAGGCTGAGAACTTGTATGCCAAAAATGTTGACAAAACTTTATACCAACCCTAGCAGGCATGTCATGTTTAATATTTGCAGTATATGGAAAAAACTTTGGCAATTTAATGCTTGTATTAATTTGAAAGACTTTTATGCAGCGGGTATAAGCTTTTACATTACCATTCTTAATTTATACCAGCCTTCCTTTTCTTTCTCAAAGGATAAATGATCTACAGTAGTGGGAGAAGAAGGACAGGGAGAGAAATCCCTCAAACATGTGAAGCCATTTGCTGTACCCTACCCAAACTTACATACTTGACTTGGAGGGATCACTCCTTCCATTTAATGGGTGAAAATTCCATTTTCATGCCATTTATACTTCTGGATTATTTTTTCACACATTTTTTTTTTTCATATGAAAGCATATAGTTGGAATAAAAATAAATTCTTTTAAAGAAACACATGTAGAAAATCTTTATTTACATTGAAACCTCTTAAAATAAATATTCCGTTAACAAACTTGTGTAAAGAATGATAATGTTTCATACCATACCAAGTGATGAAACACAATGCCACAAAACAAGTGGAGAAATTTGATGATTGATTATCAGACTCCTTAAACAAATAAATGTGCACTAGTTAATGATGGTCCTTTATGACCAGAGTTTCAGTGCATCAGTGCTCAATAAGGAAATAAATGAATGGCAGGAATCAACCATCTCTCTAAAACAAATACAGTGCATTTTGAAGTTCTACTGTCTACCCACAAATTATTCTGAGAAATGTGGTGGTTCAAGCGCATGCATTGTTTTAAATGAGTGATTAAACTGCTGTGATTGAGTTGTGAGTGCAGCTTGAAACAAGGGGTGAACATGCCCTCCTAGGTTCCGCTGCAGTCATGCCTTTCATAGTCGGTAGGAAAGAACAGTGATGGAACTATGTGTCATGGCCATATGTGAACATGTTATGCCCTGATGATTAAAGAATGACTAAAAAGGCCACCACTTGATTACTAAACAAACAAAAACAAACAAGCCCCTCAGGATCAACACCTTGGCAGCTGATGAAACGAGACACGGCAGGACAGCCCTTTGCACAATGTTGACTTCAATGATTTCAAAACATCTATTCCCAGTTACACACTCATGTTGCCTTCATATATGGCCAGGTACAGGAAACAATAACCAAAAAAGGATAATGTGGCCATTAAATATTTCATTATGGCCAATGACTGTTCTAGGACACATAAAACCCACCTGTTTGGTGTGGACACCTGCTGATGTTGGTCCTGCTGGTCCCACATCAAGGCTAATTCACTGAAATGTCTTCCAAAGTCATGGAAACTCAAACTGCAGTCCATCCTTACTCAAACCATGAAGGAGATTTGTTAATATTTTCTACGAGGGCCATTCATCCTCAGGCTAAAACAGAGTTGTGTCTCAAAGCAGCAGGTGACTGCACTCAGCCAGAAGCAGCCTACACCATAAGCCACTCATCTGCAAGGGGTACCCCAGCAGCTGCTGCTGCCCTTAGAGGGTGAGAGTTTGGTGCATGTCAGGTGGACTCCTGCTTTCTTCTTGGCATTACTATGATGACTGACTCATTCAACATGGTTGAATAAATGGTTGCAAAGAAATCTAAATAAGCAATTACAAATGAATAAATGACTGAAACTCACTTCTCAACAATTACAATATGCATCACTGAAAAATTTGGTAACTGCTTTCAAAGTGGTATTCCCACTGGATGGTCCTTTTCTGGTATTGTTGGACTTAAAGGGTGGGTTTGAAAAATAGCTTTTGAATGAGGTATATTATTTTATTAGTTTAGATACATCATATAAGAAATATAAGGTACTTGAAGCCAAAATAAAACACTTCATTTTTGACAACATAAATTGATTCAGCTAACTCAGGGTGTTTTCTTCTCTAACATCTTCCTTCAATGAACATTTGGAAATTTTGGAGCTTTATTCCAAATTGGAGAAAGGCCATATTTCAAGACATTGCATAAGCTACATCTCCTATGTTTGACAGAGCTCTAAATTGCATCTTTTTCTATTATGAATGAAAAGAGAAACGGGTAAACAACTGTTCCCTTATTCCATTCACTGAGCCATATAGAAAGTGACCTCCAGTAAAGCAAATAACAGCAGAATGGGGGATACTTTACAGTCATCATTTGTATTTTCATATTCAAGACATGAAATCTGCACACTCACTGCATCCTTTCCATGACAGTGGTATGTGAAATTCAAACCTTACCCATCATCAGCCCCAGCAGAAAGACTGAAAGCAGTTTTTTTCCCCTTCTTCCACCTCCTTTGTTAAACAGGAAGACAATACATGCAAAAATTTAAAAATAAAAGAGATCAGAAATAATGAGTCTGTTAAGGTATAGTAAGACAGAAAGTCAGGTGCAAGAGGTAAAATTTTCCAATCACTTTAGACAAGGACAGCAGAGAGAAGAGTGACCTGAGTTGGCTTAGAGAAAATGTGCAACATCCTCCTCCGCCTCAGAACTGGTAAAATTCATGCCAAAAGTCACAAAGTTTAAGTGAGACAAACATCTGAAGGCATTGCTGAAGAATGATAAAAGAGTTATGCCTGGAAGTGAATGGAAAAGTCAATCACCCCCAGTCATACATTGAAAAATCTGACAGGAGACAAAGAGCAGGCTTTGGGCAACACAAAACAAGAGGTACGGACTTCAGACTTCCTGGACTTTAAATAAGGTTACTGAATAATACATGTTTATTTTACAGATCATTCTTAATTTGCCTGATTCAAATCCTATTGTTCCATTCCCTGCCCTGAACTGCTACAGAAGCCAAGAGCATCTCTCAGAAGCATGAGTGGCCTTTCATGATATGTCAGACGTATGGGGAGTACTGGAAGAGCACTTACAGCTTAATGCATTGGCTAATATAGTTTGGATAAATGGGAATGAACAACTGTGGAGTAGACAAAGAATAACAATCACCATCTTGGCTCCTCTCAGGTACTGAGACATAAAGACATAAAGAGATTTTATTAAAGTTATGGGCACCCTAAAGAATAATTTCCTGGTAAACACTGGCATTGCCATTTTCCCTGGGGTTGTTTGGGTATCTTACAGGTGGCTACTTGTCTTTTGTGGTTGAGACTTGTGAATGAACTGCTTTAAAAACCTCCACTAGTGACTAAATTCAGAAAAGTACTTTTAGATTCTCAAGAATGAAAGCAGAGGAGAAAATTAATTACAAGATGCTTTTCTAATTAAAATTCTAATCATTGTTATGATTTATGTATGCATTTCAGTATTTAATACATGTGGAAATCATGGTCCAAATACTGAAATATAACTATTCACCCTCATGTCTCTTATGACCACGGAGGTCATAAAATACTTCCTCTGTATTTCAATAGGAAAAAAGGTGTTTTGCACTTAGTTGTGAACAATATTTGTTTCTGGATTTGTATGTACACAGTAAGTAGCTATATGTGCCTTAACATGTCTGCAATGTGAAACTTGTGAATTATGTGTATTACTGTGCCAAGTGTCATAAAAAGTGATTAAAAGTATGAAGCTTATGGTTCTGGCAACATACCTGTCTCTAGAAAGCCTGCAGAAGAGGTTTGTATCTCAAAGATGATTTCAGGAGATAAGATCTACTCAATTAAATGACTTCACTGAATTCAGTGATGGCATATATCATGCAAATCTTTTTTGAATGCAATGGGGTTTACACCTACCTGTTTCATAGCTCAGTTTAGCTTTCACTGGCAAATACGCTTGAAGAAGAATTCACATTTACACAAAGACTGATGCTTCTTGCAATTTTCATGTCTTACTTTCACTAATCCAAACATGACAGACATCTTGATACTTAACTGGAATAATTTACTCATCACTCATAATTAATTTCTATTTTAATTTTTATTATTTAAAAGAAGTATGCAATTTGTATCTGTTCAGGAGAGGGTTAAACCTTTCTGCACAATCACGACAGTTTATACATTAGACACAATCCTCCTAAAGTCTAGGTCTTTGTTGTTGTCATTCTAGACTATAACTATAAGGCTACTTATGTGTAGCTTTCTATGTAGAAATATGAAAGTGCATCTAATGTTTAAAGAAGAATAAAAATAATTCAGGACATACCAGCTCAGCTTTCTTCTAGGAAGGATGATACAAGTCATTCCACAGGTCCCAGTCCATCTTGTCCATATAGAAGTTACAGTGTATATTTCATGCATGCATATTTATCTAGAAATCAAAAGCATCAGACTTTTCAAAGGCTCAATCCAGATAAATACACTACATTATAGGCACTTATGAAACTTGTTTTGTAAAATAAAGAGTAATGTGTTAGAAATCTGACAGAACAAGATACCTAATTATGCATTCAGTTACAAAGTGTAGCATGGGAGAAGGAAATTTATATGTCATCCTCTTTGAATTCATACCAAATTAGTTTATCTTATTTTTTATCTTATTTTCTTGATACATGTTGGGTCTTTTTACCAAAAAACTGTGCAGCAGTGTATGGGAGAAGTTTACTAATCCATGATCCATCCATATCTTCTAAGCAGATTTACCTCTTAGACATGTTCTTTCCATTGAGATGAATGTCTGAACGATTTACTCTACCATTTTGTTCTTTCATGTTTTGAATCCAAATATAGTGGAGTGGGAGGTGGTACAAAGTGATGAAAAGATGCTAGGTAATGTTACCTCTTGGAGCCTCAGCGTTCCTGGAATATAGAAGCATCACCACTGCAGCAGGCATTTGTGATCACCTCACATCAAGGAAGTGCTCAGGGAAGTTCAGAGCTGTACTGATTAGCTCATGCTCTCAACAACTAAATATGATTCCTAACTCTTGATTCATGCCGACTCTAAAAAGTTATGCACTTCTTGTCTTTATTAATGGCTAAGATATGATGGCTGCTCTGAAAGTTATGCCTCTTATTTTATGATGTTGGCCTGTGACATCAGAGGTGGACGTCATTGGTATGGCAGTAGAGATGAAACCTTTCGACCAACACCCCATTACATTTTGTTGTCATTTGACAGATGGCAGCAGAGGGGCAGCCTGACCAAACGGCGTCTGACATGGAAGTACAGATGAAGAAAATGTGTCATTGAATTCCTTTATGAGAAAACAAATGACACCTTACTGAACTTTTAAGGAGACCAAAGCATGGATGTGAGCACAGGGAGATGGTGGGCAGTGCATTTCAGCAGTGGCAACAGCAGCAGCGCGGCACCTCTGGTGGTGCAGATTTTTATGAGTGCAGCACGTAGGCTCTTGTTCATTGTTGGCAAAAATGGACAGCTAATGATGGTGACTATGTTGAAAAACAGTGTTTTGTAGCTCAGACTTTTCTCTGTCAAATAGTATTATTGTGCTTTTTGTATCTGTTGCAGTTTTCATGGGAAAAAAAATATAGGAGGCACTACTTTCAGAGCAACTATGTATTTCCAGGAAAAACTTCTCTTTGAAAATAAAGCCTTTAATATATATGAGCACAGATGAGTGTTCAGCTTTACGTTATTTCAACAAATTCCGGGGCTGGTTCTTCTACAAACGCAGCAAAATTTGTCTCAAAACAAGAAGGATTCAGTTTTCTCTTTGCTGTCTGACTCAAAGATTGTTAATTCTAGCTAAAAGTGTAAAAACCTTGGAGGAAGGAAGACAACAATACCTCTAAGCAACACAGCATTGGAAGAAAAAGCAAGGGTGGAGAACAGTTCTCAAAGGGATTACTGAACAAAGTGAAAAGGAGCCAAGACAGAGTCTGTAAGAAAGATGTTATCCTTGCAGGACAGTGAGAAACAGAAAAGCAGCTCAGATCTTTCTCAACACATGTTACTCCAAAAGCACTCAAGGAACCTCGTGGTACCCGAGCTCCCAGGCCTGGGCCTTCCCAGCAAGCACACTGCTGCAGCCCAGCTCCTGCCTCCCTGCCCATGCTGACAGGGCGGCCTGGGCCTTCACATACCAGCACTCACCATAGGAAATCAGCTCAGCAGTTCTCCTTCCAAACACTGTCCTGTCATGTCCATCTTCCCCACATGTCAAAAGTTATGTTTAAAGTACTGAAAGAAAGCAACTCTGGAAAATAATGAAATCCATGAAACGGTGACTGATAAGACAAAAATGCCGCCTTTAGCTCTAGCTGCCCACAATTAAGTTTTCAAAGGCCTGACTGCTGACTGAAAATATTATCCACTCATCTTTTCCCAGTCTTGTTTGGAATGAATTTGACAATTAGGGGTGATATTCCTTTGTCAAAACAAGTCTTTTGCTAAGTAACAGGCGCTCTAGGGATTCTGGCAGAGCGCTAATTTTTTTGTACAATTTATCTGGAGAAGAAACCTACACTTTACCAGATGCTGTAAACACAGATGAGAAAGCAATTTATTCACAGTTTTGCTTTTGGCTTCCTGATTTAAGGAAATAGTGAATCTGCACATGGGATAGAGGGAATCTAAGCAGAGAAAATGTTTGTAAAATCAAATGTAAGCTAGAAAATAGATAAAAATATACATAAAAATAGATAAAAATATACGTAAATATATGTATATATACACCAGTACTTCTTATTATACGGAAATCTTACAGTAATTAATTACATATATTTCCATATATGAGATTCACATACACATCATACAACAAAGTCCAAAGGCATGTGGACCACCATCTCATGCTGAATGCTGAAGGTGGAAGAAACTAGGGTGCTAAAAATCCCTATAGTTCCCTAGGAGGCCCATCATACCACAACTTTTTTAAAAAAGAATGACATGCACATACATACAACACACACTGACACAACATTTTAGTGGAAATCTCTTCATGGTAGAGAAGCACACAGCCAGCACTCAGTACCTTCTGGATCCTCAGTCACGTGTGGTATTGCTTGCAAGCCACTATTTTTTTACAATGTTCATTTCCTATGAAACATTGAAAAATGACTACTTCCCTGGAGCACAAAGCCCAAAGCAAAAGGAAAGAATTAGGTATTTCTTGCAAGCAGGAAACTCTACCATATGCATGGTCCAGCAAATGATTCAAAAATGATACATGCCTAGGCTTCAAATCTCTATAGAGGCTCAGATACTGACCATTTTTTCAATAAATTAATTTAAAAAATACTGCAATTGCACACTGGTTTTGCATTTAGTTAAAGGTATTCCTGTATATATTTGTGATACACAAAACCATCATAGGGAAAATATGACAGGTAATGATTTTTTTTTTAAAGATAGCAAGCGTTCTTAGCAGTGTAATAACAAGAAAACATGGATAAATACCCAATAACTGTGTTGCTGCAGAAAATATCAAGGAGGTCAGAGTAATATTTTTCCTTGGTGTGAATGGAGTTCAGATGGGCATCAGAATAAAAGAAAAAAACGTCCAAGAAAAGATGTTCTTTTTTCTTTTACTTTACTTGATCTACCCAAAAAGAAAAATAGAAATAAAAGAAGTCTTAAAGTAGTTGTCACTTTGAAATTTTCCAGTGTTTTAATTAAAAGCTTCTGAGTCTGGCAAAATTTGTCAAGCTTTCACTTTGAAAATAAGGGCCGGCTTAAACTTCAAGGCAGTTTCATTTGGTTGTTAATGTAGCCCTAACCTAAAGTTGTGCTAAATAGCAAGGTAAGACTGAGCATGCTTCAGATCCTTTTGAAGTTAGTGGAAATATTCTAGTGATATTCAGAGGGCTTTGACTTCAAACTCATAATTCTAAATTTAGGCTCATTCATAACTGTCCCTTTAGCTCAATTAACTACTCCATAATTAGGATTTTTTTTTTTTGAATACAAAGAGAAGTACTATGTCTGTCTTATGTAAATTCATTCTTAGTCCAGGATAAGCACCTTTTCACCATCTTTGGCTAAGACTATTTTCTTTAGAAGAATAAGGAAAAAAGATCAGAGGAAAACAGAAATTGAAAAAGAGAAGAAAGAAGCTGCAGAGGAGACTAGCTGGGTGATGGAAAAGGAGAGGACATAGACTAAGACAAAACAGATAAGATGAAAGAGAAGGAAAATGGTGTCATAAAGGAAAAGAGGTCAAAATTCAGAATTTTATTTCCTTGTTCATTATTGAAGCCAACATGGTTATTAAAGTCAACAGTCTTGCCCTAGATCTAAATTAGCATAAACAGGGGCAGAATTTGACTAAGATTGAGACTGGCACACAAAGTGGTTAGCCTGGCCCTCTGTCTTCTAAGAGGTTTTAAGAATTATGCCTTCTTGGCTTTGTCAGTCCTTATTCAGAAGTAAGAGCTGAGCCAAGAGCTCGGGAACTGGTGAACTGCAGAATCTACTAGGGAACAGTTAAGTGGGAATGGTTGGTATTCCTGGAGCTTTACTTTCTTAACAAAGAAAGTTCTCCTTTAAGAATGATACATGCAAAGGACTGACGTCTCAAGAAAAATTGCCGCTAAGAAGATCTTTTAGTTTGTTTTTCTTAGATGCAACTTTAAAGGTAAGATCTGCCTTCCACAATGTGAGGACAATAGTCCCATCCAAACTGCTAATGTGATTTGCCAATACAAAGCAGCATATCAAGACTTCAGTTCTTGGCTGCTACTGCATTATTACACCCTGTGCACTGTATGGGGAAATGATTAAAACAGGTTTCGCATACTGGAGGTAAGAAAGCCCAGGTGACTGGAGAAGAGATTCCATAGATAAACTCACAATGTCTACAAAGGGAAAGCCTTTGGCATGCTAGATAATATTTGAGATTAATTAACAGTTTGTTTAATAAAGCTGCAGCCAGACGTCTTTAATCCAAACATCTTAGTAAAACGCATTTATATGCAGAGCTGTAGATAATTACCAAAAGTGTTATTCCACAATAAGAAAACAAAATTCATTTATGAAATAATATACATGAGTTAATACATGAAAATGAAGAATAATATACACTTCCATATAACATAAAAATAACTGTACATGCCAGACACTTTTGACAAGATCTCCTGGACACTTACAAAGTACAATAAACATCTGTTTTATATCTGAATGCCAAACCTTAAAAAATCATTCTTTTGTTAAATGTCTAGCTCCTTATTTTAAATAAATTACTATGTGTTTATAAAATTTCATTCTCTTGTGAAGCAACAGTAAACAGGAGAGATACAGAACCCAGTAAATTGAAAATGCAGGCTTCAGTTGTCAAAATGTCACTGGTAAACTTCAAACTGTTACATTGGTATGAATTGGTACAATGACATACGTATACTCACCATTTGAAGGAAGAGTGTATGAGTTTAGGAGAATAAGTAGAATTTCCAAATAACTCATGTTTAAACAAAAGGGAGGAAAAAAAGAACAATAGAAAAGGAAACAAAGAGGAGCCTGAGTAGAGGGTGTCTTATCTTTACTGAGATGTAATAGAATCGGTGCTCTGGGCTGTAAAATAAAACTGTTCAGCACCAAAAGACTAAATTTAAACAGGGCATCTTTTCTGATTATTTGAACAGTGTGATTATGTCTCTCTCTCTCTCTCTCTCTTTTTTTTTTTTGGCAGAAAACACCAAAACAGAACATGACATAATTGCTGTATAACACAGAAGACCTTCCCTTGCTTGTATATATGAACATACACTCACATCAAAATAGAAATTAGAAATAAATAATAATAAAAACCCCCATAGAAATATCATAAATAAAGCTAAAAGGAAATATTTGCCGCTAGGAAGAATAAGAAGGTGTTTGGGGACTGTACTTTCTCCCCTACAATTCCTTAAAATGGTATGAACATTTTACTGGATTGCTTGAATCAACATATTGTTATTAGTATAGCAGATAAGACAGAAATAATCATATATGGCATATAGACACATGGCGGCACACACACTGTTGTTGAGTATTTGATGAAAAAAAGTTTATACATTCACATGACTCAATAGTAATAAACTCCCTTGCATCACATATCCTAGGAAAGTCACTGTTAAAACCCTTTTATTATAGATGAATCTTTTTCAACCAGAGAGCTCATGCACTATAAATCCAAAGGTTGCTAGAGAACAGTAGAAATATGCAATGTTGCCAAAAGCCAAAGAGAGGAAGCAGAATGATCACAGTAATTACAGGTCAGTTAGTCTGGCAACAGTCCCAAGCAAAGTAATGGAAAAGCTGATAAGGGATTCAATTAGTAGAAAATTAAAGGATGACAGTGTAATTGGTGCCAGGCAAGAGGGATTTATGGAAATATGAGTCTTGTCAAACAATTTGATGAACGTAACAGCACAGATGTATGACTTATGTAAGGCATTTGACTTCATACCTCACTATAACCTTAATGAAGCACTAGCACTGAATAAAACAGTTTATGAGAAGAGAGGAGAATGAGGGTAATATCTGCAAGTGCTAGCACGTGCCATTTTCCTGCCTGATACTGCCCTTGTCAACTGTGGAGTCAGGCTAACACTGTCAAGTGATGCAACCAGGAAAGGAGACCAGCTCTAAGCTGTCACCAGGGGAACACGGCAATAAAACAGCAAGAAATGGATGAAATCCTGAAGGCAGTAACAAAGCCTCACTAACTTCAATAAATACAGTTTTTCTTATCAGATTTTTAAAGAAAGCAGGCTCTAGGAAAATTCTACAGTTTTGATTTCAGGGAGAACATGTATTATGAGACATGTACTTAAAATCTGGAGGAAGATCAGACTGTCCTAAAATCTAAAGTTCGGTCCAGAGTAATGGGCAGGTTCAACTCACTTACAAATATAGTATTTGCGGGATTTGAGGCAAAATATATAGACTGATTCCTTAAAGTTACAACAGAAGATTTGAATCATAGTACATTCCAAGTCCTACTGAGCAACGAAGTCTAGTCCCAACAGATTTTGTGTATGTAGATCACAACACAGATGCTTTCATGTCTCAAGTCTCTTGGGAACACTATATGTTTTGTCTGCTTTGTTTCTTAATGATTTGCAAACTTTCAAAACTTGGCTGTGTTGCTACTTTGCTTGTGGGTTCAAGAAAAGACAAGAATCCATAAACCTTTGATCCACATGCTACAAATGTACTAGGAAAAAAGAAAAAGAAAACAGTGCTGTCAACAGGAAGATATAATGGTCGGTTTGTATGAATGGAGATGGTTAGTTTCAAGAAATGTGATATGGGAATTGTTTTTCTTTTTTTTTTTTTTCTTTCCCTGAAAATACATTTCTTTTTAAAAACAGCTTTTATGCAAAGTATCTTAGAGAAATATTTTATCAGATTAAATCACAAAGATACTTTTTCTGATCTCACCACAAAACAAGGAAAGGATGCTGAATCTCATGGTTAGCTCCAGGAAATAAAAAAATAAAAATAAAAGAGGTCATTCATGGTTTCATTAGCCATAGGTTTAACAATCTAGAAGATTATTAGATCTCTTAACATCTACATTTTTTATTATCATATTCCAGAAAGCGTGGATTACGATTTATGTACATTTCACTATAAGGAAATAAGCCTGAAAGAAAAAGAATCCGAAGATTTGCATTCAGAGACATTTCTATTTTAATAGAGAAGGATTTTACCCAAAATAAAATGCTACAGTGCGACAGACTGCTGCTTAACTAGCTGAAGGGCAGCAGTTGACTATCTGATGATGGCAATTTTCCCTCAGATCAACTAGAGGGCTTCTGGCCCAAGCCAAGCTGCCTTGGCTCCCTCTATAGTCACAGGAAAGAAATAGGCCCTTCTGCAGGGCAACTGTTCTCATATAATAACATTCGTTTGACTTTGGTGCAGTGATGCCTCTTGATCCCCAGTAACTAAAGAGGGAACCTTGACGAGCAGCTTAGGCAGGAACTCAAACATTTGACACTCAACACCATGTGAGATGAACTATAATGACTGGTACAACTGATACATATAAATTAATGCCAAAGTATAACCGTGCCCATTAACTTAGTCACATGAGTCAGACTTCAAAAATCCAGATAAGCACTTAAGATTTGATTCAAGCTTTATAACTATACATTTCATATTTGAATCAAAAGTAGCTATAAACTGAAATACGAGATTCCTATCCTTATGTTAGAGAGGAGTGTTATGAAAATGGCTAGCTAAGAGGGTGAAACAAGAGGAGTGACTTATAGCTTTCCCTTGACTCAGGGAGGCATGAAGCAAGCCTGCAGTTTGCATTTTGCCTACAGCCATCTCCAAGAAAGTGGGTGGATGGTTGTTCTCAATTGTTCAGCTTTGGTGCAAGGTCTGTGCAAACTATAATTTGAAAGTAATTGTGGTAATTACCATAACTACAAAAGTTAAAATGCATAGGTTTAATTTTGCTCACATAAAACTGTGCCAGTAATGGCACCATTCATCATTTTTGTAAAAACAGTAACAGGTGTTAATCTACACCTACCAATGGGCTCAATGTAAGTGCACAATAAGCAAAGTGCCAAAAAAGAAAAAACACTGCCAAAGCTCTCTGTCACAGAAAAACAACTTTCAGTAATATTTTTGTAATTGGAATCAACTGAAGAGTGAAAAATTATTTGACTTTTCAGTGATGAAAATTGTTAATGAACCCAATTTTTTCTACCTTGATTAGCTTTCTGTAGGAAGATCCATTGTAGCTCTGCACAGTGTAGTTTGGAGGAATAGACACCCAGCTGCCGTAATTTTGTCAGCTCTCCCACTTATAGAAAAGTAATCTTTTTTCTTATTTTTTCTTTTTTCCTTTTTCTGACAGGCTGCTGAACTGTTACCAGGTTTTCAAACATAATGGAAAACAGTGGGGAGTAGAATTTAAATAGGACTTGAACAGCAATTTTGCTATTTTTCTAGTTTTAACAGCAACCTTATAAGATTTTTAAATGCCTCTCACATCCTGCTCTCCCAGGGTTCTGGATGTTACTTCTGAGATACCCTTGGCACAACACAGTTGTGTCTTCTGCTCATTGCTGCACAAAGCTGCCTTCTGGAGCAAGAGTATAGCCAAAATGTCCTGTGCTTTTTGTGTGAACTTACTCACTAGATAGCATCCAATTTATCTTCAGGGCTTATTAAGCATGTAGCATGTATACCAATCTGATTGTGTGCACACAATCAGATTGGTATACAGCACAGTTAGTTTCTGCTATGTATTTCAGGGAGTTCAAAAGGGAACATAGGTGCATCTACATAGTTTTGCTCAAGTAAATGAGCATGTTTTCTCTGCACAATGCTCACACTTTTGTTACTAACAACTACTTTGAATTGTGCACAGCCAACAGACATTTTGTTTCAAAACATATCCCAAGATCCTGAACTTGTCTGCCTCATGCCACGCACTGCATTAGTATTTGGGAAAGAACACAGCCAGCGGCATGCCCTGCCTCTTGCTCCAGCTGACGGGGGTATGTACAGCCCTGTCTGGAGAAGGTGAGTCAGGTGGGTGCGAGGAGCTCGACCTGCAGTCAGAAATCCTTCCCTCTCCTCCTCCCACCAAGACCCTCTCACGTCGCTCTCTAAGCGAGAGCACATGTTGTTTAAGACAATAATGTGAACATTTTGCAAGGCAAATGTGAAGGCAGAATGCAGAAGAGGATAAACAGCAAATGCTCTGCATTGCCAGGCTTGTTCCAAAGAGTACCTCCTAGAGAGTTACATTACTCTACCTGGATGCTAATAACTACAACCACGTAAATTTCACTATATTAGTATGGTGCTTTTAGCTTAAAAATGTATTAAACTAATTTCATACAGAAATATTAGCATTTCAAAAGTGGAACTGTACAGAAGTATTTTCCTTACCAATTTTCTGGTCTGAGTCACTGTGTTTAATTCAGGACAGCTGCTTCATGACAGAACAGGAGTCAGCTGAGATCTTGGTGATGTCTCCATTGTCTTGGGTGTAGTAACAAAGATGTGGCCACTTCAAGGTTGCAGTCTAGTTTTGAAACATGACATGGCAAGTTAGTGAAACATTAAAAAGCAAGAGATCATGATCTCTTCAAGGCTTCCTTTTCCCTGGTCCTTCTCCTAAAGAGGAAATCAGATACGCACCCTTGTACATTTCTTTTGTTACTCACTTGCCATGGGTGGATGTGGTGGACACCAGCATAAGGCAGAAAGGCTGAGCTCTTAAGGCATAAGAGCTGAGCATGATGGAAAGGGGCCTGCACCAGCCCCACAGCTTCAGAGTCCTTCAGACTTTTTTTGAGTAGCATCATGCTTCTGAGAATACGGTTCTTAGAGGACTTGGTGAAAAATAATAAGAGTGTGATAAGCAGGATCAAAACAATTTAACATAAGCTATTTTTTGTAAGTCAATCTCAAGGTACTTTACAATGGAAGGTCCATCATTTTCCTTTTTACAGAAGGGGAAACTAAGGCATAGAGAAAGGATATAGATAAATATAATTTATAAATTCTTCAGCTTTTCAAATAATTTCCTCCCGATCAGAAATCAGAACTTACAACTCATTGATTATTCTGGAATCAAAAATAAAATATAGCAAGGCAGAAAAATGAACTGGAACATGAATATCAACATTAGACTGAAAACATTATCACTTAAACTCACTCAGCTCTTCTATTTTGAATGTCCTTTGTCACTGTGTTATCCTTCAGTGTTAAAAAGGTATAATCAGTAATGCAGAGTAAAAAGTCAAATAAGAGTAATTAAAATAATGAAATAGATTTCTTATTGAAACACGTGTTATTAAAAAGAAAATGAACAACGTAGTTTTTTCTCCATTGACAGTTTTGTTTATATAAACAATTTTCTGCAAAATACTTCAACTGTGAAAACTTTTTTTTTTTGATGGAAAGGGATTTAGTTTAAACTTTATCTGAAGACTTAGTGTGTTGATATTATTTTGGCTGTGTTTTATGCTGTGGAATTACTGTCACATCCAGTGACGTCAGCATAGACCATGTCATTAACTTAGGGGTTCACCACTTCAACCAAGTGTTTAGCTTTCTGGGTTGAAGGGTTGGAGAAATTTATTCATGGGATGAATGGAGATTTAGGCTGTTGAAGCGTAAGTGCTGTTTAGAAAATATGTGCTATTTACATTGTGCAGAAAAGTATATGATGTACATGTATTACTATGCATATGTCTGATATAAATACACCATGCTTAAATATTGTGTGTTCTGCATGTGTCTGTCAAGAATTTTTAAGACAAAAGCACTAGTAATGATCATACACGAACATTCTAACCAAGCAGCAACTTTTGAAGAATGGATTTTGTCCTAAACTGCAAAAGGAAATGGAGCTGTAATTGAACTGAAACTGCTGAAGTACAAATTAAGGCACGTATTCACCACAAACAACTTCAGTGTCCAAAAACACAGGCAGTGACACAGATGCAGAGGTGAGAAGTACAGCTGAGTCAAGCACTGCTGGCACCTCCCTGGGAAAGTGCCAGAAGTCCCTCTGACACAAAGATCCCAGTGCTGGAGAAAACCAGGAATATAGGGCTAAAGATTGGCAGCTACTTATCAGCAAGTGATTTAGGGGCATAAGATAGCTAAGCATATAATTAAATTTTTTTAATTCCCAAAATAGAGACCGGTGGTGCACATATGTTCTCATGGGGAATCAGGAAGAAATCAGGCAGACTTTCCAGCTGCAGGATTGGAAAGCTCATATAGTCACAATTATAATGTTAGAAAAAGAATATCACAAATACGTCATATAGACTAGAGAGTATAACGTATAGGTAAACACGTGCATACTGCATTGATTGTATTTTGTAACAGACTGAAGGCCAGCATGTGTGTCTTTGGCAGGACAGCTCAGACACAAATCACATATACAGCAAGCAGTATCCATTGCTCATAATATGTTTTTCTCCATAATTCTTGAAATTAGGCAAAAATGTGTCAAAATTCCAAGTTGAACTTGAAACAATGTCTCTATACAAGGACTTAAAATGCTTGTATGCAGTTTGTGAAAAGACTGAAGGAAAACAGAAATTGTCTGAAGGCAAGAAAGCAAAAAGAAAGATTTGAGATGATGGTAACATTTTGGGAGCACGGGTTGCTTCTCATAAATAAAACCATTTCTC
Organism: Penelope pileata; assembly: GCA_013396635.1. Classification (NCBI taxonomy): domain Eukaryota; kingdom Metazoa; phylum Chordata; class Aves; order Galliformes; family Cracidae; genus Penelope; species Penelope pileata. The sequence goes on from WBMW01003488.1 coordinate 1,507,522, forward strand.
TCTCTCTGTGCTAGTTCACGACTCCTAGTCATATTAGTGTGAGTTCCTTCAACACACCTGGGGATGCAATTTAATGCAATGAACCTATTGACATATTTCAGGTTCTTAGACTCCCGTGTGGTGAGAGACTGAGCCAGTTTTAAGATATCAGTTAAAATCAAGTTCAGTACCGCGTTTCTCCTGGTGTGATGTGGTTTGCGTGGTCTCAATAAGATGTACCTGTGTGGAGCAGCTGGTCTGCCTGGGCTTCACACATGATCTCCCCTTGATTTTGCTGTATTTGGGATCATTTGCAGAGAACACGTGCATCTGGATAACGGATCTGCCTCAATTGCAACTGCAGCCTTTAATCAAGACTAGCAGCTAAGCAATGCACCCAGAAACTTTAGCAGGAAATGAAGCTTTTTAGAATACAAAGAAAAAAAAATTCTGCATGGGTTTTGTTTTTTGTATGGATATAATTAGATATTGCAGATATTCCTTCCTGTCTCCGGCTGATCCTTACAGATCAATGAGTGAAGGCTTTCCTGAGTGGTCCTCTTTGTTTTCAATTAATTTATACATACGTAAAAAGTATTCTGTAAAGCCTACTCACATATTTCTTTAATCATAGAACTTACATAAACACTGTTATCAATACTGGAGGTTTTCAAACGAGAGCTAAAAAAAGAGAGTTTCTTATTCTGTTGTAGAAAAGTACCGAATGCAAATCACATAGATGGTCTTAGTACTGACAGATAGCAAAACCCAGGAAATTTAAACGTAAGGTCCACATTCCTTATCAAGAAAAGAAACAAACAAACAGAGATAAGAAGAAGGGGTCATTGCTTATTTTTTCCCAATATTATATGAATAACCTACTTGTAAGGTAGGGGAAGAATGCATTTAAAGTGTTAGCATATATATATATTTAATAAAAAGTATACAAAAACACCTGTATTTCTAACTGTTTGTGTTACAATTTGTGTATTTTTTCTTATGCCTTTCAACTGTTGAATTTATTGTCTTTTTTTTTTTTTTTAATAATAGGTTTCTATGAATAGATAGATTAAATAAAAAAAAATTATGTGTGGGATGTGAGTTATCATAAAAATGTTTCTATCCCTCTGGCTTTAGAGATAACTTTCCAAACATAAATTGCTTCAGTAATAAGTTTTCATGAATGCATTACATATTCTTGCATAAATTTGTGGGGAGCATTTTTTGTCTGAAACAAAGAAAACACAGATTCCTAGCATAAATGGAAATGTTCATTCCTACCTTAAAATCAAAAAAAGTATTTTTTTTTTTTTAATAGTTATTAGGCTTTTTTTGACTCACATATGTTTTAATGTTGTTCTTGTTTTCTGGAGCTCTCAAAGTCATCTTTAAATTAAAATAATTAAACACAAGTTCTGTATTTCCCTGTGGTGTTGTGGTTTAGCTCCTCAGGTGCGGTAGTTCTGTCTTGACAAATACAATAACATTGACTGTCCTTTTTAGGTCCTGAGACACAAATACAATTTCATTTCATTTCTCCTGACACCATTAGTAGTCAATTGGAGGACCTGAAACTCATAGGATTATCAATAAATCTCTCTCTATTATATTCTGGTTAATTTTCAAATGACTAATCATCAATTACACATGTCCTATACATGAAAACATTTTTTAATTACTATTATTTTCATGACCACACCATTGTTTTTAGTAGAATGGATTTGAAAATTCAAGCTGGAAGAAGCCATGTGGCATGGAGGAGTGGGAGCACGGCAGCCCCCAGAGCAGGAGCATTCATGTAATGAGCTGTGGAGTTTCCCCACGTGGAAACATTGCTCTACATTAGTTTTGCAAAAAATAAAAATAAAAAATTAAACAAACTGCTACAGAATTATAAAGAACTTGGTGATGCAAAGAAGGAGGAGTTCAGTCGAGAAAGAAATACTCTGGATCCTGATTTTAGGCTTTTCGTATCAAGGGATGGTTGCATAGAAATCCATGGTAACTCTTTCACTGTCTTCTGCGGGGCCTGGATTTAATCTTCGACAGCCATGAATGTCGTACAGCAAATATTTTTGTCGGTGAGGAGAGAAAAAGTAGATAAGCAATATTGCAGAAAAAAAACAATGCAAGTATTCCAAGTACACACAGTGAATGAATTATAAATAGTACACCCTCCAGAACAGAATAAAATCCTTCATTTTTCTTTCAAAAAATAGTAAACTCAAGTGTTGATATGTGTAGTTAAAGCATTTCTTCTTTATTTTTTAAAGAATTGTATGATGACATCACCTAAAGAAACAGCACTTCTCAGGGATTTTGAGCAGAATCTTTCACTATGTTTACACTAACAACATAATTTAAGAAAGTATCTTATGTAAATCCTTGAACCTCCTAGGGTCTAGGAATGAAATGTAATGCTAATTTGATTTAGTAATTTGTTCTTTCTCCCCAGAAACACACAATTACTGCTTTTGAAAGACTTTTCTTTTTCCATCATGCTTGGACTAAATTGAAAGCTGAGTTGGTAGCAAAGCCCAGGCTGGGAACATAGCAGACCTCCGCTACTCGGCCTGTTACAAGCCAGAACATACAGTGCTGGGAGATTTATTTTTGAAAAGGGAATGTTCATTATCTTTTCTTTTTTCTTTTTTTTTCCTTCCAAAAAATGGAAACAAAATAAGTCTTCTTGAAATTCCATAATAGTAACCTAAACGTGAAATGTGAGCTGAAAATAATGTGCCTCTCTGTGTGTCTTGAAGAGAGAGGGTTTGTAGTAATGTGCGTGTCTGTTTGCAGGACAGGAGGGGGAGGTTGTGTGTGTGTGTACAGTAGTTCAGAAATAGTTTATCAAATGCGTGGTTTCCTGTCCTGATCTGCAGATTTACTTTCTTCCATGAAAGGAAATGGAAATAATTGATCTGACTTCCATCAGCACATAAAAGAGATTGTTGGCAATTTGTTTTCTGTGGGGCTACTTAAATACACGGTGATGTACTGAGCAGAAAAGATCACCCACAAATTCTGCAGCAATTGCAAATATGTGGTAGGCACACCCAGGGGACTGATACCTTCCATCATTCGCAATGCAAAGCTTTCTTTTCTTTCTTGCTCTCTCCCTCATACTTCCACTTTAAGGCTACACGATGTCCCTCCAGGTTCTGCAGTCTGGGTTTGATTAAATAATTACAAACTTCAAGCAGCAGATCTATCATTTACATTCCTGAACATGCCAACATGTGCCTTTTGTGGGGATGCCAACCAACACCAAAGCTTCTCTCATTATTGTCATTGAAAATACAGTGGTTCAATGTTTGTGCTATTTCCTGGATTTTGGCGATATAATGTTGCCCAGCAATTTGCTGCCAGTGCCAACAACACTAAAGAACCTCATAATAAATCCTTTCTATATTTACTCAGTCCACCACTTTGTCACCGAAATTAGCATTTTACGATCTTATGCTCCAAAGCACCTATTTTCTCTCTTTTAACTCCATGCTATTATGAATCCTAACAGAAAATCCATCAAGGCATGGTTTGCTTCAGCTTTTTTGTATAACGATTGCTGTCAGTCATGTTTGTTTTCTGAAAGGACATGGGGTTTGTGGATGCATGGTAGATGATAGCAAACTAACGAACAAGGGAGAGTGTTTAATTTTAAGATGTTACCAAGAGATTGTTGTTCAGATGCCACCACTTCATGTGGGCTCAAGTACAGAAGAAAGAATTTACAAACAGGGAAAGATTTTGAACAGGGACAGATCCTTCTCGGGGGTTCAGGTGGGTAAACTCCACTTCTTTGAGTGACAGGCAGAGTGCAGAAGGTGAGTTTGACTCCACTGAATGACAGCATCATGCTCATGGCAGAAAATAAAAATGAGTGCAGGGGCTTTAGCACAGGGACATTCCATCCAACTTGAAACCGTGGGACTTCTGGGGCTCAGATGCTGTTGTGCCTGGGTAATCCAGCCCTTTGACTACAATGGCTCAGGAGAAAATAAAGCAGTGCTTTTTGCACTGAAATCCTCCGAGGGGCACTCCTCTGAACCCTGAGCCTAAGGTACTGTCCAAGTGGACAATATGGGGCCAAATTCCACCCATTTGTAGTCTTAATGATGTTTGTATGGGCTCTTCCCAGCAGGAGAAAGTCCAAGTAGGAGAGCAGCTGGTATGAAGGAAGACTGAGGGGAAGAAAATGAGAAGCAAGGATTTTTTAGGAAAAGGAAGAGAGAACAGAGGAAGATTTCATTTTTTCAGTGGGGAAAGTGAAACAATGCCATCTGGGAAGAGGAGAATGGAGAAGGGAAGGCATGCAAAGAGGTGCACTATGGGACACACTGAATCTTCTTTTGTTTGCTGCTGAAATAAACAGTGGTTGGGATTTTTTGACTGATAGGAAGGGCATTCTTGCTATCCTCTCGTAACCCTCAAAAAGCTCAATAGATTTTTCAAAAGGTTCTGGCATAGAGCAAGTCCATAAAAAACACTCATTGCCCCAGAAGGAGCATTTTGGAAGTGTGCATGTGTGCCGTGCGCGTGGAACCACGAGGCTGGGACGGAAGCTGCTCTGTCATCTTAGCCCTCGTGGCAAAAGCAGCTTCCACAGGGCTGTGTGATGTGGGCACACACAAGCTGAGTTACAAGCCTTCATGGACACAGCCTATCGTTAAGAAATTCTCATGGTAAAAGTCACTTAACTCTTCCTGTCACCCTGACAGCACTACAAGCTGCACCAGCGAGCAGCGCGGCCACTGCACAGACACGGGAGGGGAGTGGAGACATTGCAGGGTCCTTTGAGCATTTTCAGCCTATCTGCTTTGCAAAATAAAGACCAGCGTTGAGCAGCCGAGCAGCTCGCGGTGCCTGCAGGCCGCCTTCTGCCTGCGAGACCCACCGCCAGGGGACACTCCTGCGTCCCGCAGCACGGCACCGGGGGCTGAGCCGGGGGGCTCACAGAGCCGACAGCCAGCCCGAGCTCCAGGACACGTCGGATTAGCTTTGTAAACAGCCTCCAGAGCACGAGCTAATCTTTGCTTCTCAGGATTTTCTGAGATTGGACTGCACACCCTTGGACTGAGCTGCCTATAAAGCTGTTCGCTTAAGCGTAATAATGACTCAGGCACATTTGATTAAAGTGAGAAAATGTTTCAGCTGGTTGAATGGTTAGAGCAATAACCTTGTTTTCCTCTGTTTTAGAGTTTTGTCATATTTATGCAACTGTAGCACTTTAAAAAGAAAAAAAAAAGAAAAAAGAAAAAAAAGAAAAAAAAAACACAAAACTTTGTTTTAAGCCTGCCAGGCAACAGGAGGGTGTAGAAAGCATACATAAACATCAAAAGCAAAAATGGTTATGCAATGCTGCTTGCGCAGGCAGCTGGCTGTGTAGCTGAGTATATAATTAGCTAAATGTGAAATGCCGTACATGAATCAGACAGGTGAAAACATGGCACCAGTTACCCCAAAGTGACTGGTTTGTGTCTCTGCTGGGGCCACTTCCCCCTGTAGAGGCATGCAAACTCAGAATCTGAAGGTATTCAGCATATAAAATATTAAAATTAAATCCAAAAGAATCCAAACAATGAATAACACCCCATTGCTCTGTTTCTGATTTTCCTTCTCTAGATGTATTGTTCAAATTCGTTCCTGGTGTACATATGTGGAGCTCAGTGTGTCACAGGTAGAATTTGCATGGAAAGGCATTTCAGTTACCTTTATAGAACACATCAGTCTCCGGAAATAAAGATATCTTTTCTGGCCATATTCTGATTATTGAAGATCCATTTTTTCCTTCCTTTTGGGACTAAAGGAGACAGGTATAGAAATGCAGGCTGTAGGCTCATACTTCTGGTTAAGAAGAAACCTGGGCGAACGGGCATGGCTTCCAGCGACTAGGAGCCACATCACCAAGCTGAGCAATGAACGTACGCATTTTATGAGTTTAAACAGTAAGCGGAGACTGAGTCCTAATTCTCTAGACTTGTGGTGTGACCAGAAACCACCTCCTTTTCTGCTTCTGATTTTCCTCAGTAGTAAGGAAAACTGAGCTACAAGAGCAATATTTCACCAACCATTTCTTCTAAAAGTATTCTAATAAAAACATCCTGAAGTAGCATTCAGCTACTTCCTTTTTATGTCTTTTTTTTTCCCTGAGTTTTAAGATGGTGGTTTTAAAGCAGTGGTTTTAATCTAAATTAAAGAGCAACAAAAAGAATAAATGTTACTATGAAAAATAAAAAATATATACTTTATATTAACATCTACCTTATGATTAAATTACCAGCCCAATTAGTTACTGAACTTATAGTAGTTCTTCCCTCAATTTATCACTAAATGATGGGGAAAATGTCCATAAAGCAGATTCTGAGCTTTTAAAATTCTCAATATAAACAACTGAAAAACAAAAAAGTACCTGGACAACTTTTCAGTGCCTCTGAGATACTGGGGAATACAGCAGATATCAACATTGGTTTAATTTATTTTGTCTGCCTCCATCTGTGCACACTGTGCTGTTGGCTTGTCATGATGCTTGATTTGTTATTTTATACCTCTATGTATGAAGGTCACTTACTCATGTTTTCACTTATGGGACTTCATTTGTTTCACAAACCACTACTGCAAGGATGATAGAAAAGTCTGTTGAAAGATATGAAATCCCTATGATACAAAGGTGGCAGTGATTATTCTCACACTGCGACTATTGGGAGGAAGTTTCCCTGGGCTGATTTTGGACACTGTGCTCCTGGAATGACATCTTTGGTAGATTAGCAGAAATATGGGTTGCAGTCTACCAAAGACCTTTGTTAACAGTGTTCAAATACACTTTTAAGTGTATCTTTTTCCATCACCTTTCAGAACAGTCAAGCATTCCGACATACTTCCATGCCCAGGAAAGCACCTTAGAGCTGGTTAATATCCTAAAGATAAAGCTATAACACTAATGTTTTTGTTTGTTTGTTTTGTATTATTTAAGACTTGATATAGTAAAAGCCAGGAAGCCAGATCCTTGTAAATCAGCACAGGTTTCTGAATAAGGAAAGCCATGCTGGTTTACACTTGCTGAGGGTCAGATGAAAGGGCTTGGCATGGCATTTTCTTCAGTTATCCCGTGCTTGAATCAACAGTGAAGGTAGCTTGGATATTTCCACTCTCCCCTTTTGTGGTTTCCTATTTTACCCTCTATAATGAAGCACTCATCAGCATACCTCATCTGCACAGCTCTTCTAATGAGATCTGAAATGTGTGAGCAGTGAGAAAGGTACAGCTTTTCATTATTCACCTATATAGTGTTTGTATCAAGTAGTTACCTGGACAGTGGATAAGGCCCTTTTCCAAAGCCAGAGACTCGGGAGAGACAGGTACTGCAGAAGATGGCAGAGGCTGAGGATGAAAAACCTTGGGCTTGTTGTATTGCTGTATTGTTCTTTTCCATTCAGACAGCTGTGACTTGATTAGCTATCAGATACTCTTTCTGCATGGCAAAATATAAAACAGGATCTCTTTTACGTAAACCATTGCAATTTTTAAGTCTTGTGTTTTCCTACCTACTTCCCAAGTTCCATCTGACTAGAAAGCTACTCTGCTATAACAGAAAAATGACTCAGGCTCCTCTTCAGCATGGAATGTAAATTTCATTAAAAGGAAGCAATCACATCAATAGACATTAGCTTTCATCCATTTGGGAATTCAGTCCTTTTGGGAATTTGATCTTTCTCACTCCATTCTCCACCACATAACATGCAGATGCCACGTTTTCATCATAAACAGAGAAGTGTTGCCTATTTCTTAACCCTGATCCTTCAATGAATCTGTGTTTGCTAATCTATCCATAGTGCCAATTACTGTATCTCTATCTTCCATCTCTACAACCACCTTGTTTCTCTGTGTTCTCACTGTCCTGATGGACACCGTATGACTTTCTAGTCTGACTTTCCAACTCTCTTCACCCATATTGCTCCTTTAGATGCATTATCTCTATACAGGCTCAAACGCATGAAGTAGGCAACTGTTACTGTAAAAAAAATGATCATCCTCTTAGGACTGTCCGTACTGACTGTACTTACCTTTAGTACTCATGGGCAGAGAATGGCACGTGTTCCACTTGCGTCCCTTAGTCACGTTAGTCAGCTCACACCTGAAAGTGGAATAGAGCTGAATGTGATGCCCTAGGCTTTGCCTTTCCAGTTGTTCTCTTGAGTACTTAGTGCTTCTCTGAAGCTTTTAAAAAAGGTTTAAAAATACATACAAGATTAAACAGGACTGCCAATAGCAAGAATCTGTTTGACACTAGGAATTATTTATGCCATGATCATCATTAAATAGTATTGCTGTAAGCAAAAATTAGATTGTGCAAACCAAATAAAGCCAAAACAAGTTTTGTCAATCCCTTAGAGCTCTTCCCACCGTGTTTTCTACAAATCCTTACACTCATGCTTCAAGAAAGTACTGTAAAAAATCTAATTTGCTGGATGGGTGGGGTTTTCACTGGCACAGTGCCCGGCCGTACATATGGGATTCTGCTTTGCTTGCTGTTTTCTTTTTCAGGTAAAGAGAGGGAAAAGTATGTGGAGGGCACAAGCAAACAGCATTCTGCAAAATAACCAAACTCCTTTCCATCATTAACTTTCCTAAAGATGCAAACAAGGACAACTATACGTAAGGCAACAGGAAGGAAAATAGAGCACAAGTATCTGTCAGTGATTAAAATTATCACATGCAAAAACATGAAACCTCAGAGCTATTTGGAGGCTTGATCTTCCGATGGATACAGTAACTATTTGTAGGGGTAAGGGGAAAAAAAAATCTATACTGTATTATGGTTCACTGGTTCATGGGAAAACATCTACTCTATCACTTTGTGATATACCTGAAATTTTCCATTGATTTACCTTTGTCTTTCAACTATACCAATGAGTACACCAGGAAAGATTGTAGATGTGTCACTCTGTAGCCTCAACACTCTCCAAGGCATGCAGGTCTGCCATGAAGTGGTAGGTGTGGAATCCCTCACCATGCAGCTCTGGAAAACATCATCTTCTGGACTCTTCTGAGTCCATGGCAATATCTACTGCCTTCAGGTGCTCATGATCACTTGGCTGGTAGCTCTTGCTGCACACTTTAACAAGGCTTTTTAACTTGCTTCTGTCTGACTGAGATGAATTTTCAGTCCTATGACACAAACCATTTCAATGGACCTGGCTTACTTTAGGACTATATAGGACTATGATAACATCAAGCTGAAACAGTACATTAAGTCTTGGAGTCCAGGCACCTGAGAGTGCATCCCAGGGTGTTTTTGTCCACACAGCTCACCCACTGTGGCTTGCAGTGGTTTATCAATACCCACTAAAAAGTACAGGAAGTAAAGTAAAAGATCAAAATTATGACAAACTTCATGAAGCGAGCAAGCAATTAGTGACATTACCAAAGATCTGTGTCTCCATGATAGATAGACCTTAGATATATATCGCCTACCTTGTGGTAGGAATTTTTTTTTTTTTTTTTTAAGAAGAAGCACAGCTCCAAATGTGCAGCGTTGCCAGCATAAAAGAATCCTTCCCCTAAATCCAAACGGGAATGCTGCTTTATGTGACTGCTGAAGGCACAAGCCAGGTGCTGGGGAGTCTCATGTCCCTGACTTGCCTGCTGGCTGTGATAAATCTCCCCAGTTCTGCTGGAGACAGCCAGCAAACCCCAAAACATTTCTGAGAAGTCACATCGTGTGTGAAGACTCCCAGGGGACAGCCTAAGTACTGTGTGCCCACAGTCTCAGAGGCAAGCAGAAAGCAGTGTGAGCACAATTCAGCAAGGATGAGCTGGCATCTAATCCTGCACTGTCCAGGTTGAAGAGGATCAGGCACCACTCCGCAGCAGGCAGGCACGTAGGTGACAGGGCTGAAATACAGCACATTCCAGTAATTCAGGATGACAGGGAGACATTGCAGGTTATTACATCTAGCTCACTTTAGAGCTTTGTTATGTCTAACATGTGTGATATTCTGGGGCTCAGTGTTCTCACCCCAAAGTCTGGAAGGAAGTTTGGAGGGAAAAGAAATAGTAGCAAGAAGGAACAAAACCACTACTATACTCACACTGGCCCAACACAGAGACCAGGCCACATTTGGGACTGATTTAGAAAACTATTTGGCAGCATCTGTGGAAAAAAATGGAAGATCAAATAACACCTTTCTCTAAGTGATTTCTACAAGTTAAATGTGAAGAACCTCTATGATAGCCACCATGGTAACTCTTCTACCATTGAACTTATATTGTCTGTCTTTGATTTTTATGAATTTGGTTGTGTACATCCATGTTTAATATTGGTCAACATGTAGGACCTCAAAAATTCCTCAGAAAATGTGGAAGTCCTGTTTAGAAAATGTGAGCTTCTAGACAATAGGTTGGCATTTCAGTTGCTATTGAAGACTTGTTAGTGCTAATGAATGGCATCAATCATTCCCCATATATGCCTGAAAAAAATAGTTGAATTAAAACTGAGATACCAGACTTGACACCTGAGTTAGAGGTAAAGCGTTCCTAAACTCTTTGATGGGACTGAGCAGAAAAATGCCAATGGAAGAGGGGCAATTCCTTGAGATCACCCCTCAAAGACCATTCCTTCATGCCTGTTGAGACACCTTTAAGGGAGTGAATATTCTTTGAGACAATTGTTCTGATATTGAAAGAACACAGGACAGAGAGATATTACTGTTCCAACACAAGGCAGTACTTTTGCCGGTGTGTTCTTATTAGAGCTGAGAGGGTTTAAGAAAAGAGCCCTGTAGTAAGCATGTTCCCCTGGTGAGTTTATGCATGCTCTCACAGCTCTAATAAAAACATACAATGAAGGTAAATTAGGGCAGACGACTGCTTCTGTCAACACCAAGCAAACAGCATCTTTAAGGTTTATATGTGACTTAGAATTCAAGAATGCAGACTTTGTTTCTCGTTGATGTGCTTGTTAGAGAAAATACTTTGATAGATCCAGAGGAAAAAGAAATTATATAGAAATGTGAAGAGATTAAAGCAAAGAAAGAGCCTTGACATCTAACGGGAGCTTGTTTGATTAGGTCACTCTACAGAGCAGAAATAATTAAAAACAAGGAAGATAGATGGAGGATGTCAGGTACTTAAAACAACATCTCGAGTCTACCAGCACTTGTGTTCCTGCAAGCCAAGGCTGCAGGCTTTGCAGATGTCGAACACGTCTTTTGGCCAAGGAACGCAGGAGGACGAGGAGAGGCACCAGAATCTAGTGCAAGCAGACAGACAAGCTTGCCTCCCCACCAACAAACATCTGGTGTGCTCATTTAGTCTGGTTCCCTATCTTTTGCTTCTCACCTGCTGCCAGTTGCCCAGCATGCCTTTGAATTAATGAAGTGGATATTTGCCTTAAGGAGCAACTTGTTCAGATCCCAAAGGAACTGCTTGTGCCTGCCTGGTGGCTGCAGCGGCGATGCCAGCAGCCTGGCAGGTGGTGGAGGATCAAAAGGAAAACCTCCCACAGAGGTTCTGGGGATTTCCTCACTAATATGCTGATACATACATTAGTTGACTGACTGACACTGCCCAAATATTTGTCCTTTACTGCTATGTTTGGCCATGATTTTATAGCAACTTTGGTGGTTTGTGACTTAGCCCACTTTATGCATCAGTTACTTTGACTTTTGCCTGCTGCCTGTCTACTAACCACTGATGCAGGATTGGCAGCGCTGACATCTGGCCATTTCACCTGAGTTTTTGCTTTCTCAGGGAGAAACAAAAGTGTTTTCACCTCCCACCTAAATGCTGCAGTCAGAAATAGAATATAGATGGACTTTGACAAAGGCTAAGGAAGTCTATGCTCAGAAATTTGTCTTGCACAACACTGTACGTTCGTTCAGAAACAGGAAGGAGTTCTCAGTGTATTCACATCAGTCCAGAAGGTATTTGCCTATTTACTAATCTCCCACTGAATGGAGAAGCCTGGAAGTGGCATAGATAAGATGTGCTTTCCCAGCTGGTATCAGGTCCAGCTGCCAACAGAGCCGAGTATTGCTCCGTAAGAGACCAAGAGAGACGCAGGACTGTTAGAGAGAAATAAAACAGAAGTATGTCTTTTCACCATAGTCACTTGGAATCTTAATGCTTAACCAGGAAAGACAGATAGCACGACTACTCAGGTGATCCTGAAAATACATGTTATTTAAACATCTTCCTCAGCCTTGAATTATTTAGAACAGATACCAGTTGTCCTACTATATAAAAGAAAAGAAGTAACTTCCTTTTTTTAAAGTCAACTTGATAGGATCATGTATGCTGTTCAACTGCACTGATAAATACATATGGTTTAGGAATTCAATTATACTTACGTTCTTCTCTAATAAAGCTGGAACAGCTGGTTGCCAGATCCTCTGAGTACTTCAACTTTGTCAGAAGCATCCAGCATATTTTAAAGCCATCTCTTGACCCCACTGAGGAGGTCAATGTTTCTCCTGGCAGCCCACTAGTTATTTTTTAAGTGTCTTGATTTTTTTTCTGTGGCGTAATGCAATTTTACTCATTATCACTACAGATGTCAAACCAAGACTAGCAAGACTACAGCAGTAGCTGGAGCATATGGTTGAGTCATATGAATAATAATCATAAATCCTTTTTGACATTGGCCCATTATTACATCCTGATCATGTCCCCTTGGAGTCTCTTGTTTGGTGTAATGTTTAAGTCATTATAAGGTATCTCTGGAGGTCTAGATTTATGGACATCTCTATCGGAGGAACACAGTATTAGCTGTAAGTTTATACAAACATAAAACACAAGAATATTATATTATATACCAATATATCTATGTGTAATGTTCATGGGGACATACAGGAGAAGCAATTAATGATTGGCAGTCAATAAAAAAACATTCCTGATGACATCTTAAAATCACAATGTAAGCCAGGCTGATGTCTGAACTGTCATTGTTAAAAAAAGAAAAAGAAATATATGCATATAGTGAAGAGTAAAAGAGACAATCTTTAAAATTGTAACATATTCCTAGCTTTTACATTTTATTTTGGGAGAAGAAGGGTGGAAGAAGCCATGAAGGCAGCAGTAAGAGTAAGGTTCTTCACTAAACAACGTTTGCTCTTTTCAAGAAGATTTTACAATCAGCGGTTACCGATTTCTTGGCAACCTGCAGCAGGTGGTAGTGAGGGGATCACAAAACAAAAGACAAGGCCAAATTATGGGTAGGTTTTGATCCAAATTTGAACACCAGTGCTGACTTACTGTATCTACATTACCTGACAAAATATGCTAGATCAAAACCCTCAAGGTTTTTTAAAAAATACCCTGTCTAGGAATACTAATTACCAAACTGCTGTTACAGTAATGTGACAAATCTTGAGCAGCTTTCGCAGGGATGAATTTTTGTGGTGTGAGCCCAAGCCACAGCTGCAGTGTAAGAGGCTCATTTATGATTAGTGTAAGAGCAGCCTCCAGCAATAACCCAACAACCCACCCTCCATATATAACAGGGATACCCTAAAACTGATCCTTATGGATTTGGAAAGAAATCCACTGAGATACCAGTAAGGGGCAGCCAAGATACTTAAAGACTTGAAAACAACACAAAAACGTTAAGTCAGAATCATTGTCTAACACCATTGAGTAAAATCTAAAAATTACATTTTTTGGTATAGAACATTTCCTCAGCCACGGCAGCTCACTTCTTACCACTGCCCACCCTGGACCTCTCCCTGCACCTGTATTTAAAACCCAGGCTAGCTGCTGAGTCTATCTCACCAGGAGTCTGGGATGAGACACAGCTGCACCAGCCCATGCTTGCAGGTGTGCCTTGTTTGTTCATTGCCCCTTCCTTTCTGCCCCATTCCTCTGCTCTTTTGTTTTTGAAAAGGGGGGCTATCTACAAGAAATTTGTATTGTTTGAGAATTATTCAGTTTCATTTTTTGGAGAGATTCCTCCTTTTTTAAATTAACCTCCTATGCTAAATGTACGAGCAGGCAGCTGGAGGATTCATTAATTTTAGGTTTTGCCATCAGGCCAGGTTCTCATGGCAGACACAGTTTTCTCCATGAGAGATCAGACTTAAACCTCTAGCCTGGTCCTGCAAGTGCTTTACATGGAACTATGCACGTGGGACAGGCACTCGTGTTCCCAGGCTGCCCCAGTGCAGCACCCAAGGGCCTGGCCTGGTTCAGCCAGGGCAGGACTTCTCAGTGGGTTTGGTGGGTCCTGCAGGTGAAGCTTGCTGAGATGGTGGCCCCTGCCAGCAGGAGATGTAGTCTGCATCTTGATTTGAATGGGTTTTATTTGGAAAGGATCCCTTTCTTGTTCCGAGTACAGAAGTGATGAACAGAATAAAATGTATCTAAACACCAAAGTATAATAAAAGTCTGTCTCTGGGCCTCACCAGCTGTCCTGACCTTTTCTGAGAGATAAAACCAACTTGGTACATCTGTGCTCATTAAACACACTGAGGCAAAGACCTGAATGGTTGAAACAATACAACATATTGGTGCTGAAAAAAATAGCCCTGATCTTAGATTAAGTGCAAGGGTATTTTTTCCTTTTTATTTTTTTTTCTTTTTAATGGAACATTTATTACACTGATTCCCAAGAGTCAGCATGCTCTATTTTTGTTACTTCCAAATAAGTGAAATATTTTGGTATTTGCCAATTAGCAGAGTTTTTGAAACAGCTTCCTGTTTGAAGAAACGAAGCAGATTGCAATGTACAGAAGTCATCCAAGAGGATACTTTATACAGATGCACCAGAGATGACATCTCTCTTGTCATCAGTAAAAATGATACAGAACATATTGCTAAGTTATTCAGCAATTTCCAAAGAATCCTCTTTAATGCACAATAAGAAACAGATCTTGGTTGTCTTTTCATGGATGTCAGACACACAAAAACGCAGAATGCACTTGCAACCATTGGTGTGAAAGGGTACTTTCAAGTAGAAGACTATTAACTGAAACATTCTGCTATAAGATATCAAAAGACTGTCTATTTGCCACAAACTGCACAAAGTTATACTCATTTTTCTTAGTGGCAGTAAGTGGTTTTAATGCAAGTAATGGAATTTAAAACCAGAAAGTCCTTATTACAATTCAAAGTGCCCTTTGTCCTTTGATAATGAACACCATATTAGTGTCTTGAAGAAAAACCAAAACCTTAAAACAGGTTGTGTTGTTTTAGCATTTTGAACTAAGAGACCAAAACTTTATTAGTGGAAGCTGATTGCATTTAAATGAATATAGACAAAATTCTAAAAACAAGTTCCAAACCCTTATTTGTACCAGTAATAAGAATAAAAGTGGGTTAATATTATAAATTAGAAAAATATATCAAAAAGGGACAGATTTTTTTTTAAAAAAAGTCATGTGTGATATTTGCTATAATCATATTTGTTGTGCTGTAAAAAGGCAATATGGAAAGGGAGGTAGGGAAAGGCAAGGCCAGGCAAAGCAGGGGAGTGCATCGCATGAAATGTGTCCTGACAGGCTGCTGGAGCCAGATTTCTTTCAGTTTTAGTTACCCTTACCGAAATATCCACTTGGTTTAAAAATGAAAGTAAAATCTTGAACTCAAAAAAAAAAAAAATACTTCAGCGGCAAATGAATAACAGAAAATGCCATTCTTTTCATGGGTAAAATTGATAATTGTGCTAAAACAGGACAGTATATACTTACATAGAATGTTTAAATGAGTGAACTGAGTTACATGTAAAACATTAAGTGAAGGTATAAATCATATTCCACAACTAAATAAGCTCTGTGACGTAGGAAAAAAAGAAGGATTACAAATTGTTCTTGCCATCAAATCAATTAATAAATAGTATTCCATAGGTCAAAAATTTCAGTTAAATTACATCTCAATTTGCAATTCATTTAGATCAGATATACCTGATCTATCTCCATGGATACATAAATATATAGATATATATACCTATATAGATATATACCTTGGTAAATATATATATATCCATATCTTTGTATGGAGATAGACAAAGTATATATGATATATATGATCTAAATATGTATACGTTTATATGTATATATGGAGATGTTTGGGAGATCTTAGTCAAGTATTTCTTCTCTGTAATCTTTTTTGACAAAACTGCGTAAATTTGAATAAAAATTTACCAATAAATATATTTTGAAAGGAACACATTTTCACTGGGATGTTTTTAGCCTCGGAAGATTCTGAAATATTGTTTATAATCTCAAATTTTCTGACAGGGAATTGTATAATGATTGTTTCTCAATTTTTAGTTTCTGGCAAGTCATCAGCAGTCACAGTGTGCAAGACTACTGATGCGAACATGACCCAAAATAATTGTAATAGCTTGAACCTCCTTAGTGTGAAATATGTTGCACAAATGTCAAGAGTGAAAAGAGAGACATGAACCTGAATTCCACTGGTCTCTTCAGGAGTCTTTAGACTACTGCAGAAGATTATAAAAAGTGGAGCAAATCCATTATCTGGTGCCACATTTAGCACACTCTAGCTTTTCCAGCACAGCTCTGTTGAGTTCAGGACCTCTAATTAACCTCTCACCATCACTCTGCTCCGGACCATACAAACATCCCAGTACAGAGTTCCTTCTGGTGCTGTAAAGTGCTGTCAGGAGTGGTTAAGGCATACTCCCTGCAGACGAAAAGAATATCATTTAAATCAAAGGAGCACCTTTCCTTAATTATTAAAAATGAACAGATCATATGATTATTTCACTACACGACTACTATTATTGACATATCACAAATCATTGAGAAAAAAACTAGTTTGTAACAATGAATATGATGCAAAATTGTAAATGTGTCTGAGAATTGAGAACACTTCAAATAATTTTGCAATAAAAATGCTGGGAAATATTTTTCCCCCAGAAGTTCAATTTTGTATGACATTTCAAAAATGCCTCATATTAATCCAGGTCAAAATGAGTTAATGTTTGTTAAGATTTCAACATTTTCAATACTGTGCATAAAAAAAAAAAAAAAAAAGAGAGAGACTGGAAACTGCAAATACTGATTAGCTTAAGAAATGGAAAATGTGAATTGTGACCAGCTCAAACTACTTTCAGATGAAAAGTCCAAGACAGGATTATTCTTTAAGGTATATTCTCCTTTATTTTGTCTACTACATCTATAAATCAGTCAAGTAAAAGACTATTCGGTCAATCTATTTCCGGATTGTTGCAGTGTTGCATCATCTCACCAAATGGGAAAACTTCCCCTCCCCTTAGTTCTTACTGCTCTCCTGACTGAATTCATCCCCAAAACATCCATTTCGCAAAATGCTGTCTACCAAAGGCAGCTGGAGGTGCCAAGAGGGATTGGGAACAGTCTGAAATCCCACTGTAACACTAAAACCTCCTCACAGAGAGCGTTACCATGGTCTTTGTTGCTGTTCCTAAAGGACGAAAACTGCTTAGGAGAAATAAAGTGAGGACCAAATTCCATCTAGTTGGGATGGAACTAGTCTCATTCCATCTAGTCTCATTGGAACATTCCTTGGATAATATTTGTTTGCCCAAGGCAATACCCTGCTGTGGAGGTTGACTGAGTTATGGGAAATAAATGTCAGAGTTTTCTCGTGTTATCTGTGTGATATTACCCTGCTTCATGGCTAGGAGTTTAAAGCAAAGGAGGCTGCTAAGGCAGGAACCAAATGAAACACACACACTCACAAAAGGAGAAAAGCAAGAATTTGGAAAAATCCAAGGTAATAGTGGTTGGACTGTGGCCTGGGATGTGATGGGAGTACATCCACTGCTCTGAGAGGCTGGGCAGGTTCCTCCACCAAAGGGCATAAACTTTGCATCAGATTTTGCATATTTCTAGCTCCAAGGACAGACACAGGAGAAAGGACTCATGTTCCTGCAATGCTCCTACCCCAGGCAGGTGGGTACCCTCTGGTTTGCAGACGCTCCAAGCCATTTTACACGCTTGCTGGTTGCCACAAGAAATGGTACTTGGAGGTGAACCTTTTGCACAAACATGAATGGTAAATTATGGGTGACAAACTGGAAGAAATGGATGTAAAGGAGAGGAGCAAGAAGCTTGGGTATTGCATATGACTCCAGGAATGAGAAGAGAATCAGATGCAGCTTGCCTGTCAGTGCCCAAAGCAGCTATGTATTTATCAATTATATTCTCTCTTAGAAGAGAACAGTACTGTATGTATAAGCAATAGACAATACTGTTGTCTGTAGGAACTAATATTTCTTTAATAGTGGTTGAAATATTTATTGCTAATCAACTATATAAGGCTTTATACTAACTTGAAAGACAAGCCAACTATGTACAGACACCACTAAAGGTACGAGACAGCTTTCCTGTCATCAGCAAAATGAAATAGAGCAAACCATTGAATAATTCCACTAGAAATGCTCAGAGATCACCTTTACAAAATATGAAACAGAGCCTTGAATCTTTCTTTGATGTTAAGATTTTACAGAGCAACAATAATGCACTTTGGATGAAGGACATTGCTTTGATAAAATATATGGTATTCAGTCCTACATACCTTTTCGGCCATGTAACACTGCATTTTCTTTACAAGACTATTTTTTTTTAGTACTAAAGACACTTCAGAAGAGTAAAAATGTGATGTGTAATAAAGTTGTGACACACAGAAGAGCAGTAAAAGACTAGTCTATATTTCCTGGCCCCAGTCAACTGACAGGGTTAAAAAGGTTAATACCCTGACACAGGACACCAGTGGCTACTGTTATATGGGGAAATCTTTTATTTTTTATGTTACTTGTCATAAGAAAAGGCAAAGAATATCTTAAAACTCTTTATATTAAGCCTAGAGCATCCTCAAACAAGCAAATCAAAAAGATCCAGATTAAGCCAAATTAATATTTATATCTTCATTATTTTTATGTGTAGTTTAGAGTTCAGTGCTGGTTTAAAGAAATCTCCTAAAAGTACTGTAAGATGTTTTTGTACATTTTACATGCTGGAAATGTGTAAGATTTCTGACTTAATTCTAACAGAATTTTAGTTAGTGGACATGTTTTCACACATTCTTTGAGGAATATGATCACTTCTATATATTTTTTCTTTTTTGTTAAAGAAAAATTCAAAGAAATTTTAAAAATTATTTGAAAACTCATTTAAATTACTAATAAGTAATTAAAAATATGTATAGTCCTAATTTACATTTAATTCAATTGGATTTAGATGCAATCTTGAAGGGACCTACACTTCCGTAAGTGTAAAAACTCAAAATATTTGCTCACAGAGTAGCCTTATAGCTTTTTTTTAAATATTACAGAATATTAACTTTCTGTAAAGTTTTGAAAGATGCAAATTACTATGATTATTTGTTTGTATGGAATATTCACTGAAATTTTCACTGAAACTGAACACTTGGCTTAAAAGAAACATCATTTACGAGGATCCATTTCCAAAGAGATATTCCAGCCATTGGTCTGGTACTGATATAGACTTAGACTTTATCTCAAAAAAACCCCACCAGACTAAGGTTATTTATGCTTGAGGAAAAGACCTGCCTGTGTAAAAAAATACTCATTTTTTCAGTGTTCACATTTATAGTGTCTCTGGCAAGACACTTCCAAGGGTATCAGAGCTAGAAATAGAGCCATCGGAGCTGAGCCTGCTCAAACTCTCCACTTTGCTGGAACATCATTTAATATTATATCTGTCTACAGAATTCTAGAAAGGGCTTTTTAAAATGTATTTGTGGTTTTTTGTTTGTTTGTTTTTAAATCAGTCTTAAGTCATCTGCATTATCTGGAATAAAACATTTACGGTTGGATGGTTTTACATTATTTTATAGAAACGATTTTGAACTTCTAATTCAGGTTACTATTCACAGGAGAAAATTTTTTGTCTCTCATACGCTATGATATGAGCTTCAAATACATGTTCTTACAAGTACTTTATACTTAAATGCAAGTCACCTAGTATGACTGAGATCACTGCTCTGTGGGTGACAAGAGGTTGGGCCATACATAAACACAGCATAATGCCTCTCAGGGGGCTGTGGAGTTATCTATGTGTCACCTGAATGGGCTCATCTAGCCTTGCCGTGGCACTATCATCCTTACCAAAAAAACACTCACAACAAGGATGATAGCCACCTGTCTTGTAATTAAGTATTCATGAGCCAAATTATTTCTTTCTCTAACAGTAAAAAAATAATTGCAAATCATTATTTTGTCCTTAACTGGAATTCTGTAAGGAATAGGCAGAAAATCTCTCAGGAGTAAAACTGCAAAGAATCCAGTCCAATGTTGCAAAGGGTTGCAAAGATAGTGTCCTTGCCAGGAGTCGGGGCTAACCTGACCTGGATGTACCAATACTTCCAAAACCAATTTGCTGGGGCTAAACTCAAAATGCTGCTGGGACATGAGGGCAATACAGGGACTGACAAGATGCTCCACAAGAGCAAGCTGGGACTCAATCCCTGTTGCAGCAGTGCTGAGAGCCGCTGTGAGCAAAGGGCCGTACTTGGGGATGCTGATGTAGCCAGGGGTCTGAGGTAGATGGCCTCCCATAGGTCAGAGGTCTTGGACGTGATGCGGTAAAGAGTGGGATGCCAGCACAGAGTGTGTCCCAGAGGCTGGACTGCATTGCAAAATGTTGGTAAGGGGGGAGATCTGCCCCAGCTGTTTCCAGGGCTAAGCTGGCCCCAGGGGTAGAAGAGCCCTGTTTGTGCAATGCTGTATCTCTGTTAAGAAGTCAAACGCTCAGGGTCCATGGCAAAGATAATCCTTAGACCAAAAAAATGGCCATGGCTAATTGAGATTTGACAATGCAGCGTTATTCACTTTAAGTATGAATTATAAATACTGTTTATTTATTCTGACTCATACAGTTACCATAGTTCAAGATATTGAGATCCTGGGAGCAACTTCTGTGTGACTGAGTTAACTATAGTTCAGTCCTTATTAATGATGCATAAACCACCCTGAAAAAAGCAAGAACTGCTTAAACATTAAACTGACACTCCAGCCAAGCCAAATATTTTCTGGTATATGTAGCTACATAGCTGCTCTGATTTTTATTCATTTTTTTTCTCTATGCTGCATCTATTTCTGCAGTTTACCTAGCTCCAAGGTCAGTTCCCATTTTATGAGTCAAGGTGATATAGCAAATTAGATAGGATGGCATTTGTTGTATCCTATGTCAGACGCTTTGCCTCTTTTCCTGCTGCTAATACTTTGTTATTGTTTTCCTGTCTCTTCAGTCCAATTTTGAAGTCACAGATGGTGTAAATTTGAGGTTTGCTGGTTTCAGTATGGAAAGATATGTGTTGGTTTTCTTTTTTAAAGTTTATTTGCTTTTGATATAGCCATTCATGAAATATATATTTCAAATAACAATCTATTTTTACCAAATGTTTTGTCCATTTCTACTAGTTGCAATCAGCAAGAGATATTGTGCATTTAAAGCATATTTACCTAGCTAAAAGCAGCGGTAAATACTAACAAAGACTAGATTTAGCAAAAAATACTCAAAGTTTCCTCCCCATGACCATAAATTCACGAGGATCTCAGTTCCCAGGTCTGTAAAAACATTTTGCATCTCTCAGTCCTGAGAGACCATATTTTGTGACCGCATTGTGCATGGGGGAGGAAACAGTGCTTCAGCTGCTGTGAGCACTGACCTGATTTGTGGGGAGAGGGCGATGGCAATCTCTGCCCAAAGGGAGGCTTGGGATGCTCCAGCCACCAGCTTTTGAAACAGTCTCTTTAAATCTAAATGATCAAAGTAGAGAAGCACTAGAGAAAATGGGAACGGAATATCCCAAGCTTGGTGAAAACAGAAGAACTGCTGGATTAGGAGATCTGAAAGCAGAAAACTGTAAAAAGGGGTTAAAAAGCCAGCTGCCCCATGCTTAGTGGGGCTGGCAAAGCAAAAGCACGAGTTGCAGACAGAGAGCTCCTTTCAAAACCATTTGGCATTTGATAACAGTTAAAAGCAGTCCTTGCAAATTTAATAGTAAATTTTACTTGGGTGAAAATCCCTTGCGCATTACCACGAGGCCCAGTGTGGGCCTCAAGCAGGGCAGCGGGCACTTACCCTGACAAGGCCGCATGCCTCATGGGAGCGGCACCGGCACTCAGAGGCTGAGGAGCCGACCATGGCAGCTGACTTTCTCCTGTGTTAAAGCAATCCTGCTTGCATGTATTTAACAGTCAGGGAAGCCAAGGTAAGCAAATTGAAGAGTTAATGTGAAGCCAGACACAGAGCGAGCAGCGATGTAACATTACAGCTATCCAGGCTCCCTGCAGATTATTGCCACACAGCACAGCTATGTCTTGTGGTTTCCCAGCATGTTCTTTAGTGCACGGTTGGGCTCCAAAGGACTCTGGCCGACATGATGCCAAAAGCAAACCCTCTCTAGCACACTTCGATTTCAAAATGGCAATAGGTACCTCTACCAGCTTTGCACAGGCAAACACACACAGGAATACTCTTAATGTGAGATTGAGAGGCTCCCTTGGTGCTCTCACAGATTGCCCATACCCAAATCTCCTCAGCCTGAAAGGCCGTAGGGCTGCTGTGGGCCTGGCTCACCCTGCTTTTAGGGAGAGGCTTTTGATTTTGGCAACCTCTGTAAGGTGGAGGAGAAGAAAGGTGGCACAGATGGCCTGTGATTTCTCTCTCCTCTCTGCCAGTATTTCTGGCATCTTCAGCAGTGCTGTACACTGTTAGAAAGGGGAGCAGGAAAGAATTTCTGATTTTTTTTCCCACCAAGAATGTTTTATATCTGCCATTACTCTTTTAGAGAGTAGTCACAATAAAGCATGTTGGAGGAAGATATAATGACAATATAATGTAGGAAGAGCCCTTGCCTTTCTAACAGGTGGGGGCTACAGGCCTCTCTTTCTGCTATTGGCAGGTGTGGCCTTCACCCTCCCGCGACATCTCCTCAGAAGCATGCTAGGAATGCCCTTGCCAGCCGCCCAGAACAGCGCTGGTGGGCTGCGGATCACATCCTCTGCCTGGAGGCAAACACAGAATCTTCCTTGCCAGGAGGTGATGTTGCAACCACACTGCAGCTTGCCAACTGGCATTGCTGATCCTGATCATCCATCTGCAGCTGGGCTGCTGGGCCATGTTGGGACCTGGTGAGAAAAGGGAATGGTTGGACCAAGAGCTACTAAAAAGCTGTTGTTTCCCATGACTTGGCAATAAGTAAGCATACAGCTACAGATGGCATATAGTATTTGATAGCTAGTTTAAGAGCTGAAATTAATGGTTTGATGTTTTTTCCTACTCTTTTCTGTTGGATGTGTTTTCTTGGTGGAATAATGTTATTATACCTACCTGGGGGGATGTGAGAACAAGGTGCAAGGAAAAAAGACAGAGGCCAGGACATCCTTGGCTCTTTCTGGCAGTGGGACTGCTCCATCTCCTCAACAGGTTCCCCAGAATAAAGTCCTCAGTAGTGACCATGAATTCAGGGAATATAGCTGTTTAAAGCAAAATAGTGGTGCTTACCTGTCTCTGTGTTGAGATCACTGTACTCCTTCAGAAGAAAAAAAAGTAGCATTTAGTTTCAGAGCTTCGCATCATCCGTAAGACACTGTGCTTGACCTGCAAAATGCTACAGGTACACTTTCCTATGGACCTTTAACAAAAGTGCAAATTACCCCCAAAAGTAGTAGATGCTTCAGAACCACATCCCAGGGCAGGATCATGCTGCCTAGAGATGTGCTAGGAGGAGAGTAGGAGCCTCAACTGCAAGAGTCTTAATACAGCACAAATTGAGTAACTGGTAGGAGGAAATACAGAACCCATAAATGTATAACCTCTAATATTCTGTGGCTGTTAGAAGAAATCCCATAGAAAAATCATGAAAATGAAACAATTCTGGATACAGTATGTATGGACTTCATTCAG
This sequence comes from Penelope pileata, assembly GCA_013396635.1. Taxonomy (NCBI): domain Eukaryota; kingdom Metazoa; phylum Chordata; class Aves; order Galliformes; family Cracidae; genus Penelope; species Penelope pileata. Next base: position 1,531,374 of record WBMW01003488.1, read on the forward strand.
TACTGTACAGATGGAATGAGAAGAAAATGACTTATGTAAAATTAGTATGTAAAATAAAATTTTATGGTTTCAGTTATATTCTCATTACTACAAAAACTAACAAAAGCCAAAGGCTTCTGACATATCACCCATATAACTCTTGCCATAGTGGAAAAAAATTCATCATAGAATAAAGTTGTATGGCTTGCCAGCTGTAAGCCCTGCATATTGTCGGCTAGTACTATTCAAATGTTATTTCTTTTTAATTATCATGCCAAGAATAATATTTCCTCCATTATATAACATTCTTGCTCAGAGAAGGAAGAACTCTTTGTTACATGTATATTTACTTTCTCACACATAGTGAAGACATTTAAGCTCAGCAAAATTCCTAGGAAAGTGCTTAGGAGGACATGCATTTTGAAATCTGCTCTGTTTGCTTTGTGGTTTTTACCAGGGATGGACACACATCAGTGAGAGAATAAAGCACATTAGAAAGGCACTAACTGAAAAATAAAAATAGGTGGTATTTTCTTGAAAGAAAAATTAAACAGAAGTTTAAAGAGGATTGTATGAATATTCCTCTGTACAAAATAAGCTTTTATGTATCAGAACTGACAAAACATTGAAGCTAGGCCTTGCTTAGTTATCCATGTCTGATATTTCCTGCAACAATCACAGCCTCTTTTTCAGATAGAGAACAATTTCCAAGTCAAATTTAGCCTTTTTTACAAATGAATTTATTCAAAATTTTTCTCTGTTAACTCCATGAAACTACCTCAACCTTAAGGATATCTGGAAAGTCATTGACAATAGTCAATTTTTCAGACTAACTGTGTGATAATTTCAGTCCATCTGAGCCCCATGCTATCACTCCCTTCCTGGATCGGAGTACCTAATTCAGATATACTGCCCAAGATAGACAGAGTTTCAGTGCAAATATTGTGCATATACATATGTTGAGCCTTTATTCTTCCTATCACTGTACCCACAAATAATACTAATATAAAACTCTATCTATAAAGGTTACAAGAAAGCAAATGAATTGGTTGCAAATACCAAATTAAACCAATAGTGGTATTCAAATCCTTTCTCAGGCAATATTCACCCAGGTTTATTTGAAGACTGTACTAAGAGAAAAATTTACTTTGACCAAAGTAATCCATACCAGAAATTTGAGAATGAGCCATCTAATGTGTCCATTGAATAAGGCAGCTGAGGCATAAAAGTTAATACAAAAAAACCCTGTAAAACAGTAGGAAAAGGATAAAAGATGATTGACACGGAGGGACTGCTCTGGGAAGTGTGATGGCTCCTACCTTTCCTGATGAGCAGTGAGCACAGCAATGTGACCCAGGTGGTCTTGGGTCTTCCTGGCTGAATGTTATGGCAAGGTCACTGCTGCTCTGAGATCCTCCTTGGTGTGTGTGGTTTTGATGAAAGCATTGCTATTTAAAAAGGGCATGTTGAGACATTTATTTAAACAGCATGTTGAGAGCAATCACATACTTTGGCTCAGATTTCATTTGCAGAATGGGTACTCCTCAAACCTAATAACACAGGATCTCGAGGTGCCTCAGCAGCAGAAGGCTGCAACACCATGTCCCACTGAGTTGCAGCTCTGCATAGCCTAGAGAAAGCAGCCATGAGTTTGTCATTGGTTTCAGAAAGACACCATTTCAGAATAATCGAATGATAAGGCAACGGGTAAGAATACAATGCCTGTTGTAGCACGCTTCTGGAAAACATCTTTATATCTACCTGTGCTTGTGGGTACCACTTGCTATCAGATGAGGTAGTGATGTCTCTGTGATTAACAGTAGGATGCAAGGATTCAGCAAAGGCAGAAATGGAAACACATATGACATTCAAGGACATTTGTGGGTACAAGAGAAGCACTGTCCAAGGCAGCTTGTGCCCTGACTGTGTTAACTGATGCTGGGGAGTCCCAACGTTTCCTCAGAATATTTCTGATGTCTCTTGCATCTCCATGCAGTGGACAAGTGAGACATTAACCTGTCTGAAGAATGCTGGGTTACACTTGGGTACCTGAATATTACTGATCACTGTCTCCCTTCTCAAAATCCTTCTCCTGTCATATGTCCTTCAATAACAGGTGACTCTGAAAGTTATTCTCATTTTAATACTTTGAAAAATATAGCTTTAAGTAATCTATGTTTTTGTTGTGTTTTCTTGCTCAGGAAATTCTGGAATAAGTAGAAGCGAAAACAGCACATCTTCCAGAGTACCCATAAAAGCAAGCAGAAGTTAGAAATGTTTTAGCATTCTTTAAAGATATATTTCCTTTACAACCTTATATATTTCATCAGTGGTCCTAAAAGACTAGAAAAACCAAGCGACAGCATAATATCACAATGTAAAATAAAAACATAGATTAATACCAGGAAACTACAAACTATTCTATTTGACATTGTATGGGTACGTTGCTGAAACTATTTTAAGTAGCTCCAGCTTTTTTATTTATGGGAAGTACTTGGCTGTTGACATTGAAAACAAGTTTTTCAAATTTCCAAATACAGAATCTCTAACAGTAAATAAAGAAAAATGTGGGATTATAATAATCAACAAATCCCTCAAACTTTTGTTCTTTAACATGCACTGACCAATGGATGAGAAAGTGACTTTCAGTCTAGATAACAAGAGTCAGCTCTTTGGATCAAATAAGTGCACAAATGGAAAACCAGAGCCCTGTCCCTAGCCTGTGAGAGGCAACAATAGAACTACAGACTGCAAATAAGGAGAAATGAACCCTTGAAGTAGACAACTGCAGAAAAACAAATGTCTCTCAGACAATGCAAAAACAGTCATTTGACTCCTAGGTTGCACTGTCGTCAAAATGCAAAATATTAAGAGAAATAGGATCGGACAATATTTCCTTCAGAAAAAAATCACAATTGTTTTAATGAGGAAGGAACAGAGTCACTTCCTAAATTGCCTAAGAGGTATTCATTATAAACATGGAACTCTGTTAAATCATGAGACATTCTCCAATCAATCCACTCTAATATTAAAACTTAACAGTGAATTAGAAGACTGTTCCACTTGAGCAGAGGTTTTGTATTAATCCCATGGACAGTAATGTACACCTAAAGAAATACCTTTGCTCTGTTTCATTATTCAAAGGGTTGTGGTGTTTTTGTTTGTTTGTTTGTTTGTTTGTTTTACAAGATAAACCTCAGTTGCCTACCATTTTTGTTCACTTTGTTCATGGTATCTTCATTTTGTCAAAATCACCACAGTCTTATGGATTTTAAAGGCCAGAAACTGCTATTACAGTAATTTCCTTCATGTTCTATAACGCATACATTTCATGCAGTAGTACATACTTCTAGGCCAGAATCTTGGAGCTGGAACACAAACTCATTTTTTAGAAAGCTATCCTACTTTGACAGTAAAACTCACAATAGTAAAAAACCTACCATATCCTTTGCTAGTCTGTTCTAAACGCTAAATGTTACTGTTCCATGTATATTCTATGGTAATATTCTTGTGTCTAACACAGACTAAAGTCTTGTTATTTGCAGCAAAAACACTTCTTCCTATTAGCATACTAAACTTGAGGTTACTGGTCTGAGAAACTTCTTCACAGAGATAAATGAACACCTGAGAAAACATGGGCTTACAAAAAAATGAAGCTATATGGCTCTACTATGTGGCTCTGTGCCAACAATACGAAAAAGCAACTGCACGTGCATGTACAAGTTTTGATTCTAGCAGATATGTGAGGGTGCATGCCACTTATTAAAGTGCTGGAGAAAAGCTTTGATCCCATTGACATCTTATATATGCATGTGCATATGTGTACCTATTATATATATTAAAAGGTATTTTAATCATTCTTGTAGAATCCTTTTTCTAAGATGCCATTTGTTTCCTCAAGATTTTTGTGTCTATCACTTAGTAATACCTAGGATGACTGAGAAGTTGCGAAGGAGGAAAGGCCTACGGTTTGTAATTTTATATGCTTTATTGAGCAAAACACCTGGAACAAAATTCTTGCTTTATTGAAATCTGTGCCAAAACTTCTACCAATTTCAACAAGGCCAGAATTTCAAACCCAAGTCAAAAGGTGATCTTAGGTGCTGAAAGGAGAAAACACATGCTTAAGGAGAAAACAAAGTTCTCTCATTGTTGGCTCAGATGCATTGACAAGACGTGGCAAGACACAGCAGATGAGGCTAAAAAGCAGACTAAAGCTTTACTCATCACTCTCAGATATATAAATACAATGAACAATGTGGTTATAAGAAATACCAGAACTTCTAAATGATTATTTTGGAAATTTACACTGATTAAGCCAATGGGTCTGATGATCTTCATCGTCTCCAAATGAGACTTCACCTCCAAAGCCCACCAGCTCCTGGCAGACCAGCTGCTGCAGCATCCTGGTCCTTGGCTGTCACCTAGGGCCAATCAGCTGCACCAACCTGCCCCCAGAGGCTCTCAACAGACCAACACATTTTGCATTAAGGCGTATGAAGAAGATACTCTTTCTGCCTTAGCTTCACTTCCGTTCTATGCTAAGAAAATGGAAAAAAAAATTCAATATTTACCAGTTTTGTCAAAGCTGGCCTCTTTTGACTCCTGCTACTACAGATACCTAAGTGCTTAAAGCCCGATTGCATCCTTTACTCTCCAGTTATCATTCACCCCAGAAAACACCTGAGCTAGTTCCTTCAGTGAGTTATGATCTATAAGAACTTTGGTTTAATTTCTTTTACTTTTATTTCTTGCTTGGAGCCTGCTGTGGAAACAAGTACACAGTTATTTACCTGAGAACAACTCAGCCAAATTCTCCAGCAAGAACCAGACAACGACAAAATTTCACTACTCAAAAATGACTCCTAGGCAATCTGTTTTATTTATCTTTTTGTTGAGTGTTGGTCTTCCACACTACATTTCTAAAAGCTTCAGTCATTTCATTTTTATGTGTCTCAAGCAAGAAGGCCCTCCCAGTGCTTTTCCATGCTCTCAGCTCTTCCTCTTGTTCCTTGCTCCACAAGTGCTAATGCAGCTCCTCAGTTTCTAATGGTCTGCTGTAACAGCAGAAAGGCAGAATTTCTTGCCAGGAAGCCTTAATACTTAGAATAAGAAGGAGTGTCTTCTGATAGGTATGACCTCTTTTTAATTCTTATCTATGGCTAATCATAGGAATTAACAATATTCCATTACATTTTAT
>WBMW01003489.1:8996-45139 GCA_013396635.1 Penelope pileata
CCCCTCTACTCTGCCCTGGTCAGGCCTCAGCTGGAGTACTGTATCCAGTTCTTGGCTCACCTGTATGAAAAAGACAGGGACCTCCTGGAAAGAGTCCAGCGGAGGGCCACAAAGATGATAAAGGGTGTGGAGCATCTCCCTTATGAGGAGAGGCTGGGTAATCTGGGTCCGTTCAACCTTGAGAAAAAAAGGCTGAGAGGGGACCTGGTCAATGTTTATAAATATCTTAATTGTGGGGGGCAAATGAACGTCAGGAATCTCTTTTCAGTGGTCAGTGGGGACAGGACAAGGGGCAATGGCCGTAAACTGGAGCACAGGAAGTTCCACACCAACATGCAGAAGAACTTCTTCACAGTGCGGGTGACGGAGCACTGGAACAGGCTGCCCAGGGAGGTTGTGTAATCTCCTTCCCTGGAGATATTCAAGACCCGTCTGGACACCTACCTGTGCAACCTGCTGTAGGGAACCTGCTCTGGCAGGGGGGTTGGACTCGATGATTTCTCGAGGTCCCTTCCGACCCCTACAATTCTGTGATTCTGTGATATACTGGCCCTTTCTTTCTATACTAAGTAATTCGTAAATCACTGATTTTCAGCCAATTGATAATTAACATTACTTCTTTTTAATATTTATTTTGGTCTTAAAATATTTTTAAATGTTGTTTAAGTATTTTATAGATCTTCAATCTCAGGATGATCTAAACTAACTCACTCTACTTTTAATTGTACTGATCTCCCTGGGTTTCTCATTTCACTCTGTGCATTTTTCACTCCTTCTTAAATTTCCTCCCTGTGCCCCAAGACTGCTATCCCAGATTTTAACCTCATTCAGGATATTGTAATTTGCATGACTTCTTTGAGATTATTATCATTCTCAATTTGCATCATGCTGTTTATACGAGAAAAGCTCTAGAGGGCTCTATTTTTTCCTCAGTGCATGCACAGAATTTCCATTATTGTTAATGGATGTTTCATGTGCCCATTAAATTGTAGAATTGGTTAGAAAAGAAGGGAAGACTAATTGGCCTGTTTTTTTTTTTTGTTTCCAACATGGCAGCATTTTTTTCCTTATCACTAAACTAAATCTAATCAGTACTGTCAGATCGATACGCTAACCTTCAGCATCACTGCTAGTGTTAATTCTTCTGTCTGTGTTTACAGTTTTCTCCAGTGTTTATGGGAGAAAGACAGGAATATTAATAAAGTGTTCAAGAACAAGAGAATTCCATCTGCTTTGAGAAGTGAATGGGACATATTGAATTCTGAATATGTATAGTGAGCTGTGTATAACCTTTTAGTGATCCAAAGGAAAATTTTGGGGATGCTACCATCATTAGTGCTATGTGATGTTGATAGGATGAATACTGTGCATTTTGTTAACCTTCTTGGATATGAACGTTTTCATTATTTCCTTCAATCCTCTGAATTAGTTTTCTGTACATCGATGCCACCAATTACAATGTGTAAAAAATTACATACGCTGAAAATTATCTCTAATAAATATTCCAAATCATGTATTTTACAAGTATAACGAACTAGGGTGGATCTACAAAATATTGTTGTCTATTTTTGAGAGATAAATATTCTTGTCTATTTATTCTTGTCTAAAATTGAGAGACATGGATCTGACAGATGGACCACTGCAAGGATATGGAGTTGTCTGGATGGTTGCATTCAAAGAGCTGTGATTAACGTCTTGATTTGCAGGTTAAAGTAGTGATGAGTGATGTTTCTCAGGGGTTGATACTGGAGCTCATGAAGTTAAGCAAGGTCAAATGCAAGATCCTGCAGCTGGGTTGGGGAAATCCCAAGAACAAATACAGACTGGGTGATGAGTACGTTGAGAGCAGCTCTGACAAGAGGGACTTGCGCTTTTTCCCTGGTGAAAAACTCAACATGAGCTAACAGTGTGTATTTGCAGCCCAGAGAGTTAACCATATCCTGGGCTGCAACAAAGGAAACATGATCAGCAGGCCAAGGGGGAAGATTCTCCCTCTCTACTCTGCTCTTGTGAGACCCCACCTGGAGGACTGAGTTCAGCTCTGAGAACCTCAGCATAAGACCTGTTAGAGTGGCTCCAGAGGAGGGCCATGAAGATGATTAGAGAGCAACTTGTATGAAGAATGTTTGAGAGAGCTGAGTTTGTTTAGCCTGGAGAAGAGAAGTCTCTGGAGAGACCTTATAATGGCCTCCCAGAACTTAAAAAACATCTATAGGCCCCCTTTAGGGATCTGGGGAATGACTCTGTCAGGAAGTGTAGTAATAGAGCAAAGGGTAATTGCTTTAAACTAAAAGAGGATAGGTGTAGATTAGATACAAGCGAGAAATTCTTCCCTTTGAAGGGGATGGTGCACTGGAACAGGTTGCCCAAAGAAATTCTGCATGCACTATCCTTGGAAATGTTCAAGGCCAGGTTGAATGGGGCTTTGAGCAGCCTGATCTAGTTACTGGAATGTGACCCTACCCATGGCAGGGAATTTGGAACTTGATGATATTTAAAGTCCCCTCTAAAACAAACTAGTACATGATTCTGTGATTCTATCTCTAGGTGATTCTATACTGACATCAAGGAGGTAGTCATAGAGTAAAATAAAGGAAATAATGTAGTAGTGTCTGGGATATCCTTTTCTGAAAATATATTAAGTGTATACTCTTCTTTACTTATAGTCTACTTTTGAATTCTTTTGAAAACCTTGGTTTTCAGAATATAACTTATAAGATATATTTTTAAATAAGATTGAACAAATATTTTATAATTCCATGGTAAGTTTCGTGCTACACTGAGAAGCAGCAGTTCTGGATTTTGAAGAACATGGAAGATCTCAAATTGTTGAATATCTTCACTTGCTAATAGAAACAGTCATTTTAAAATGGTCTTCTGTCGCCTTTACATTAGAGATGAGATATATGAAGAAGTATCTTTTCACTTCATATAGTTGAAGTTCTGGACAAATAAAAGTGTAAAATCTGACTCTGAGTGTATCATGTGTGAACTTACATCTAGGAAAAAAGCTAGATATTAAATAGTCATTCACTTATTTGAGATGTTTAAATTTATAATGTCCATAGACACCCTCCTGTTTTTCCTACATTATACTTTTATCATATGAAGGTTTTTTACATAGGTTGTTCTGAAACTAATGCTTCCCCTTTATTTCCATGGAAACTACAACAAAGAGTACCACAACACTTTTTGATAGAACAAATTCTCAGCTACAAAACATTATTTTTCAATATAGTAACATGCAATTTTTTCTGCATGGAAGAATTTAATTGCACTCCTTTGCTTCCTATGCACTTCCTTGTCAGATGCTATTTTGTCAGACTGCCCTTCTGCTTCTCTCTGTTGCATGGCAACAAAATTTAACGGAATATTTGTGGGAAGGTTTAACTTCTACTGCCATACTACCATCATCTGACTCTCATGTCATGGGCCAACAAAATAATATAGGAAGTATTACTTTCAGAGCACCCCTTGTATTTTCTCAGAATTCTACATCCATGCATGCTGTAGTCTGAGAAAGCTGAAAACATTTAGCATCTAGAAACGGATTTCTTCCAGGTCTCCAATAAGCTCTAGTATTGTAGGTGTCATCAGTTTCTAAATGAATGTGTGAAGATGGACTTGGAAGATTCACGAATTTATTCATTTATCTTACAGTAGTGATGATGGACAGTCCACCTTATATTTGTCTAGCGGTTAAGAGTGTTTTCTGAGACCAAAGTGATTTCTATGTATGTTACCAGGTTCTTAATATGTGCCACAGTCCCCAGTCTCTAGGTATTTTTTTTCAATATATTTTCTGTAATTTATTATTGAGCTCCATTAACAGAAGGATGATATTACTGTTCATACTGCTAAATTTCCTCTGGAATTTTGATTTGATCATCTTTGTGGGAACCAATGCTTACTGGAGCAAGAAATAATCTGAAGATTTCTTCCTATCAAAGTAGTTTTTTTTTTTTTTTCTGGAATATGTTTTGTATGGAGGATAGTGCTCATCATGCATGGTGAGCATTTGCTTCCTTCTTGTTTCTTTTTTCCTTGTTATTTCTTATTCCCTGAACATATTACTGTGTGAATACTTCATTATGCTGTATTTTAGGGAATGGTAAAAAAAAAGACAAAACAGATGGTAATAAAATCTCATATCCTGCATGACAAAATATATCCAAGGAGGAAAAATGAATTCTTTAAACAAAAAATCAAAATTAACACTCATTAAATAACTTTTTCCAAACCAAATCATGTAATGTCTTTCTCCCTTCACTTTATACTTTTCCTTTCCTGATCTAAGAGTCAGTCTTCCCTGAAGGGGGTTGGACTGAACGATCTCTGGAGGTCCCTTCCAACCCCTATAATTCTGTGATTCTGTGATTCCAAATGATCTTTGAATTAATCAAAGTAATTTTCCCCAGGTTTATAGTGTTTTATGAGTGATAATGGATGCTAACCTACAGATTACCATCTTCTGTTCTTCTAGTCCTTTTTCATTCTGCATTTGTGTTACAATTTATGCAAAATTCATTAATTGTTAATATTCACAGTGAGAGTTTAGTTTATGCTCACACTTGTTATTGAAATTGATGATGAACTTTAGTTAATTAGCTGTTATTTGTTTACTACCTCAAAATACGTATTAATTCATATATATATGAATATATAAATATACAGGTAAATTAATTTTTCAGTTTAGAAGGTAATTCCTGGACAATTATTTACAAGCATATCTGAATTTTCTTAAACAACTGTGATTATATTTCTATTTGAATAAAACCTCATTAATTTCATAAAATTCTATGTGCAGCCCCAACTGAATATGAAGAAAAGGTAGGGGAACATGTTTTCCATTAAATTGTTTAAAATGTTCTTTATAATCCAGATTGGTGATTAAAAGTGTTGTACATAGAAAAGTAATTGTAAGTGATCTTTCATTTATCTAAAGACATGAAAACCAAGGCAAGCTAGCCTTTTCTTTTAAACAGCAAAGCTTTACACTTCCATATAATAGACAAAACTTTCTGACTGCTTAAGTGATTTGAGACATTGTATTGATCGGGATGTTCTCAGGCTACAGATTAAGAAACTACTGTTCCTACACAGTAGGGACTGAAATCCAGCTTTCACACATCAAAAGAAAAACAAACAAAACAGGAACAACAACAAAACAAAGAAAAAAAATCACAAAATCTGAAGAGGGAGATTATGCCAAAGTAGCAAGTATTCTACTTTGCAGAAATGAGGTGTAAAATAGTGTCCTGGGGATATGATATTTTAAGAACGTAGTATTTTCCTCTTCAGGATTAGAAATAGCCAGATTCTCAGTCAGTGAAAAAGGGCATTGGTATGTTCATTTAAGCTGAGCCCTACATATCTACCATAGAAGAAACTTCTTAAATTGCCCTCAAATGCCTGAATAAAGTTATTGACAAGAAAAATGGAACAAGGTTTGTTATGTTAGAACGAAAAATAGAATTTGATTATGGAAGATAAGAAATTAGTTGATTAGGATAGCAAGGTAAGATCTCTGTTTTTCTGTGAAGTGTTTTATTCTTTGATAGTCCTAAAACACAAAGTAAGAGAAGAAGGAATAAACTGAAATGTAGAAAATAGAATAGAATAAAGAACTAAGCTTATTTTTTCTAAAAATATTGCATGAAATCTGAAAGATTACAGGAAAAAATGACCTCAGAATCTGTTGGCTCTGTATTTCAATGAGGAAAAAACTCCCTTGTAAAAGCAGATTTCCGAGGTTATAGCTGGAAGAAGAAACAGGGCTCTGCCATTTCTGCCATTCAGCACTTATTGGTGTAAATGCTGATTAAATTCAGTTTTAAGCTTGAATGGTCACGTGTTGGCCCAAAGTGAATATCTATTTATTCATTTGATTATGAATCTTAAATTTTACGTGGCATTCATTAGTCTCATAAATAATTAAATAGAAACAATTCTATTTGAGCTGTGCAATTAATGAACATAACTCTAATAATGAGCATTCACCAGTGAAGGACGACATGAATAAGAAGTGCATACTGCAGAGAAGTTTGAGCGGTTCAGTTTCATGAACCGTTCAGCAACAGAAAATGGCTAGATTGCTAAACTGCATGAATAATAATGAATCACAGAATAACAAAATCACAGAATCACAGAATTGTAGGGGTTGGAAGGAATCTCTGGAGATCACCGAGTCCAAGCCCCCCTGCCAAAGCAGGTTCCCTACAGCAGGTTGCACAGGTAGGCGTCCAGACAAGTCTTGAATATCTCCAGAGAAGGAGACTCCACAACCTCCCTGGGCAGCCTGTTCCAGTGCTCTGTCACCCGCACTGTGAAGAAGTTCTTCCGCATGTTGGTACGGAACTTCCTGTCCTCCAGTTTGTGGCCATTTCCTCTCATCCTGTCCCCACAGACCACTGAAAAGATATTGCACATGTCCATTTGCCTCCCGCACTTAAGATATTTGTAAACATTGATAAGATCCTCTCTCAGCCTTTTTTTCTCAAGGTTGAACAGACCCAGATTACCCAGCCTCTCCTCATAAGGGAGATGCTCCACACCCTTTATCATCTTTGTGACTTTATCATCTTTGGACTCTTTCCAGGAGGTCCCTGTCTTTTTTCTACTGGGAAGCCCAGAACTGGATACAGTACTCCAGCTGCGGCCTGACCAGGGCAGAGTAGAGGGGGAGGATCTCCTCCCTCGACCTGCTGGCAATACTCTTTTTAATGCATCCTGGGATCCCATTGGCCTTCTTGGCCACCAGGGCACACTGCTGGCTCATGGCTAACCTGTCGTCCATCAGGACCCTCAGGTCCTTCTCTGCAGAGCTACTCTCCAGCAGATCATCCCGCAGCCTGTACTGGTACATGCGGTTATTCCTCCCCAGGTGCAAGACTCTACACTTGCTTTTGTTGAACCTCATCTGGTTCCTCTCTGCCCAACTCTCCAGCTTGTCCAGATCTTGCTGAATGGCAGCACAGCCTTCTGGCGTGTCAGCCACTCCTCCCAGTTTTGTATCATCAGCAAACTTGCTGAGGGTGGACACTATCCCCAAAATATATATAAATAAGGTCTTGCAAGAGCATTCTTCTCGAAGATACCTCTGAACAATCTAACCTACACAGGGAAAAATTTGAAGGGGATAAGCAGCACTAGAAGTTCTTGAGATGATAGAAATGTTTCCATTCAGATATCATGTTCTATAATTCTCTGTATGTTAGATGACTATTTGTTTCTAAAAAGATGAGGATGAAGATGAAGAAGAGGGAATGAAACTGAAGGAAATGATGAAAGAACAAGGAAAATTATGCAAGTGAGAAAAGTGATGTGAGCCCTCTAGAGATAAGTGCTGTTAACCAGCAGAGCCTGAAGGGAGGAGAAGGTGAAGACCTTGGTGTGTCCTTCCGCAGTATAGCAAAAAGGGAGGATGGGAGAGTAGAAAAGATCAAAAAGAGTAGAAAACTATTCCTGGCAGTGACTATACACAGGATGGAAAAAAACAATCATTAAATTCTGTTGTGAACTTAAGCTTCCAACCAATGTCTGCAGATTTTGTTAGTTACTGATAACAAAAACTATGATTTAAACTGTTGTGTGAGAAATAATGGAATATGTAGGTGGTTCTAATTCGTAAGTATAAAAGTAGTTTACCAGAGACTTTGGTCCCTGATAGTTTAGAGGCTTTTGGCCACGTGGAAGGAAAATAGCATACTCTCTGAGAAATTCTGTGGGAAACAGGAATAGATGATAAAGTGTATGTGTGCAATAATAAGAATTCAGAAACAAATGATTGTTTGAAGATCATTTATTGTCAAAAGTAAAGAAGATGCCTATACAAAACCAGATGTATGTGTGTTCATGTTGAAATACATGTATAAGGGGTGATATTGTGTTATTTTGTTTGAGGACCATAAATCTTAAAATAAAAGTCCTAAATACTTTCTTACTTCAAGGACAGTATGTAACCATGCCTTTACAAGTGGTCATTAAAACGGTTTATCCAAATTTTAGCAAGATTCTTAAGGTTACATTCCCAGAGTACTTATAGGGCAATGTTTCAGTAGTGGTGAAGTAACAAAATATGATTACCTTCTAGCTGTGAATACGGCTAGAATTAATTAATTGTGCCAATAACGTATACTTATTTTCCTTGTTTGCTAGATTAAAATTTTCTGCGCTACTAATCAACTTTATTAAAATATTGTACCTAGACAGTCATTCTCATGTACTTCAAAGATGGGGGGGAATAGAGTCTTCTAAGGAGGAATTGACAAAGGCATGCTTCATTGGGAGTGGTACTTGGAAAGGTAGCATTTTACAGAAAAAGAGAACTCAGTTGCATTTGATGTCAGATGTATTAAAAATGTAATTGAGAAACATTCTGAAATGCAGAAGCCCACAAATTGGCCATCTGTAGCACAACTGTTTAGAGAAACGCTTCTACAAAAAGCTTACAGTTAATTTAAGGGACACAGAAAGAGGATGAGAGACTGAGACAAGGATAAATGAAGTAACCGGTTTCTACCTGAATCCATGGCAATTACATAATCTGATAATGTAGAGAAAAATATTATAAAAAAAGTCTCAATTTTCAGTACTCCATTTTCTCATCAATTTCTTACACAGAAATTGTGGTGTTATGGCACTTGGAAATTATGTTTATGGCTGTTCTCTGGGCAAAAATACATCATTGCCAATGCAAATTTGGCCTTTTTTTTTTTCTTTATTAGAATTATCCTCTTGACAAGTAGGAGCTTTCAGATTTTTTTTTTTTAATCATACTTTTTTATCTCACATGAGCTGTAGATTTCTCCATATTTCACTTAATGATTTAAGCTACAACTATTTGTACATAACAAATCTACTGTATCTCCTCTGGAAACTTATCAGTTATGATTCTCTGCAGGTCTTAGTAAAGTCAGTTGTTGGTCACAATAATTTATTTCAAAAAGGAAGTATGATTAGAAAATATATATTAGCAGTATAAGAATATCAACAACGTTGGATAAGAAAAATCTCAGGTATGCTGTCACAGTTATTACTCATTTTGCTTAACAAAATCCCATTCATATCATTATGACTAAAGAATGGGACTGTTATGTGAGGCAGAAATCAATAATGATGAAAACAGTTTTGTAAAATAGACATTTTTATGACAGCTTTTACTTCCTGTTTAGTACATATAAAAGAAAAAAAAAAAGCAGAGTTTGAATTTAGTAGCCTTAGTTTTCTCTAGTAGTTCAGCTGGAAAACATACTTTTGACATTTCATTCAAAATATAAAATCATAGAACAACAGAACGGTTGAGGTTGGAAGGTCCAACCTTCTGGTCCTACCATTTGGTCCAAACCCTTGCTCAAGCAGGGACACCCAGAGTGGGTTCCCCAGGACCATGAAGGAGGGAGACTCCACAACTTTTCAGGGCATCCTGTTCCAGTTCTCCATCACAGTAAAGAAATTCTTGGTGTTCAGGGAGACCTTGTTTTATCTTTTGTGTCAGTTGTCTCCTGTCCTTGCACCAGGTACCGCTGAAAAGAGCCTGGCTCCACTTTCTTCGTATCCTCCCTTCAGGTATTTACAGACATTGATAAGATTCTTCTCAAACCTTCTCTCCTCCAGGTTGAACAGTCTTGAGTCTCTCAGCCTCTCCTCACGGGAGAGGTATTCCAGTCCTTTCATCATTTTTGTGGCCTTTTGTTGGACTCTTTTCGTATCTTTCTTGTACTAGGAGCCCCAGAACTGGACACAGCATTCCAGGTGTGGCCTTACCAATGTTGAATAGAAGGGAAAGACCATTTCTCTGGACCTGCTGGTGATACTTTGCTTAATGCAGCCAAGAATACATGCAGTCTTCTTTGCAGCAATGTCACATCGTTGACCCATGTTCAACTTGGTGTCCACCAGCATCTCCAGATCTTTTTCTGCAAAGCTGATTTCCATCTGGATGGCTCCCAGCTGATACTTGTGCCTGGGTTTATTCCTCCTCATGTGCAGGACTTCGCACTTTTTATTGAACATCTTTGTCCCTTCCTCCAGCCTTCTGAGGTCCCTCTGGATGACAGCATGATCTCCTGGCATATCAGTCAGTCATCACAGTTTTGTGTTGTCTCCAAACTTGCTGAGGGTGCACCCTACCTTATCATCCAGATCATTAAGAAAGATCTTAAATAAGTCTAGATGTTGTATTGATCCCTGGAGTACATCATTAGTTAATGGTTTCCAACTTTGTTCCTCTGTTCTCTGCCCTCTTCATCGTTCAATCATTCAGCCACTTTTCAGCTCATTCTGCTGTCTGTTCATCCAGACCCATACATCATATATTGAAATCTTGTCTGCGAGGATCTTACGAGAGACAGTCTCAAAGACGTACTAAAGGTAGACAATGTCAATTGCTCTCTCCTCATCTGCCAGGCCTGTCATTCTGTTATAGGACCTTATCAAATTGCTAAAACATGATTTTCCATTGATAAACCCATTCTGACTACTCCTGATGATTTTCTTGCCCTTCATCAGCTTGAAAATAGTTTCCAGGACTAGCTGCTCCATTACCTTTGCAGGCAGCAAGGTAAGTCTGGCCAGCTTCCAGTACCTCAGGTCCTTTTTCTTGAAGATAGGAGCAGCATCTGGTTTCCTCCATTTTTTGAGCACGTCTCCCAGTTGCCATGGCTTACCAAAGAATATCAAGTGTGGTCTGACAGTGGCATCTTCCAGCTCCTTCAAGCACTCATGAGTACATCCCATTAGGTCCCATGGGCTTAAAATATGTCCAGTTTACATAAGTGATCCCTGACCTGATCCTCTTCCATCAAGAATCCTCTGCTTCAGCCTATCTTCCTGGTCTCTGGAGGCCCAGTATTCCTTAAGGCCAGTCTTACTAGCGAAGATTGAGGCAAACAATATCTTTTCCCTGTAACCAAGTCCTCTGTTTTGTTCAGCAATGGGCCCACACTTCCAAGGGGAAGTGTGCTTCCCTTTTGTCACTTGATACATTTACCGAAACCTTTTTTACTGTCTTCCATATTCATGGCCAGACTGAATCACTTTTGGTCTCTGGCTTCCCTAATTTCATTCCTGGATACTTCACAGGGAGGAAAGGGAGTGACAGAGCAGCTTGGAGGGCCACTGGCAGCCAGTCAAGTTTAATCCACCACACATAGCACGTTGCTGCTCCAAACTTACAATACCCACTCACCCATTTCATAGAATCATAGAATCATAGAACGGTTCAGGTTGGAAAGGACCTTAGAGATCATCTTGTTCCAACTCCCCTGCCATGGGCAAGGACACCTCCCACCAGACCAAGTTGCCCAAAGCCCCATCCAGCCTGGCTTTGAATACTTCCAGGGAGGGGGCATCAACGACTTCTCTGGGCAATCTGTTCCACTGTCTCACCACCCTCACAGTGAAGAATTTCCTCCTTATATCTAGTCTAAATCTACCCTCTTCCAGTTTATAAGCATTACCCCTTGTCCTGTCATTATCAATCCTTGTAAAAAGCCCCTCCCCAGCTTTCCTGTAGGCCCCNTTGGCTTTGTTGAACTTCATGAGGTTGACATGGGCCCACCTCTAAAGCCTGTCCAGGTCCCTCTGGATGGCATCCCTTCCCTCTGGCGTGTCAGCTGCACCACACAGCTTGGCATCATCTGCAAACTTGCTGAGGGTGCATTCAATCCCACTGTCCGTGTCACCGACAAAGATGTTAAACAGCACTGGTCCCAGTACCGATCCCTGAGGAACACCACTCGTCACTGGTCTCTATTTAGACATTGAGCCATTGACCGCCACTCTCTGAGCGCGGCCATCCAACCAGTTTTCTCACTCTTCCCCCTCATCAGTGCAGGAGAATGGTGACTGGGGGTTGTGGTCAGTCCATAGTTCTTCATCTCCTTCATCTTCACTTTCTGAACCTGCTCCAGTGTGGAGTCCCTCCTATGGAATGCTGTCCTTCCTGAACTGATTCTATGTGGTCTCCTCACAGGCTGCAGCCCTTCAAGCGCTGCTCCAATATTGGTCCATACCAGAATTCTATCCTTCAGGATCACACTGCTCTAGCACAGGTCCCCACAGACAGCAGATCCCCCAGATCTACTGCTCTGTCAAGATCTCCTCTCCACGGGAAGTAGCTCTGGCCCAGAGCTTGCACATGTGGGGGCTCTCCATGGGCTACGATTTCCTTTAGGCCACACCCACCTGCTGAACAGGTGTAGCTTCTCCACAGCCTGTATGTGGAGATCAGCTCTGTGGGGTGCCTGTGGGCTGCAGCGGGACAGCCTGCTCCAACATGGGCTTCTCCTGGGCTGCAGGGAACTCTGCTCTGCACCTTGAGCACATACTGCCCTCCCTCTGCACTGACCTTGATGTCTGCAGGGTGTGTTTCTCTACATTTTCTCTTTTCTCTCTCTGCTTCTTCTACGGAGCAGTTTTGTCCCTTTCTTAAATACGCTTTCACAGAGGTGAAACCAGCTTGGCTGAGGGGCTCATCTCTGACAGAGGCAGATCCCTTTTGGAACTGGCTGGAATTGGGTCTTATCTAACACAGGGCATATTGAGGGCTCTGCTCCCAGAAGCCAACTGTGCAGCTCTCTCACAACAAAAAGCATGCCACATAAGCCCAATACAATAAGCTAAGGATGTTTTTTTGAAAGTAATTTCAAATACAGCATCCTAGAATCATGATACCACGCTGGTTTAGCTACATAATCATAGAGTAAGCAACAAGGATTCACTCGTAAGTTAATCTTTTCATGTGGTCTTAATGTGGCATGCCCCCTACTGCTGGTGGCTTCTCACTGCCGATCGACCCAGCCTGGCCCTGGGCTCGCATGTGTCACTCAGCAATAACCAAAAAATCAGTGTGCTATTTAACACTGTCCGAGTTGAATCCAGAACACAAGGAGGGGGATGTGCAGTGCTAACTCAAATGACGGTAAATAATGCTATGTATTTTGGTACAGTGGTTAAAAACAGCTCTGTGAATAACAAAAAATATGCAGCCTTGATTTCTGTTTTGATAAAGGAATTTGAGAATAGGTTTCAAGATAGCCCAAAAGATCATTAATTTTTTGGTGCACTTGCAACTCCATTTTCTGTTGACATAAATACATCACCTGAGAATTTTCACATGGAATGGATAGAGTTGCAATTGGACATCCAACTGAAAGAGAAATTTGAACATGTCTCTCTACTAGACTTTTATAAGACCCATCTTACCAGAGAGACATATCCCTCACTTCACAATCACACCTCATTCTCATCATTTTTTGGCAGTACATACATTTGTGAACAGCATTTGTTTTCAAAGATGCAGCACAGAAAGAGTAAAATTTTATGAAAAATCTCTAATGAGCTCCTTGAGAACTCACTAAGAATTGCAATGACTTCCATTGAGCCAAGCTGATGCATTAATTCCAGAAAAATGAGTTCAAATATCCCACTAATTTTATGTTTTTGTTCCTCTCTTTTTTTTTCTTTTAACAAAAATAATTTTAAAAAAATTCTGTTAGTTATATACAACCATATTATAAATTTTATGCATGGCCCAAGACAATTCCTCTTCACTCAGTGCAGCCCAGGGAAGACACAAGGCTAGACACCCATGCTATATTCAATATAAATTACAACAAAAGCATGAGGGCACAGAAAACAAGGAAAGAAGTGAGTTTTGCAAGGCATTATTTTAGCAACTTATTAGCTCATACCTGGTGTAGAGGCTTACCCTTCATCTCATCAGTAACTGCTAGTTAGCGCAGGAGATAATCTGTTTCTAAGGCTTATTTTTAAAAAGAATGTGATGTTAGGAAATGCTAGGCCGTGACTGTGAAGAAGATGATGGCATTATAGAAAAAAGTACTGAGCTAGGAAATAGATTTTTATACAAAGTTTCAGCTTTGAACCTGAAATCCTGAATATTCACCTGCACCCAGGAGCACAGACTAAAATCTTGTTGTGTTAGTAAAATATTCTGTAGGTATATTTCTGAGTGATGAAATACCCATACAGGAGCTGCAGATGAGCTCTGGGAATCCTTTTCATGATGAACAAAAAAATGCAGCCATGCTTCATATTTTGCGTGTGATTATTTTGCAAAGTGGTACTGTATCAAATTTTGATCCTTTTTCTCTTTTCAAAATATAATATTCTACTTCTGTTTAGGGCCGGGCTCTAGATTCTAAAAAAGAGTATTTTGTAATGACAACGCTCACTGAAGGATGGAAGTTCCATTCAGATGCATGCTCCTTTAGGCATTTATTTTTTTTTAATCTTTCAGTGTAATTTGCATCTTCTTAAATGTTGCTTAACTGTCTTTTGAGATTCAGATTTCCACGTTTTTTTCCTATTGATTTGTCAGTAATCCTCTTTCCTCCTTTTAACACTTTACATAGATGAAAAGTAAATGATATTATCTGTAGTTGAACTGTCCAATATTCAGGACAAGTACTACTTTGAACGTCATTCCTACCTTTTCTTTTTTGGCCACATAATGTATGCTACCTTATAAATACTATTATTTTTTCTCATACTTCTTAGTAACTTACATTTTTTTATCATTTGCTTTCTATTTTATCTGGAAGCATTATTTTTTTGTCATTACCACTTATATTTTCTCCATTATTTTACCTGGATTGTATTTTCAGAAAGGCTCATGCTGTTAAATGGTACAACATGGAAGCCCAGTTTAGTCTAGCTTTACCTCTAAGGACTGTGAGGCTGCCTGGCTAAGATGTCCCATTCCAGTCAGACCCAACTGTTTTGTTTTCTGTGTAATTTCATCAGCTGTCCCCAACTGAGTTCTGTTATTCAAATTGCGTGTTCTTTGGATTTTTTTATTCTTTTGAATTTTTTCTTTATTCTGCTGAGACTTATTTCCAGGCTTTCTCAATAAATTTTGAGATTGCCTGAGATGTCAGGGAAACATCAATTTGTCCAGAGACAATTTTGATGTTGAGTGATAGTTTGCCTCTTCTTTGGCAAGTGTTATCATAAAAATAAGTAAATATGGGAATAAATTCTAGTGACGAGCGAAGTTTATTTCCATAATTTGTGTTCTGTGTAATATCATTCATAACTATTTTACATAAGAAGTAAAAAAAAGATGTAATTTTACATTACACAGATAATGCCAAAGTTAAATGCCACTGTCCTGTTCTCTACATGATATCTAAGATAAAGAGGTGATCTGAGACAGTCAGCATGGCTTCACAAAGGACACATTGTGCCTAACTCATCTGGAGGCCTTCTATGATGGTGTGACAGCATTGGTGGACCAAGGAAGGGCAACTGATGTCACCTACCTGGACTTGTGCAAGGTCTTTTGACATGGTCCCACACCAGATCCTTGTCTCTAAAATGGAGAATGTGGATATGAGGGCTGGTCTATTTGGTGGATAAGCAAGTGGATGAATGTTCACAGCCAGAGATTTGTCATCAGTGGCTCTATTTCCAGATGGAGGCTGGTCACGAGTAGTGTCCCCCAGGGACATAGTCTTGGGACTAGTACTCTTAAACATCTTTATACATGGCATAGTGTGATTGACTGCAAGTTTGCTGATTACACCAAGATCAGTGGTGTAATTAATATGACAGAAGGAAGGAAAGCCATCCGGAAACACTTGGACAGACTTGAAAAGTGGACCCACATGAACCCACGGCCAATAAGACCAAGTGCAAGGTGTTGCACTTGGGTTGGGGCAATCTCAGGAACATATACAGACTGGGAGAATAGCTCCTTGAGAGTAGCTGTACCAAGAGGGGCATGGGTGTCCTGGTGAGTGAAAAGCTGAACATGAGCCAAGTGTGCTCTTGCAGCCAGAAGGTTAACTATATCCTGGACTGCATGAAAAGAGGGGTGGCCAGTAGGAAGAAGGAGGTGGTTGTCTTCCCTTTACTCTGCCCTTGTAAGGCCTATCTGGAGTACTGTGTCCAGGCTTGTGGCCTGGAGAGAAGGATGTGGAGCTGTCGGATCAGGTCCAGAGGAAGGCCATGAAGATGACCAGAGGGCACATCTCCTATGAGGAAAGGTTGAGGGAGCTGGGCTTGTTCAGCCTGGAGAAGAGAAGGCTCCAGGGAGACCTCATTGTAGCCTTCCAGCACTTGAAGGGGGCTTATAAACAGGGGAACAGTGGAAGAGGGGAACAGTGATGCGACAAGGAGGAATGATTTTAAACTGAAAGGGGGGGAATTCAGGTTAGATCAAGCATGTCCAGCCCATGGCCCATGGGCCACATGCAGCCTGACACAGCTCATACTGCAGCCCACCCCTGCTGCTGCATCATCGTGGCAGTGGCTCTACCCGCTGAGCGGCCAGGCCTGGTTTCAGGTGCTTGCCCACTGCTCAGCAACAACCAAATAATTGATGTGCAATAAGCACTATCTCAGCTGAAATCTAGACACAGGAAGGGCATAGTGCAGTGCTAACTCAAGTTATGACAAATATTTTTACACATTTTGATACACTGGCTAAACACAGCCTTGTGAAATGAAAAATATTCAGACTTGCTTTCCTCTGCTAAAGGAATTTGAGAATGGGTTTCAAGATTGCCCCAAAAATCATCAATTTTTTGGTACATTTGGAACTCCATTTTCAGTTGACGTAAATACGTTGTCTGTGAATTTTCAAACGGAATGTATAGAGTTGAAATCAAATAGTCAGTTCAACAATTTCATCATGTCTGTTTATTAGACTTATCTTACATGAAAAGAATATCCCCCACTTTACAATCATGCCTTATTCATGTCATCACTTTTTAGCAGTATGTACATTTATGAAAAAACATTTTCAAGGATGAAGCACAGGAAGAATAAAATTTCATCAAAAATCTCTAACGAACCCCTTGAGAACTCACTAAGAATTGCAACCACTTCAATTGAACCAGCCATTGATTTATCAGTTTCACAAAAACAAGTTGAAATATCCCACTAGTTTTGTGTTTTTGTTGCTCTTTTTTCTTTTGTTTTAATAAAAATATATAAAAATAAAAGAAGTTTTGCTGCTTGTATACATGAATAATATTATATGTTTTGTATGTGGCCCAAGACAATTCATCTTCACTCAGTGTGGCCCAGACAAGCCAAAAGGTTAGATACCCATGGGTTAGATTTTAGGAAGAAATTCTTTACTTGAATGGTGTTGAGGCACTGGAACAGGTTGCTCTGAGAAGTTGAGGATGCCCTATTCAAATGCACAAAATCTTGTATGGAATAAATCTCCAAATGTTTAGATATATCACTCTTTAGTCCACCTCATCTTCAGCTATTTGATCAGTAATCTTATTACAGATAAAATGATTTTAGATAAGTGTATATTTATATATTACTTGGATAATTAATAAGTTCACCATATTTTGACTGCTATGTAAAATTTGAAGTTGTATCTGTTCTGATTTGTGATGCATATCACAACTTGTAGAGGCATATTAAATGGAAATTAAAGTAGAGAGAACATGGGAAAGAATTTCATGAAGGAAGTGAGGTAAATTATAGTGTCAGTGTTGTAAATTGGCCTAAACTTTGTGCCACCTTGGGTATGAAATCTCTCTAAAGTTACTCAACTGGTACGGTAGTTTCCTCTTCTTCCATGGAAAGTGAAATTAAAATTGATTAAATTAATTAAAAACAAAGATGCTCTGAGCAACAGAGAGATTTTTCTTCTGAGGAATTAGAAATAATATACATTTTTAAATTTTATATTAGTAAGGATTAAATAAAGAACAGTCTTTCATTTTTCTGTATGCCATAAAAATATGTAAAAAAAGAACACATGGGAAGCGGTTCTTTGCAACATTAACAGATGGCACTTTCATTACCTGCCAGATGAATTTAGGGAGTGTCTTCAGGGATGAAGAGAAATGGGAGGATAAAAACAACATGATGTTTCCACTGCTATTACAATGTACAAGAAGCAAAAAATCTGTTTTAGTGTGAAAAATGATTCCAGAAAAGAAAAGTGGGTATTATGGAACAAGGTTAAACTTTGTGGGGGGCTTTTGAATCATTTTATTTTGGCCATCCTGCTCAAGACACAAAAAATTACCTTTTTCATATCTTTGAAATTTATCCTCCAAAAGTCAAAACAAGAAATTATAGTAATTTTTGAAAGCTCAGTGACTGTGTCCAAAGTGAATGATAAAAACTGATACTGACACAAAAATGTCAAGCAAGAAAGAAAGACGACAAGTGAAGAAAATGGTAAGTAAGAAGGAATTAACATTATTACATATTCTAAATGTTACATATTCTTAAAAGTTATTTTCAGGATAAGATCTATCCTCTTTTTTAAATGTAACTTCCTTTGTGAGCTTTTTTTCAGCAGTTGCCTTCTTAAAAGTTCTTTATCATACGCTGCCTACAGGTTTACTAAAAGGAAGAAGAAACATCTTAATCACATAAGATTTACCTTTTCAAAAAAGAATTTACCTTTTCAAAATGTTTTTCTTCTACAGAGTTATTCCATGAGAAAAGAAGGAAAACTTCTTTTAGGTTTAACAGAACCTAGCAGTAAACTTAAATGACTAAATTCCTGAGTAAGCTTAGCCTTGAAAAACTCAGGATATCTTGACAAACTCTAGAAGTGGGCTCATGTGAACCTAATGAGGTTCAACACAGCAAAGTGCAAGGTCTTGCACTTGGGTCGGAGTAATCTCAGATAGGTATAAAGACTGGGAGAAGAAATCCTTGAGAGTAGCCCTACAGAGAAGGACCTGGGAGTCCAGGTGGATGAAAAACCAAACATGAGCCAACAGTGTGTTCTTGCAGCTTGGAAGGCCAATGGTACCCTGGGCTCCATCAGGAGAGGAGTGGCCAGCAGGGACAGGGAGGTGATTGTCCCTCTCTACTCTGCCCTCATGAGGCCCCATCTGGAGTACTGCATCCAGGTCTGGGGTCCCCAGCGTAGGAAAGGTGTGGAGCTTTTGGAGAGGGTTCAGAGGAGGGCCACAAAGATGATCAGAGGGCTGGAGCACCTCCCCTACAAAGACAGGCTGAGGGAGCTGGGCTTGTTCAGCCTGGAGAAGAGAAGGCTGTGGGGAGACCTCATTGCAGCCTTCCAGTATTTAAAAGGAGATTATAAACAGGAGAAAACAACTTTTCACAAGGGTAGACAGTGATAGGACAAGGCGGAATGGTTTCAAGCTGAAGGAGGAAAGGTTTAGATTGGATGTCAGGGGGAAGTTCTTTACTGAGAGAGTGGTGAGGTGCTGGCTCAGGCTGCAAAAACAGGTTGTGGATGCCCCGTCCCTGGAGGTGTTCAAGGCCAGGCTGGGTGGGATCCTGGGCAACCTGATCTAGTACCAGAGCTGGAGGTTGGTGGCCCTGCGTGTGGCAGGGAGGTTGGAACTTGGTCATCCTTGGGGTCCCTTCCAAACCAGGCCATTCTATGATTCTATACTATTTTTCACCAGATCCACCAGTTATGAAAAATTGTTCCCACCTTTAGTATCTAAGAATGTGAATATTTTTTAAAGATTTAAATTTAAAAATTTTAATTCAAAATAAATATATTTTGTTTTATTTTTATGATTCTCCTGTATTCCTTTGATTTCAGGTATAACAACTGAAGAATAAAACCTGTAACTGTTTTCCCAAGTAGATTTCTACAAAGATCTGTTTCCTTCATTAGGGATCCATTTTGAATGAAATAATTCACTGTTGTTTGCCCAGAAAGAGATTTTAGCTCTGGACTATTTATTAATTTCTTGAAATTCCTTAAGTGAATCTCATTTTCAGTGGTATATTGTAATAAATTTTGATAACTTAAAACATATCTGTGTGAATTTCCTTGCAGTTACAAGGTTTCATATAGATAATCTAACTTTATATGATGTCATTAAGCTAGAGTTTCTCTGTAGGCTGTAATATAAATTGCAAATAATGTCTATTTTAAAGTCATTAAAATGAAAAGAGATTGCCTGAAGCTAAAAGTCTGTGTGTTCTTTAATAATATCTAGATTTTAATCTATGTAAAAGAGTAGCTGATTTCTAAAACCTAATGCAGCAATCAATTAAAACTTGCTGAGTTACATTATAAATCCAAAGATGAAATAATATGTGTACCAGCACAGTTGCATAACATCGTTATTTAATAATTATAGGTTTGGTTATATATTTGATGATTAGGTTGTCTACCAGATTTTTCAAATATTGAAGGATGCGTTTTGTTAATGTTAGTAATGGCATTTTTGGGGCCAAAGTTTGCTTTTTGTGGAGCTTTTCATAAATTAAGAATAGCTCTTTTCATATCAGTAAGCTTTGTATTTTGCTGATGAGGTAAAACAAATGTCATTTTCTGGTAACGTTAATTTAATTTATCTCAGAAATATAACGTTTTTTTCTGTAGTTGACATAGCAGAAGTCACCAAGGAAACCAGACAGTATATTTCCTGCTGCACAGCAGTGTAGTTCTAATCCTACTGTATTCATTTTTGTTTACTGCTTTCTAAGCAGTAAACTGGAGTTTACTGCTTTCTAATCTTAATAATGATTAATAGGGTAACAGAGTAAGCTTCATATTTTGTTACTAGACCAGAGTGAAATCATATACAAAGGTTATGGGAACTGGATTATCTGACCAAGGGGAATGATGTACCTGCCTTTTTACAGTTATTTTAATACAAGTGATATCCTGATCTCTCTCTCTCTCTCTCTTTTCCTCTGCAGAAAGTGTGAAGTAAAATAAATCTCTTTGGTAGACTAGCAGATAAAGTGTCTGACTTCAATTTTCCAGGACTCAAGTCCACTCTGGATGTGACTGAATGATTGATTGTCTGCATGCAGGAACCAGGAAAGGTATTGTGATAGTAGCTCAAATAGCTGGATTCAGAATACACTGTAACTGTCCTTGTTTCTGATGAGAAAGCGATTTGTGGGTGATGATAGGAACTGCCTATTTTGTTGTTTCTGCACCTCTCTTCCTCTCTCTCAGCTGACTGTGATCAAAATGGCGGATTGCTATACCTTTCAGTCTTGATAACTCTCCTTGCTTTTGGCATCTCTAACTAGGGGAAGGAAGAATGGATTTAGGTGAAATCTCTGGGGCTTGGGTAAATTTTATTACCACAGTGGAAATATAGACACTGAATTAGAAGCAAAGATATAGAAAGTAAAAAGGTTCACAAGGAAAATTTTAAACAAGAGAAAGAAAGATGTGCAAATTAAATATAGTCAGAGATGGACATCCTGCAGGCTGGGGGTGCTAAAGAAGCTGAGAGGGGACAGAGCCAAGGTAGCCTACTCATATTGGCCAAACTGGATATTCCATACCATATGACATTGTGCTGAACGATAAAAGTGGTAGAGTTGGCTAGTGGAGGCTGCTACTTCCTAGGGACTAGCTGGGCACCAGTCAATGGGTGGTGAACAATTTTACTGTGCATCACTTGTTTTATATTTTCTTCTTTTCCTCTTCTTTTTCTTTTCTTCTTCTTCTTTTCTTCCCTTCATTTTCTCTCCTGTTAAATTATATTTGTCTCAACTCATGCGTTTTATCTCCTCCCATTCCCCCCTAGTTCTCTCTCATCCCGTTTGTGAGGCAGAGAGCGAGGAAACAGCTGTATAGTTCTTAGCTGCCTGCCATGTTAAGACCTAACAGTGCGGCAGAGCCATGGGGTGCTATTGGGTCCTTAGGTAGCCTCACGGGCCAAAATGGTTCCTTTGAGGGGCATAGATGGTATAGGGAGCAGTAATAGTCTTATACACATAGTTATTCCTTTTCTGTAAAACTTCATTCCTTTTCTGTAAAACTTGAACTTATTATTGAATTTGACAGTAACATAAATATAAGCTTTTAGCATTTATCATGTAAGATACAAAAGGCTAGACATTCCTGAGATAGGAATTTACTTTTCTGAAGGCAAAGTCAACAGGCCACAGTTTTCTTGTCAGGAAAGCTGAGTACTTCAGAATAATAAGGGAGAAGGCTTAAACTGAACTTTTATTTTGTTACTTAAAGACCTTTAGATCACAACCATCTGCTTGAAGAGGACTCACACAGTTATCTCATGCCAGCTGGCTCTGCGAATCACCAAAGTCATTTGATGTTTTTTTTTCCCTGGGAAGTCTCGGACAGGGAGATGGATTTTTCCTTGGATTTCTTGTGAGGGAGCAACAGCATGACAGCATTTTTTTTTTCCTCTCTCTCTTTTTTATTTTTATTTTTATGGCAGCTAATTTCTACTTTCTTCAGCTACATTTCCAACCAAAGGACCTTATAATATTGCGTTTCAGATTCAGTGTTGCACTATGAAAAGTAACCAGACAATTCTTAGGCTTTTACATATGATGGAAAACACTCTCACTGAATGATTTTAAAACAACAGTTTTAACAGTAGAGCTTTACCTCACATACTACAAACATCAGGCTATATTTTCAAGAAAGATTGTGTTGCTAACTTTCTCAGTAAGATAACAGAAAGTATGCATTATTGAAGAAAATTATATCTAATGAGTTAGCAAAATGATTTTAATTCAGGTTACTAACATAAGCATTCCTAGCATAGTTTCTTTGCTGTCAAAGGATTTTTGCTAAATGAGACCTGAAAAGAAGTTGCTTTCCAAATGACAAATAAATATGAAAATATGATTTTATAGTGTTTCTTCTGAAAGCACTACAGTTTTGTACTTCCATGAGAAAAATGGGAAATTAATGAAATAGAGAACATGATTATTATATTTTTAGATTACACCCACAGAACAAAGATTTAAAGGACTCTTGTTCAGGTGGAGTGTTGATCAACAGAAGAAAGTCCAGAGGAGATCAACAGTGGTTGAAGATCTAATTGTAGAAAATAGAAGCAAAGAATGAATAAATTGAGGATTTTTATTTTGCAAGAGAAGCAACAAATGAGAGATCTGATATCAGTCTTAAAAAATATAAAAGCATGATTCAAAGGGGAAAAAGAAATAATCCCTTCTTCCTGGCCTGTGTAGATAAGACAAGAAGTAATTGGATTAAATTGCAGCAGGGGGGATTTAGGTTAGATATTAGATGTTCTAATAGAAAGGACTGTTTAGCATTGCAATAGTTTGCCTGTGGAAACTATTGAATCTCCACTGCTAGAGGTTTTTCAGTAGAGGATTGAATGTAATGAATGATACTGGTATTTTGCTGGCCTTGTCCTGGGGCAAGATCATGAGTGAGATGACCTTTCAAAGTCTCTCTGCCCTACGACACCTATGGTGCGTCAGATACAAAATTGTGACTTTGACCTACAGGGTACAAACTGTTAGAATAAATCTTTATCATAATTAGAATGTTCCTTGATCTATTCTTAATTTTAAAGTTGAAGAAGGATTAAAACAGCAGAACAAGAGTAAGAACCAAGTGACTGCACAGTGTGTCATGTTAAAAGACTTTGGAGAGGAGACTAATGAGTTATGGGGAAGGATGACATTAGCAGGGGAATAACTGAGGATGGAAAAAATGATCACACATTTTTTGGGGAATCTACAGGGCATTTCCTCTGACAGTTCTGGGCAGGAAGGGAAATAGTTTAAAACAAATACATTTCTTCATTTTTAAATCATAGCTTTACTGTGTATACGGATTGCACTTTCAATCCACTAATTACGAAAAGACTTGTAGCACTGTAGCTATTAATGCCCTGTGTAATCACCGTTAAATGTCTGCTGTGAGCTAGGATTGCAGTATACCACAAAAGCTTTTACAGGTCACCACTGTAATACTAACATTTACTACCAGGGTCCTGCAGTGTGATTATAGTTAGTTTCAAATTTAATACAAAACCTTTTAAGCTTGTATTCTTCCAGTAGCAGGCATCATAAGCACATATTTTGACACTGTATTGTTCTTGCCTTTTTTTCCTTAGTTGTCTTACATAAGAGGGGAGTTGGGGGATGGGGGCTGTATTAGGAGAAAAGAGGAAGGCAAGAATTAAAACTCATCATATGTCTAAAGAGATATAATTGCAATCAGTGAGATCCACGTATATGCTGAATTCTTCAGGTAACACTCATATCTTGACAAGGTGTGTGGAGCTGGAGGGAGGGTGGGAGAAATTAGGAATGTTTAGAAGGCATAACCACTAAGCTGTCTTTTTGTCTTGATTCTCTTCAGTTTTGCTATATGAGTGACCTATGAATCAAGACTTCATCATCATCTAAGTTTCTCAGGGTTTATCAAAATCCTCTCTAAAAGCAAACAGATAAGAAAAGATCAAGTTCTATTTTTTGCTCCAATAAAATCTCCACTGAAAAAGCAGTTTCATTTTCTTCTTTTGTAAACATGATTCAGGAAAGCAAAATTTGATCCAATAAAACCTTTTAGGACAGTTACTGATTTTAGAAGTTTGAAACTTCGCTATCTGTTCATATTTTATTTCATATACTTTATTTTATACATGTGAAATATTTTGCTTCGCAATCACTAGTTACTGCTGACTGCAAAAGGACTGAGAGAAGAAAGTTAAAGATGAAGGGGAAAAGAAAAGCACAAATTTATTTCAGAATAGTTGCTGCTGTAAGGCAGCTGGAGATTTGGTGATTGTCTATGAGTTTTAGACCAAAAAAAAAGGAAGAATATGTGTTTATTTAGATGTAAATTTATGCATCTTTAGCTGTCATCTTATTTTTTAGTTCTGAAAATATAAAAATAAATTAAAAAAGAATTCAAAATCAATCATTAGTATTTCTGAATGGTTTACATGCTGCTATGCTGCTTCAAGAACAGAATGCATTTCTTTTGTTAGAAATTAATCTCGGTGCAACGGCTATTACTTAATGTACTCCGTACTATACTTCTAAATTGGCAGTTGAAAATCATAAACAGAAACAACAGGAAATGAAGTCAGTGAAACTCTTATTTCCTTGTACATGAAAGTTATACAAGACTAAGATTAATGTATTTAAGTGTAATGTACTTTAAATGTAGTATGTATTTAAATATATATAAAACAGCATTACAGGCTTTAAACATGGGTTGGGATACTTCTTATGTTTTTTAGCAATTCCCCTCACAAAACAAAGAAAAGAGGTTTTTATTTATTTATTTTATTCCAGCTTAAAATTCAGTACCACAAGAAAAATGATGATATTTCTTCCAGTGAGCAATGAAGATTAATGTATGACTCTATCATGGAAAATGTAACGTTGCATTTAGTGTAATGTTATATTGAAAATGTATTCCTGAAAATTTTCTTTGAAGCAACTAACTAATTGGAATACTCTGCATCGTAAGAATTAAGTATTTTCCTTTCTGTATAAATATCTATTGCTTCTTATTGCACTGAATGGAGTCACAGTATGCCCTCTCTACCTTCAGCCTCAGAGTCAGACTCAAGGGCAGTAGCTCTTATCCAAAGCACAGTGGTTCCTAGTGGAAAATTATGTTCTTACATGGTGCTGGTGTCCAGGTAATGATACTCCCCCTCCACCATCTCTACTGCTGATGGTTTTTACAGAGAAATTTTTGTGTAGACTGTCAATCAATTCACACTGTGAGATACCTTTCCAGATGTTTCAGGTATTGTTTTTATGTCAGCTGGTGACCTGCAACCTGTGCCATCACTCATCACATTGTTTCCTATTGTGCTGCCTTGATTGCTATGCCTCCTTCTACTCAATATCCTTCTGCATTGTATTCAGCTCTTCTCAAAGGCAAGGCCAAGATGATCATATATCATGTGACAGAATACCAAACAATAGACACTGACTCCCTCCAGTGCTACGGAAAAATTGTTTTACTGTTAATTGAAGATAAACTGTAAAAGTTTTTCTTGTCTTACATCATACTTGAAATCAAAGTTCTCTCATTTAATATTTGTATATATGAAGAATTCTAAAAATATT
This sequence comes from Penelope pileata, assembly GCA_013396635.1. Classification (NCBI taxonomy): domain Eukaryota; kingdom Metazoa; phylum Chordata; class Aves; order Galliformes; family Cracidae; genus Penelope; species Penelope pileata. The sequence goes on from WBMW01003489.1 coordinate 34,788, forward strand.
GATGGATATATTTGAGAGGAAGATTTTGGAAGTAAGTAGATGACTACCCAAATTCTGGGCAGATTCTTGAGCCGTGGCCCTTCATTTGTTTAAGTTTCTAATCCATGGTTATTTAGTATATGTGGTATTTTGAAGGTGCTGTGCTCCAAGGAAATAATTGATTATTTAATTGATTAGGTAGATTTACTGCACATCTCCATTCTCGTTCTGTAGTTCTAAAGCTGGAAAAAAATGAAAAAGAAGAAAGGAAATTCTTAGACCATCAGGCAGTTAAATCCACTGGCACAGAGTATGCTTTCTTCCCTGCCTTGTTTATGTACTGACAAAAGCATTTCAGATTCATAAGTACAGAGGGTATGTGCCTTTTGTCAAAGCATATGTTTATTTAACAGATCTTGGCTGTGATTTGTAGAACTAATATTGTAAGTACTGAAAGACTTCCCTGTTGATTAATGTTTCTTTTGGAAAGATGACCTCTCTTCGTTTTGATTATTGGGCTTTTTGAAACTTCCTTTCACAAGAACTCTTGTTACATTTCAATAAGATCAAAAGACCTTTGATTCTCTATTCATCACAACTTTTGCTTAGCTGACCTTTTCTGTTGAACATGTTTTGCTCTCTAACTTCTTTTGTTTACCAGTTCTGCCTAAAACGCGATGAAGTGTAAGCTGTGCAAATCTAGCCACTAAGCTCAAACAAGACAAAAGAAGAAATCTAACTTTTTATATCTAATGGTAATAAGAATTTTACAAATATTCAAGCTTTCCAGTGTTAGACTTTCAGTCTGTGATCTACAAACAGTTATGCCAGCATAGCAAATCCATGGTCTGTAGAATAGTTGCTTGACAATTGAGATTTCTTTCACAGTGTCAGTGTAAAGAAAAATTCTACATTCTTTTAAATGTTTTTAGATTTAAAAACCAACATTTTCTGACAGGAAACTGTTTAATCCCTAACAGACACAATTATCTTTTTCAATAAAAAATAAAAACTAACAATAGTTCGGGGATTTGACTGAGTATCTTGATGGAGAAGAAAGGACTCTTTTCTTGCTTTTGTGGCTGATCAGTCACAAGTGGTTTGTGTAGAGTGATACTGTAAAGCAAAAGGAATTAGTATGTCTGTGGAAGGTTGAGGATGAATCTTCCATTTGTACATTTCATCCATTTTAGCTGCTTTGGGAAGGATGAGCCACAAATGCCATAACCTGAGAGTTTTTCATTTTGTTTTTGACTTTCTACGAACTCTTGTATAAAAAGCTGGGATTTGTATTAATGTATCCAAATTTTAAAATGTCTTTTTAGAGAAAACAGTAATATATTTAATTTCCTTAGTGGAAATAAATCAAATTTGTCAGTGAGAACTAAGCAAATAGTCAAATTAGTCAACCATTTCTGCCTCTGCTTTTTCTACTCAGATTTTCATCTTAAGCACTCAGATAACATTTTCTTCTCCTTCAGACTTTCAGTAGCACTTTTTCTTACAACAACTTTCCACTATCTAGTTCAGATATTTCACAAAGATGGAATGTCTTTCTGCTCTGCAATTAGTGGTAAAACATCTTTCCTATTTCTCTCAATTATTTATTATTGTCTTGAATTATTTATTTCATTTGATATCCTAGGCTGTCAATAAGAACCATCTTAATTCAACTCTTTCCTGAAGATAAAGTTTCCCGGGTACTGCTCAAATATTAGGTGCAGCTGATCACAATGAGTAACTTCACCCTGAGAATCCCCTATCAATAATTCAGGGCAGCATATGTCAATTACATTTAATACAATTATGGACAAGTATTTGGAATCACATGTCTTTCTTGGTCACTTCATCTTTAAAAGCAATTAAAAATTGATAATTTTCTGTTTTCATTCATTTTGCTGATAATCTAATATATTTCTTACTTTTTATGAAAGTTCATCATCATAAGACTGAAAAAAATTGTGGCTAAATGATAAACAGAATGTATGGCAAGTAATAAGTAATGTATTGTAACAGTTCTTTCATCATCTTTATCAGATTTCTCTCTTTTTTATATTTTTTTAATTTTAATTTTAATGTTTATTGAGTTCTCTCAGTGATGTTACCTTATTTCAGAGAGAAGTCATATGCTTTAATAGTTTCACTCTACCTTGAGTTCAAAACTATCTTTCTGTGTTCTCTTTGTAGTACACTAAGTGGCCTATTATGGGAAAACTACTAGAAGTGGCTGAAATGTATGGTATAGTTGGCAGCAACTAGCTACACCTCAAATGTAAGCATTGCTGTGGCAGCTGTGATAAAAATATGGCGAGGTTTCTCTGAAACATTAACAAGATGACTATACCTGAAAATAGTTACTACAGTTTAGTGATGACAGCAGTAACAATTTTACCTAAAGTTACTGTTAATCTGTTAAAATTTGGTTAAAACTGCATAGCATCAAAATGCATCAAAACGTTCAATCTGCCCAGAAGATTAGATTTCAAAAGTGAAATATGTTTTTAGTGGAACTGGTAAGCAGTTTATTGCACTGGCCTATCATTTCTGGACACCTGTAAACTCCAGCTCACAATAAATTCAGTGATACTTTTACTATGTTCATGAAAGTAAGATTTAACTCTACATTACAAAATTCCTAAGCAACTGAAAATCTCTAGCATTTATTCTTTCATGTAAGAAAGAAAGAAAGAAAGAAAGAAAGAAAGAAAGAAAGAAAGAAAGAAAGAAAGAAAGAAAGAAAGAAAGAAAGAAAGAAAGAAAGAAAGAAAGAAAGAAAGAAAGAAAGAAAGAAAGAAAGAAAGANGGAAAGTAAGTTGAACTTAACAATGCCATCCTTCTATTTTAGGAAGTGTTAGCAGGCTTATCCGATACTCTGTTATATAGATTGCTTTGTGGCTTAAGGTACTAATAGAGTTTTTCTTTGTCTCAATTTCTGATGAAATTTCTCCTTTGTTTTAATAAAAATCTGTGCTGATTAGAATTTGACTTAAAACGTAACTGTCTGAAGTGAATAGGAACAAATTCTTCCACTAAACTCTATGCTTTATTCAAAACTGATTTTTAAAGTTGTATAGTTTTTATTTGATTTAGAACTGTAGATTCAAATTCATAGGTTTTAATCTTTATCTTTCCTTCTAAATTACTTTATTTCATCTTCCTTCAGGGATGCCAGGCATATTATTTATCTTTTGTAAAGGAAAAACAATGCACATGGGAAGAAAAAAGTTGGATTAAGTTGTACAGCTTTATGAGAATAAAATAAATCATAATGGAAAAAAAGACCTGTTTGTCAGATCAAACAACTTGCTGAAGACTTTTGTTAAATCAGTAGCTGTGGTCCTAATTATAAACAAAATATTAAGATGATGACAAATGGATTTGTAAATACAATTTATTTGTTCTTAAATCAAATGTGTTCTCATTTCAAGACAGTGATGTAGAGAACTGCTCAGAAAAAGATGACTTTACAGTGAACAGCGCTTATGGGAAGAGAATATAAGAAGCTCCAGGTACTCTATACGGAAAAATGTATAGGGGAAATTAGAAAAATCACACAAATTATTTAATCATCTACAGAAGTTTACCTTTCTTGCTTATGTCATAACACAAGAAGAAAATGACCATTTGTAAAACTGATGAATGACAAGGTAAAAATTCATCATATTCAATGTGTTCTTCAACGAAAGTAACACATAAAAAAACCTGTTACCTTTTGAAGACCAAAATTTTGCCAAACATCCAATACAAACATATAAGAGTACTACAGAATTATGAGTTAATTTCTTAAAAGTAACTGTAATTTCTGCCCCTTGACAAATGTGAATTGCTAAGTACCATACGTAGATTCCGAAACATCATGGTAAACAAGATGTCAGGAAGAGAATCTTGCAGACAAGGGATATCTTTTACTTGATTTCAAAGTATTTAGTCTTACACATGATCTGCAGTGTACCCATCACCAGAGAAGCAATATTTCAAATCAGGTGTGTTGTGTAAGCTTATAGAAAAAAGCTGTCATGTTCCCGAATTTTTATTTGCCAAATTCTTGTGATGTGTTCTGGATAAAGCAATAAATTATAAGGAACGTTTATATGATGTCATAGTCATATATTCAGTTTAAGCCATCTTAGAGAGTACTTGTTCTAGTGCCACCATTTATTCAGCTCTAAAATGAATAAGATCACAGTATGGTCCAACTGAGAAACTGTGTGGCAGAAAAATGGTTAAATTTGCTTGGATTCATTTATTTTTAAGCATCATAGAAAACACCACACAATTTTGTAGCTGCTATGCAGGGAGTGATGCAGAGGAAGAAGTTAATCAGGCCTAGGAAGAAATATTTGTAAACACGTTTGTTCTTATCTTGTATCTAATGTTGCTCTAGTTATGTGATTTGTGGCTGGTACCGGCTTTACTGTGAAGCACGACAACTTGAAATGTTCTAGTGTTCCTCAAAGCAGTTAATTATTTTTGAGGAGGTCTACTGCTTTTCTGATACTATTTATCCTTGTATTATTTAGTTTTGAATGAAGTGGCTAGTGAAGCATAACAATACCTTCAGCTCAGCCTCATATAATTAAAAATAACGGCAGCTTAGTTGAAGCATTGCACAAGGATTGCTTTAAAGTGAGGTGTTACTTGTAGGTCTAGTCATCATATCAATTAAACTGCTGGAATAGGAGTTAAACGTTTTTAATGCCCACTTCTGAAGGTTGTATTACTATTTAAAGCTTTGATCTGTGGCATAACTTGAATAAGTGTGAATGTGAATGCTAAAGACTCAAACAAAACATACATTGAGCACTCAATATTGTCATTTTAAAATGCTACAATAAGAAAGAAATGCACAAAATAAAAACATTGGACTTTGCTAGAATGCTGAAAAATTTACAGACCTGAATTCCTCTAAATCAGTTAGCTTTGAATTTCTAGTGAACTAAATTTTGTAAAAGAAGTGGTCGTAAGTATGGAAATGGCCTACTTAATTCTTTTGTTGTTTGCATGGCTAGGAATAAGTTAGTAGGGGGGACTATTTTTTTTAAATGAGAAACAATATTTTCTTGGCCCCCCACAGGATAATATATTTTACAGAAATTCTTCACAGGCTTTTATTGGTCCCTGCTGTGAACAAAACCACTAGTTATATGTTTTGAATACTATTTTTGAATAATATTTGAGTATTATTTCAACAGTTCAGCACTGAGAGATATCTCTGATACTGGCATCTCTTCTTACTTTCTTGTTTTCTCATCTAACTTTCACTGAGTGGCACGTTCACCACAAAGAAGGTGGTGATGCTTTAACAGTAGTAGTTAAATAGTAGAGTTAATACTAATATTAATATTAATAGAGTTAATGGTAGTTAACAGTAGAGTTAAATACTGGAACTACAACTCAAAAATAATAGGGCTGCTGATACTTAACGTGCCAGTGTCAGCTAAAGGCTACTGCTTTTAGTGGGCGTGCTTGTGATGAGTTGACAGTTGCCTGCAATGGTCTCAGAAGTCTTTTCCAACCTAATGATTCTATGATTCTGTGCAACCTTACCTATCTGACATGAGAGCACAAAGTATCTTCTAGAACGACTGTAACTCCAGGCTCAGATCTTCGAGAAACAAGGCCCTATCCGTAGGCATTTCTACTGTGGATTTACACACTGTATCAGAGTTAATGATAATCTTTCTCTACTCTTTTTCCTTGTCATTGTACAAATACCCAGACTTACTTCCTTAGTTTAACGTCAGGAACAGCTGTTGAACAGATAAGTGTTCAACTCACTTTTAAGAAGCTTGTATCTTAAATAAAATGAAAAATGATTAAAATTTTATGCAGGTATAATGTTTAAGAACGTCAGTGGCAGACTCCTTAGCCTCCTGATAAACATTTATGTAGCACAAAAGTAACTTTCTATCAGCTGCAGAAATCTAGTTGTAAAACTATTTTCCTTTTCTCCTCTAGCCTTCATTGAAGGAATATTTATATATTTATTTTCCTGAAATCCAAGCACTTGAAATTCTTATCTGTGACTTGCTGAAGGGTTTTTCAGCTGCTGTTGTTGGAGATGTTTGTACTAGCTTGATACTTTAAGATAAATAATAATTTGCGATTTAGTCAGTAAAACTGATTGTGGGTGTCTGTACTTCACGTCTCATGTTAGTAGTGGGGGAGTTGCAGATGTGGTCTCTGTGGGAAGAGACCAGCTGCACACAGCTGATGCCCACACTTGGGCAAAGCTGAGCCTATCAGTACATTTTGTTGTACCACTACAAAAACACCAAAAAAACCCACTACAGGCAGAGAAGAGGGAACTAGACGAGTGAGAAAGAGTAGAGGGAAGACCAAGGTCAAAGAAGGAAGAGTGGGAGGTGCTCCATGGTGGAGCAGATCTCCACATTGCATCCTGTGGAGATGCAGAACTCTGCAAGAGAGCAGGTGGTTTTCCCTGAAGGGACTACAGAATGTACAGAAGATATTCTGCAGCAAAGGAAACCTCTGTGGGAAGGAATGGCAAAGAGGTGAGAAGATTTGGAAGAATGTGATGTTTGATGTGAAGATAATTCTGGGAAAGGAGAGAAAAAAGGTATTGTTTTAATATTTGTCTTTCTTTTTACTACTCTGATCAGTTTTAACCAACACTATCTTTTTTTTTTTTTTTTTGATATAGAATCATAGACTAACAGGAATGGTTTGGGTGGGAAGGGACATCAAAAACTGTCTAGTGCCAGCTCCCTTGCCAAGGACAGGGTTCCCACCTCCCACATCCACATAATCTTTGGACAATCTGTTTCAGTGACTAATTGTCCTCATGTAAAGAATTTCTTTCTTTCTAAATCTGTATCTTTTTTTTTCTTTTAGTTTAAAAACATTACCAGTACTCTTTGTCTTATCGCTACAATACCTGATAAAAGAGACTCTACAAGTTTCTTGTAGGCACCTTTAAGCACTGGAAGACTGCTATAATTTCTCCCCAGAGCATTCTCTTCTCCAGGCTGAACAACCGAGTGAGATTAAGTATACTCTTGGCAAGCATGTGCGTGACACTAAGCTGTGTGATGTGCTTGAGACGCCTGATGAACAGAATGCCATCCAGAGAGACCTAGACAGGTTCAAGCAGTGGGCCCAGGAGAACCTCATGAGGTTCAACAAACACAAGTGATCAATAAATTGGATAAATATGGGTTTGACAGATGAACTACTTGCTGGATAAGGAATTAACTGGAAGGCCGCACTCAAAGAGTTACAGTGAATGGCTCAATGTCTTAATGGAGACTGGTGATGAATGGTGCTCCACAGTGATTGGAACTGGAACCGTGACGGTTTAACATCTTTGTTGGTGACATGGGCAGTGGGATCGAATGCACCCTCAGCAAGTTTGCAGATGATGCCAAGCTGTGGGGTGCAGTTGACACACTAGAGGGAAGGGAGGCCATTCAGAGAGACCTGGACAGGCTTGAGAGGTGGGCCAACCTTGTGCAGTTCAACAAAGCCAAGGACAAGGTTCTGCAGCTGAGTCAGGGCAATCCCAAGCACTAATACAGGCTGGGCAGAGAATGGCTTGAAAGTAGCCTTGAGGAGAAGGATTTGGGGGTGTTTGTTGATGAGAAACTCAACATGAGCCGGCAGTGTGTGCGCTTGCAGCCCAGAAGGCCAATGGGATCNAGGCTGGATGGGGCTTTGGGCAACCTGGTCTGGTGGGAGTTGTCCTTGCCCATGGCAGGGGGGTTGGAACAAGATGATCTCTAAGGTCCCTTCCAACCTGAACCATTCTATGATTCTATGATCCTTCTTGCCCTTTTTGAAGACTGGAGTGACATTGGCTATCCTCCAGTCTTCAGGTACCTCTCCCATTCTCCAAGACCTTTCAAAGATGATAGAGTGTGATTTAGCAATCGCTGCTGCCGGCTCCCTCAGCACACACTGATTCACGTGACACTTGGAGAAAAAAAAAAAAAAGAAAAAAGAAAAGAAAAAACAATACATTCTCTATTTTTCATTTATTATTGAAGGTACAATATAGGTAGTAAAGGAACAATCTTTCAAGGCCAGCAACATTCATTATGTTGTCTGTAAGAAATACTGCATAAAATACAGTGAAAAAAATCAAAAATATTTACCACTTTAACTCTTCATTTTTCTCACCATTTATACAATGTAGCCTCATTTGTATAGTGTTCAAATATAAACATGTACCACTCTAAATTTCCTCTGTAAATTGTGCTTCATTTTCATCAAATATTCATAATACAAAACTGTTGTTTCAAGGAAAACCAGTCTTACTTCACTTCAATCCCTACTTTGCAAACATTGTTTCAAGTTCAAATGAAATACTAGAAACTAACTTTTTTTAATTGAAACATGTTATAAGCTTTTTGCATGGAACCTTTTCTTGATTAGTTGAGGGGGAGGGGGGAAGCCAAAAACATAGAAATAGTTGAGTGCGCAGGTTTAACCTACAGTTAAAGTAGGAGATCAGAGTTCAGTTAGAAAGTTTGGGTTAAGGTAAGGGGTTTCCCTTTTCAATAAAATATGGAATATTTATAAATAAAAGCTACTTTGGATCGCACTCTAATAATAAAGCTTTCATTCAGGACTGTGAATCCTTACTGGAGTTATATCTTTTATTTCATAAAGAGGAAAGAAATTCACTAAGATGGAGAGACTGTGTTCAAAATATGAACAAGTGATACGCTAAGATTGCATAGTGCTTCTCAGTTTTTATAATAAGCTCTTTTTGCTTCTTTAAACTATTTAAACACAGACATCATGGTGCACTACCATTAGCTAACAGCCAAAACCATCCATTCATTCACTCCTCCCATGAGCCAGAGGGGGACAAATAAAAGAGGGAGGATGGGAAAAGATATTGTTGAGACAGACAGGATAATTATTTAAAAAATATTGTTATAGGAAAAACGGACTCAACTCGGGGGAGAAAGTAACCTTATATGAGGAGTTTAGAACACTGGTGGATAAGAGGAGAGCAGCTGATTTCTTCTACCTCAACTTGTGTAAGGCATATGACATAAGGCACAACATCCTTGTCTCTAAATTGGAGAGATATGCCCTGTCCAGCCTGACTGTTAATGTCTCCATGGATGGGACTTCTACCACATCCCTGGGCAACCTGTTCCAGTGCTTCACTACCCTTATCATAAAAAACCTTTTTCTTATAACCAATCTAAATCTTCTTTCTTTTACTTTAAAACCATTTTCCCTTGTCATGTCACAACAAGACACTGCTAAAAGGTCTGTCCCCTTCTTTCTCATATATTTACTTCAAATACTGGAAGTCTGCTATCAGGTCTCCCTGGAGCCTTCTCTTCTCCAGGCTGACAGCCTGTCTTCATAGGGAAAGTGTTCCATCCCTTGGATCATTTTTATGGCCCTCCTCTGGACGCACTCCAACAGGTCCATATCTCTCCTATGCTGAGGAGTCCACATCTGGATGCAGTACTCCAGGTGAGGTCTTGCCAGCTCAGAGTAGAGAGGCAGGATAATCTCCCTCAACATTCTGGACACATTTTTTTCGATGCAGCCCAGGATAAAGTTGGTTTTCTGGGCTGTGAGGGTACATTGCTTGTCCATGTACAGCTTGCCATCCACCAGTACCCCCAAGCACTTTTTGGCATGATTGTGCTCTATCCTTTTATCCCCCCACTCGTAATGATAGTGGAGGTTGCCGTGGCCCAGGTGCTACACCTTGAACTTCACAGAATCATAGAATCATAGAATGGTTTGGGTTGGAAGGGACTATAGAGATCATCTTGTTCCAATCCCCCTGCTATGGGCAAGGAAGCCTCACACTAGACCAGGATGCTCAAAGCCCCATCCAGCCTGGCCTTGAGCACTTCCAGGGAGGGGCATCCACAACCTCTCTGGACAACCTGTTCCAGTGTCTCACCACAATCACAGGGAAGAATTTCCTCCTTATATTTAGTCTAAATCCAGCCTCTTCCTGTTTATAGCCGTTACCTCTCGTCCTATCACTACATGCCCTTGTAAAAAGTCCCTCCCCAGCTTTCCTGTAGGCTCCCTTCAGGTACTGGAAGACTGCTACAAGGACACCCCCAGAGCCTTCTCTTCTCCAGGCGTAAGAGTCCCAACTCTCTCAGTCTGTCCTTGTAGGGGAGGTGCTCCAGCCCTCTGATCATCTTCACAGCCCTCCTCTGGACCCACTCTAATGTCTATTGAAACAGCTATTCAATTAATACATATCAATAAGTTGACTTCTGAACTACCTAAGCATTGTTTCTAAGGTTTTTAACCTGGGTTTCTCAGGGCCATGATTTACATCATAATTTTGTAGAACATTTTAAGGTCCTGCCCTTAACTTGTTTTACATACCAACAATTCAACATCCTTCTTATGTTGGG
>WBMW01003491.1:9830-85911 GCA_013396635.1 Penelope pileata
CTCACCAGTTAAGACTGCTACTATCAAGCTTACTTGGAGGACATACAGTTTGTCAGAGCAAAAACAAACCCAATACCTCCATCTGTTCCACTTCCCTCCTGTCGTCTCAGCCTTCTTCGTGTTTCTGCTTGCTGTCCAGTGTGGTGCAAAGGAGATCTTGCCACGTCCTCCTTTTCTCCCTTGCCTTGTTGCATGCAGGAGTCTGCTTTTTTATTTACATTACTCAGCAGCTCTTCATTTTTCTGCAATTGAAAAGATGCCGACTCAAAACCCAGCAAAGAGACAAACAAAAAAAGAAGCGTTCCACAACGTACCAGTAGTTAAGTTAGGAGGGAGAAAAACAAGCAACCCCAAGGACCACATCAGCTTTGATTCTCGCATGTATTGCTGTATCAGTCCTGCAACAGACCTGAAGAGAACAGCTCGCATCCCGTTCTGAACGGTTACTCTAGCACAGAGAATTGTTACTAAGTGTAATCCTCTGCAATAGCAGTACATGGTAACACAGGGAGTTTGACTTTGGAACAACAATGGAAGAACAGAAAATTAAGAGTCTATGGAAGACACGGCAGCTGATGTTTTGTCAGGAAGATAAAAAGAAGTACCAGTGGGAAACTAAACATTCTGCATCAGATCAGAGACCTACATTTCTAAATTAGGTTTGCTTTTCTCTTAGCATGACTTTCCCTGAGGGCAGTGAAGAAAACCACCTGCCAGGATGCCATTGCATCCCTGCAGATGAGTTAACGAGTAGAACGGTGGTATCCCATCACCACTGTACAATTCTGGGTTCCACTGAGACTATAGAGGTATACCTCCATTTATCTGCCTGTCTGCTCTGACATACGACAGGACGGGCCTCAATGACAGAATTACACACCTAAGAGGCCACAAGTTAAGAGGCTCCCAAATTTAAGATCATGGATGCATCTCCTTAACTGATCAATCTAGGCATTAAAAGGTGACACTCCTATCCCGGTTTTCCTCTTCTACAAACATTGAGACTCCCACAGCTACACCTTGTTGCTTCCTTTTCAATGGCTAGTCATGGATTTAGCCCTCTTCTCTCACAGTTCTAAATGATTTGTTTATTAATGACTCCAAACGATGGATTCCCTGATTAATTCTCTAGACTAGGTGGATAAAAAATAGTGGGAGAAAATCAGTATGGGTCACTTGTCTGGCTTCTCAAATCGCTTTTCTAGCTGGGAGTTATAATTCTCTGAATGTTACCTCTTTCCATTCTCGCTCATCCTTTTCCAGAATTGTATAAACTGTCCTCCTGTAGGCCTTTTGTAAGCACGCCTTCAGTTTGTCTTTGGACAGATGATTTAATTCAACAGGAGCATCAGCAGACCTCTCCTCCCAAAAACGCCGACTACGTGTGCAGTTCACTAGTTCTTCATGAACTTCTCTCAACAAACACTCAAGCTCCACCAGAGTCTTCTCCTCATACCGATTAATTTCAGCCTGAAGTCTCTTTGTTTCTCGAGCTTCCCATTCTCGCTGTTTTTGGTCTAGTAACATTTTCATTTCTGCCTCTTTCTGAGCAGTGAGGTCATTCATCTGCTTTGCAAGATCCTCCTTTGTTGTTGCAAGTACCTCGTTAATCTTGTTTCTGTGGTCATCTAAGAACAAACGGTAGTCTCTCTCATTTTGCTCTTGTATCTGAGATATTTCCTCTTGCTTTTCTTTGTTCCACTGAGCACGGGCTTTTGCTAGTGCTGCTTTGACAGCCACAGGGATTTCTTCTTTCTTTAGCTCCAACTCCTTCTTGAGACAAACTACCTTTTCCTCAAGTTCTTTAATTCTTGATCCAGACTTCTCTGTATTATCATGTTCTTTCTTCCATTTCTCTTCAGCAGCTGAGAATGCCAGAGCTATCTGGTTAACAAGTAAAATAGTCGTTATAAAAATATACAAAATGTATGTGCCTTATACAACTATACGTGTATCAAATATGGCTCATTGAAAATCACCTCTGAAATATTCCCTAAGTCTTTAATAAAAAGATGATAAAAGACAAAAAAAAAAAAACAAAATCAGTACAAGACTATACTAGAAACACCTTTCCTTAGTGATTCCCCACATACATTCATTCCCCAGTTCTAGATGGGACTTAGATATCTGAAGTGTTCAGTGGTACACTTATTTTCTGCTACCTGCTTTGCTGCAGTCTCTTTCTGTTTTTCTTTTTCTGTCTCTAAATTTACCTTGTACTCTTTGAGGTCTGTTAACTCCTGCAGCGACCTGGCATGAGCTTGGGTTAAAGCCGCCTCAACCTACGAACAGGTTAAAAACAGACTTCAGTTTGGGACTGTCTGTGTTCACTAAAATTAACATAATCAGACTAGCCACGTCTGATGCATTCCTTGATGGAAAAAAGATACCAAAATGACGAGTATTAAGTTGCATTCTTTCCACTAAAAAAAGGTACATAAGTACCTTACTTAAGTAGTAAGGTACTTACCTACTTACTTAGTAAGTAGGCACTCAATGTAAGTAAGTCAGCTTTGCTTGGTTATGCTGAAAATTCTTGCAAAGCTCAACCAACTGTGCTCAAGTTATAAGAGGTGAAAAATTAACAGCTAGAAAAAAAGCTACATTTTTCTAATTATTATTTCTAACATAACAAATATTATACTTAAATTAATACTTAAAGAAAGTCAAATAAGAAGTACATCTTCTCAAATGTTTTTTTTTCAAGCAACCCAGCTGTGCCTATAGCTAGACCCATTCAGCATATTAATACACTGAAGTTACACTGGCTCTAGGCAAACAGAACAGTTGTTACCTGGCTGGCAAGACGTTTACGGTATTTACTTTCTAGTTCTATTTCAAGTTCTTTTAAGGCTTCTTCAGAGGCCTTCTTCTCTTTCAGAGCCTTCTGGATCTGCAGCTTCTGATCCTCAACAATCCTTGCTAATTCTTTAGTCGAAGCATCACTCACAAGTGATGCTCTGTCCGTTTGGCTGCAGCAGTCCTTACTTTCAACCAGAGTTCTTCTCATTTCTTCCAGTCTACTTTGCCATTCTCTTTCCATCTTTGCAATGGCTTGGTCTTTCTTCTAAGGAAAAAATAGATTTAAAACCATCTCCCCCGTGTCCAAATACAAATAGAATTTCACTGATATTTAACAAAACAAGCAACGTTGAGTAACATCAATACCTAAACCTTCTGAGGCACAACTTAGCTGGACCCCAATGCTCCTCCACTCCCCTGCACTCTCCAAATTACCCCTCCCACCATGCATTTGGAGTTCATTTTAATTCCTCCTCCTGGCTTGCCTCCATGGGGAAGAATATGCCACAGACTTTCACTGAATGATTGAACCTAATGTACAATCCTCCTCCTGAAAATAAATAAATTCACTAAATTGAATCAATAAAAAACTCCAAATCCCCCGGTACAAGTTCACACCTCTTTTTCTTCCTTCTCCCAGTGCACTTTGGCTAATGCAATTTCCTTGTCAACCTGATCTTGTTTTTCTTTCTGCCACTGCCTCTTCACTTCAGTAATAGAATTGCTGTATTTCTCCTCAAGCTCACTCCTCAGAAGGTTAAGAGACTCTTCTTTTTCCTCCAGAAGCTGTTTCTTGATCTAGAAGAAAAAACAGCAATAATTAAACAAAAAACAGTTAAAGCATCCACCACTGAATGAACAGTCTTCAGGAGTCAACATTTTAGGAAAGGACAACTACGTGAAAATGAGTAGCTACAGAAGAAGTTTCCACTACCACAGACTCTTCCAAGTTTCTGCCTCCGACAGTTATGAAGTTATACCCACTTTTGCATATTTTATCTTAAAAACACTCATGCATGTGATATGGTGCACTAGTACCTTTTCTTCTTTCATCTGCTGCTCCTGTGCAAACTTCTGTCTCAAAGTATCTTCCAAGGTGTCCTTCTCCCCACAGACTGCTATGTAACATTCCTTCACTGCAGTCATCTCTCTATTCAGCTCCTCTATGGTAGCCCTTTACAGCACAAATCATGCATTAGCAATTATAATCTTTACACTCACAGAACACTAAGTGCTTCAAAAAAGCATTTTAAAAAGCACTAAAAGCCAGGTGTGAAGAGCGAATGTTTCATTAACAATGAAAAAACTGAAAAGGCTTACTTCAGCTGTGAAACTGTCTCCTCATAACTTTGAATTAGCTGGTGTTTTTCTGCAGCACACCTCTCCAACAGTTCTTTCTCAAACTGGGCCTTTGTATCCTCATGATGTTGCTGATATGTTCTTTCACACCTATAATTTCAAGAGAAGAAAACACTGCCTAGGTTTCTTCCCTTTCTAAAGAGAGTTTAGCTCTTCTTTAAGCAAGAAGCTACGAATAGCTGGTACAGGAATACACATGCAGGATCAAAGTTCACAACAGAAACTCAACAGTTAACAGACTTAACCTGTCAATGGCTTCTTGTTTATCCTCATCAAATTCTTGAACCATCTTTCTCATCTGACAGCAGAGATCCTGGTTTGAGCGTTTCAGTTTTTCCTCATTTTCTTTCAGTTCTTCAATAGTCAAAGCATGGTTCTGCACAAAAGGAGTCAAGGTGAGTTTTAAGGAATCTTTTCTAATTGCAGGTTTATGCTTTTTTTTTTCCTTAAAACAGGTACAAAGCATTTTTGCCTCACCTGAACTTCTCTAAGCAAAGTTTCATTTGCCTTTCTGAGTTTAAAAACCTCTTCCTTAAGATTATCAGAAGCCAATGGACTACCCACCAAAGCACCAGTTAGATCTGTCACTGGCTAAAAAACAAAAATTAAGATAATAACTTTCAAAGTAAACATACTTTAGAAACTGATGCTTCAAAAAGAGTCACAACAGCTAAATAAGTATTTTACTTACAGAAAGCAAATACAAGCAAGAAGGAAATTATTGTAGTGCAATAACATTATCCCTTACTCTTCACCAATAACATTATGAAACTTTTTTTTTTTAAAGTATATACTCAACATTGTGTTTGTGAACTGAATGACTGCAATTATCCAACAGAAAGCACACCTCTGAAGCAAACTATATCCCACACCCAGGTCAGAATGTAGTGATTACAAGAACATGTTACAAGCCAAATCGTATTACAGTTTGAAGTTAATAATGTGGTCTCTGAACATTTCTGTGACTCACTCTATCCGTTCCATGTCTTTCTTGCTGCAGGTCCCAGAGCTGGGCATAGTACTGTAAGTGGGGTCTTACAACAGCAGAGTAGAGGGGGAAAATCAGCTCTCAGAGAAGTAACAAGTCTTAGGGGATAAATAAAACCTACTGTCTCCAATGAAATTTAGTTTTTATAATAAGAAAGCAGAGTTACTATTAAGTGCTCTTAGGCAAGTAAGTCACCATATCAGAACTCACCTAATAAGATGTATTCTGCTCAAATTACCCTATTCAGTTTGTTTCTTTTTTACATAGATACAAAACAAAGTATCACCAAAACAACAATATTTTCCTTCAGATCAAAGACAGATTTACTTAATTGCTATGAATGTACAGTGTTCATTACATTTGTCCTGTTTTCATAAGAAGTTTAAATGGTGGTTTGGTTTACTGAAACACAGTACATATAAACAAGGACTTGAAAAATATATAAAAGAACACACCTCTGACTCTTTTGATGCTTTTTCTGCTTTCAACAACTGCTTGAATTCCTCTAACTTCTTCTGGCAATCTTTAAGATCATTTTGTAATTGAGTAATTTGGTTTCTCTTCATTTTATTACTACTCAATAAGCGTTCCAGTTCAGCTTTTAATTCCACAATAATTTCGTCTTTAGAGAGTTCTTTATCCATGTCTCTGTTCTGTATTATACTATTAGGGAAAACATAACCAGTTCAGCATTTAAAAAATAAAATGCACTTATCTGACAGTTAGTGCTAGCAAAAAGTGCAGCTGATACTACCAGAAATACAGAAGTTCAACTCTTAAGAGGTGAGAGTAAAAAAGATTGAGAGAACATGAATACAAAAGCCACATGATTTTTCATTGAGTTGCAATTAACATATGGAAGGTTTGTTCATTCTGCTGTTTCCCCAAAAAATCCATTCTCACATGACTTCATGATGACTTGTTTTAAAGACAGCTTGGGCACTAAGTAGCCATCTGAAATCTTTAAGCAAATAGACATCCATACACAATTCACACAACCAGGAAAATTGAGTATTTCCACAGCTAAAGATATGGCTGCCTGGTATTAAGAAATTCAATTGCTCTCCATATGCAGATCAATTACCCAAGCATATTGCTATATTCTCTACTACACACTCCAGATTTTACAAGAAGATTCAATTAAGCAGGGTTCAAGTCTTGAAGAACACGAGGCTGCCTCCCATGCCATGCAACATTGATTGCTTATTAGACATAAGTGAAAGACTTCCTTACTTTGTTGCATGTGTTAAACACTTTCTACTGAATTCTCATGACAATTGATAAAAAAAATTCATTGCTCCAAAAACACCATGAGGAATAGAATCACACTCAAGGAAAAATAACATAGTCCTTATGAAACTTGAACATTTATCAAGAAGCAATTAGGCACCCAATATATGGTATTAGTTCAAATTCCTATTTCCCCAGTTACCTGGCAATAAAAGCAGTGTCTTTTACAAAAAAACAAAACAAAACAGTAAAAATTGAAATCACACATTATTTGTATAGTTTATGGGGAATTTTAGTTTTAGGGTGTTCCCCCCCCCCAAATAAGAATCACTCAATACCTGCAGAATCTTGAGTTTTTCATGGTGATCTTTTTAATTCCCAAATCTACACAAGAATCGCTGAGGTTTGTATGCAGCTCTCCATCTGCATCATTCAAAAATACTCCAAGTTTGGCAGCAGATTCATACAAAGTTATTTCCTCCTTCAGTTCCATTAATTCTTCCTTAAAGAAAGGGGCAAAAAAATTATACAGAGCAGAGAAACTCAATGTATCAAAACTGTAACTCTTCCAAAGAAAACAAATACACAGAGCTATTCTTTCCAAGCACTAGTTGTATTTTCTTGAGTTATCCACTTTTGACACATCTTTTTTTTTTTCCAACCATTTTGATACCAAAGGATATGTTACCACTACCGACTAATTTGGGAATATTTTCTGTTGCTCAGTACATTCTATTGAACTTATTACAATTCATACATGAAATTAAGCATTATTTCTTCCTTCCTCCTGATGACCTGTTGTCATTCATTTTACTATATGAGAAACGTACATAGCTTATTACTCTAGGACTTATAGGACTCCTTGCTTTAATACAATAGATTTAAACAAACCACTTACTAAGTTGGAAACACAGACTTCCAGCAGTATTTTAGAGGACTCCTTAGCATCCCCTCTTGCTGGCAAAACGAAAGTTTCAGAATACAAAACCTCCAGCTCTCCCTATAGGCCAATTAAGTTATGAGATTCGCAATACATTGGATTTATGATGTTCTTTCTCCATAAGCAGGTCCGACAGACATACAATAGTAGATTTGTCCTCATATATGAAAGTATAGGCCTGTCAGCTATAATGCCCTCTCCTCTAAAATCAAAACCTAGTTAAAATCAAATTAATGTTGCACATTTAATAAAATAAATTAACCTGTAAAGCCTTGTTCAAGTCATTGCTTATCATGTGCGCAGACTGAGCTTGTTGCAACTGAAACCGTAACTGATTTGTCTCCTGTATCGAGCCTATTGCAGGAAGGAAAAGGCAGAAAAACAGCAAATGATAAACATGCAAAAAAGACTATACAATCTAAAAAGAGATCATAGCATATTGGTAGAGTCAGACAAACATAATATGAAAGTAAGTGGCTTGCTCCTAGACTGTTATTTAGTCCCAAAGTTATTTAAATATATGCAGCACACAACACAACAAAAAAGAATTACTCATTTGTTCAACTGGTTGATTTTTTTTTTTTTTTTACATCAGTCTAGACTTCAGTAAACTTCATTTAAGTCTGACTAAGATAATTCACATGAAATGGGCTAGTATATATTTAGCTCGATGTTAACGCCATTTCAAAAGGAAAGCAGATTTGTAATTTCATACTTCAGTAACTTTGAGTTGTTTCCGTAAGAAAAAATAAGGTATGAGTAAAAGGCTGACCTGTTTGCAGTAAGTTAGCACACTGCTTTTGGCTTTCTTCTAGACTTCTTGTCAATCGATTTATTATTTCAGTTTTTTCACATTTGGTTTCTTCCAGCATTTTCTCAAGTTCCTTAACATGTTCTCCTAGACTTTTGCAAAGCTCTTTCTAGGAAAAGAGATTATTTTTATTCAAGCTACAAACACCTAGCCATCCAGAATAGTTTCAGATATAGAAGAGGCAAAACATACAAGGCACAGGAGAAAAAGAATCAGTCCTTAAGGGGAAGGGAAGGCCAGCCAGATTAACCACAGCAGAAATGCTATCCTTGGCTGACAAGCAACCTCTTACAGCATCTAAATTTCCACTAAGAAACATTAAGTATAGACACATGTAAACATACACGGATGCAAACTGTTCTGTGCTTCCTAGAACAGTTTGTTTTCAGTGTGTCAGATAGGCCCTGTAACTAATGACATATACTTAGTTCACTGCCTGAGCTTAACTTAAGTCAACTGAGCCTGAGCTTAACTTAAGCCAAGCGAGTAAGTTTCAGTGCCCTGTAAAACAAGAAATGTAGTTCTTCACACGATATAGAAAACAGACCTTCACAAGTCAATGCTTAGCTAGATGTAAAGATGAGGCATTGTAAATACATACAATGGACCTATGCATTTCCTGACATAACAGACTCTTACCAGATAGAGTAAGTTTCATAACCATGTTGTGACATGTTAAGTAGTTCTTTTCTTTCCCAGATTCCCAGGTACGCAATTCAAGAACAGACCATGCACAGAATGAAAGCTCAGAAGGGACACAAAGACATGAATTCTTGCCTCCTCTGGTAAAACAGCCTCCTCTGCATCTGTTTTATAAACAGTTTGGAGTTACAACTGCCTAGAGATCCTTTTTATATATGCACAGCACATGCTTCATAACATTGAGACTCGCATCAAATTTTCTTCCCCTTTAGTAAACATCTTCCCTAAGAAGTTACTAGGATTACAGGTCAACTAAGTTTAGAAGACATGCAGAGCTCTACAGCTTCTGCAGCTTAGTATTCAGTGTCCTATAATCATTTCTCACCTGCTCTTGAAGTGCAGATTTTGTAGTGTCAAGTTTCTGCTCTAATGATAATACTTGCTTTTCATGTTTCTGCTTCAGTGCTATAACAATGGCATCATGTTGTTCTCTGGCTCGCTGAAGGGCATCTGATCGCTGAAGTTCTAACAGCTGCTTCTGCATGCTTTCCATGGCTACCTCTGCCACTTTGGATTGCTTCAATATCTGCAGGAAGAGTATTAGAGTAGCTCACAATTACACTTTACCTTTGCTCCAATATTCTGTGTCAAGTCAGTTCTTTTGTGCAAGAGTTGCTAAAAATCCTCAGATACTTCCTGGATTTTAATACAAACTGTTTTTCCAATACACCTCATTCATTTACCTTCTGCAGGCATCATGAACTGTGTGCCAGGAGACTGGCACTTACATTTAATATGAATACACTATAAACACCCCATAGAGATCTTCCATAATAAGCAGTTTAAACTGTGTATAGTACCTGCTCCTCATTGGTGGTAAGAGTCTGAATTTGAGCTTCAAGCGCCTTTATTTGACCTTCAAGATGCACTTCCCGTTCTTTCCCATTCTGATAGAGTTTTTGAGATTCATGAAGACTAACAGCCAAACCATCCTTTTCATCTTGAGAGAAGAAAAATAACTGTGTGAGAAACATGGCTAAACACCCAACAATTCCCTGGAACACAACTGTTCAGCATCCCTGCTCTACAGAACTATTATTCTCTATGAACTCTCCATCTCATACTGCAGAAACAAACATAAGACAGAAAAAAGGTTCAGTTGGTCTCCATCCAGCAACCACACTCTTCCTCTGATAGCTGGATGTACAGTGACATATTGCACACTTGACACTCACAGAAGGAAGTCCCATTTTGTTAGCAGTGGGAACTAGCATCGTCCCTTAAAAATTGTAAGGGGAGAAATAATTGCTTTGGAGGAATAGCCAAGACATCAAAATGGTTGACAGCTGAAATTCTCTCTCCTTTGTTTTTTTCTTTTTGCTCCTTTTTTAATTGTGTGAGCTCCTCCTTTGTGTATTCCTATAAGAAAACTGAGACCAAGACAACCACCAATCTCTACTGCAGCTTTGATCATTTTGGAAGCACTTCTCTCAGTTGAGGAAATTAGGCTGTTACACGAAAGACTAGAGATGGTTCCCTTCACACCAAGAGATGCACATTTCTCCTGGTTCTTGTTGTTGTTGTTAGTGATTTTAGCACACTACTTTGGAAAGGTTCTCTTTTTTTCTGAGCATTTCTGACACCAAACACTTAGGAACTCTGGAATACGATGGTGGTCTTGAGAAGCAATGCAGTAAAAGTTAGGACAGTTAGGCATTCAGGCACCAATCAAGGGAATTTACTTTAAAGGAGCGATGGGGAAGAGGCATGGGTCCACAAAATCCCAAATCAAGTTATGACAATGTTTGGTACTTGCAGAGACATCGCACATCATAGTTTCAGAATACAGAAGTTGTTAGATATGGACAAAATCTAAAAATCAGAGATCAGCATAATATTTTACCTTTGACCATTGAAAGCTGATGACTCAAGTATCTAATTTGCTGTGCGCTCTTTTCTAACTTTTCATTAAGTTCTTCCACTCGTCTCTCTCTTGCTTTATTTAGAGCCTGAAGTTGAAGAATCTGTATATTCTCTGAAGAATCTGCCAAAGTTCAGAGTGTACTGACAAATTAGCACAGTTAACTAACCAAGTCATAACCACAAGCAATTCTTGCCTCAAGGTAGTTTTTCCATACAGAACCAAATTCACTGTTAGTTCACAGAACTGCATCATTTTCTGTTCATGTTTGATTCACATTATCTGAGTTGCTGTTAGGTTTGAACTCCATTGCTAGGCCCTATAATTCTCTAGCCAAAAATAACAAGTCCAGATAAATATTTACATGCTGTGAATTCACACACAGTTTAGTAGCAGCTGAAAGTTTTCAAGATAGCCAGTGAGCAAAGGAGGTCTGTAATTTTAAGTGTACGTCACAGAAAAAAGCCCAATGTGGTATCGATCAAAGCATGACTTAAAAGGTACAGAACCTCATTATTTTCCAATACTGTCAACAAGACAGAGCACCAACAAGACTTGAGATCAAGCCATTCTGGATGATTTTTTTTTCTTGCTATTGTTCAGACTCACCAATCAAAACTACATTTTTAAAATTGTCTGACAGAGTGGGGAATTAAGAAAAGAAAAAACACAACACAAAGACTGGCTATCCCAATAGAAGTTCAAAGCAGAATAAAGTACCATGTACACGATCAATATGTGACATATTTAATCTGCTGCTGATTTCCAGTGGACTTTTAAACAGAAGCTTCAAGTCTATTTGAAGTTTATACAGAAAACACTCACTTTCATCATTGCCTGGGAATTCATGCTGCAAATCTTCAAAAACTTCATTTCTTCTCATTCCTTCTTGGGTTACTGGAATTTTTTGATGAATGGCATTTTGGTACGGCTTATAAGTCACTTTGTAAGATTCTGGTGACTGCCCACTAACAACTTCAGATGTAACAAACTGCTGTTGTGATAATATATAAGAACAAAGAAATAAAGCTATAACTGTAGATTCCTCAATGAAAATATTTTTCCTTTTTGTTTTACAGGTTGACATTTAGAGCAGCTCTGGTAGCTCCTCTTCCCACTTTCAGGCTCCAATCCAGAATGTCATTCAACTGTAACAAATCTTAACGATGAAGGCTCCTACTTCAGCCAAGTTGTGAAGCATCGGCTTCAACAGAGTAAGCACACACTCAAGTGCATCACAGTCATTCTACCTCACGGACTTTTAGCTAGCCAACAAGAGGAGAAAAGCAGCATAACATGCACATATGAAAATTTAGATGCTTAATGCTTTGCTGTTTTAATATGCAAAATTGACTACAGAAGCCTTATATCACTGTTTTAGCTGATAATAACAGACCTAAAGACTTTGGAAATATTTTCAACAGCTAAAGCCTAAGTAAGCTTTCATAAAGTCAGAAAAATACATCAGCTTCCGAAATACCTTAAGATGTTCCTTTGGAGCCTCTGGAAAGTTTATTATTTGACTTGGTTGACTGTTAAATTCTGGATTATGGCCATTGGTATATGGCCTAAAGTTTTCAGGAACATGATATAATTTGCTCTGTTGATAGCAACTTGGAGCATTAAATCCATCTCTACCAAGATAGACATCATCTGGATCCTCTTGGCTGTTCTGCCCGCGGTAATCTTCTTTAACATCATATAAATGTTTCATCTCCTCACTGTTATGTAGGCCATTCCAATTCTTGGCATGTTTTTCAACATGGTCATTTTGCTGGTCACACAAGAATTGTTCAGGATACAGATTTTGTCCTTGCTCATAACCCTATAAATGAATAAGAGGCTTATAATTTACTCTGAAAACTCAGACTTTCTTGAGTTACCAACCCTCAAGTAAGAACTACTTCAGATGAATAGCAGAGCATGTTGTCTGTGTGAAAACTACTTCTCTAGTAAATTAAAAGAATATTTAGCATGCTATCGTAAAACAATTCTAACTCATTACATCACTGCTTACACCAACTTACATTTTGAGCATCAGTTATCAATGGATGATCATTCCACCTTCCATCAAGATTCCGAGGCCCATGTGATCTGGAGAAAGACAAGAAGCTTAGTTATGATGCTTAGAAACCTCAGGTAGAAAAAAACAAAACAAAACCAACAACAAAAAGCCAATTCATTAAATTGTTATCTGCTTTGTTTCTCAAGAAGCCCCAACTATATTGCTAACTGCAGTACAGCACCCCTTTGACTTAGATTGCTTTCATACACCTGATCAGCTGAAATTTGGTTCTGTTCCCAAAAGCACAACATAAGTTATAACAGTAAAAAGAAATAGTACAAAAAGCCTTACTGCTCCTCAGCCTCATGAATGCTAGAGTCCGAATAGTTGGAGAGCTGGTCTCCACTGTCCTCCAGCATATCATGGGGAAGGTCTGTCAACAGTTGTTGCAACTGAAACAGAACAAACAACATGCATTCATGCAAAGTCTGGCAGATGTAGATGAGATAAGCCACTTGCACAGAATTCTGCTTTTATCCTTCATTGAAAAGTTGTCACTTGTTCACAACACTGGATTCACAGACTTACAGCACACGATGCTTCAGAGACTAGTTACCAATTTAGAAATTTTTCTAGCAAACTTTTTGGTGCAGTTCTTTTCCTAATAAGAGGTAAGGGAACGGCCACTGCATAGATGAGGTGAATGCGGAATGAGCTAGTGGTTCTTCATTTTCTTCCAAGCTAACTAGATTGTCATATGAAAGAGAGCTGTTGCTAGTGAAAAAGCAGGTAACAGCAGCTTTTAGCATTCTAATTTAGATTTACTGCTTAGGGAAGAGATAACAGCCTTCCAACCCCTACACAACGTTGCAGGGCTCATAAGATACATCACCTTATTATCTTTTCAATTTATATGCCTCTCTTGCAAAACACACTCTGCACTTTAAGTTCTACATTCTCTTTATAAGAACAAAACATAAAACAAAATTTTTAAGAAAGGACAAAAGTGGTGGGATGCTAGTTACACAAGCCTTCAGATTAACTTGTTTTTTTAACCTCTTGTTCTCTTGCATAGTCCTCTTGGTCATAGTCTTCATCTTCATGTTGAGTTTGTAGAGCTCCACTATCGAAGTCAAGGGACATTTTGTTCTAATAATATTTTTGAGTATCCAGCAGAACCTATCACAAGACAGGAAAACATCACACATAAGTAAAAGTAGGGGGAAAAAAAGTATATACCAAAGAGTTCCTAAATTAAGGAACTAAACACACAAATGTCTTCTTGAAGCAAATATTAAACATTGTTTGTATCGTTCACTTGAACTTCTGTTTTTCAGTATGAGAGAGATTTCATATTTCTAAGAATTTACTATCTAAAATGAATTATCTGAGCATTCGGCACCATAAAGTTACTACAATCCACTTAAGATAACAGACACCAATTTGTGCTTTAGCAATGTACACGTTACAGATATCATATGCTGATAGTTACGGACATGCTGAATTTCACTTCATTTACTACTAGGGATTAACCATGTTTTGTAACAAACACCAAAAGCATGCTGCTGCTTACACACCTGGGCAATAGCTCTGTAGAAGTACCGGCACAGATGGGTTCCAGTAACCAGAGCGTACAGCTGATTAGAATCATAGAATCCTTAAGGTTGGAAAAGGCTTCCAAGGTCATCTAGTCCAGCCATCACCATCACGCCCACTGAACCACGTCACTCAGTGCCACATCTGCCCATTTCCTGAATACCCCCAGGGACAGTGACCCCACCACCTCCCTGGGCAGCTGTGCCAGCGTCTGACCACTCTTTTGGAAAAGTTTTTCCTAATATCCAATCTGAACCTCCCTTGGCACAACCTGAGGCCATCACCTCTTGTCCTATCGCTGTCACCTCAGAGCAGAGGCCGACCCCATCTCACCACAGCCTCCTGTCAGGGAGCTGTATGGAGCCGTAAGGTCTCCCCTGAGCCTCCTCTGCTCCAGACTGACCCATCCCAGCTCCCTCAGTGCTCCCATAGCACTGTGCTCAGACCCCTCTCCCCTCCACTGCCCTCCTCTGGGTAGCTCCAGGGCCTCAGTGCCTTTCTTGTGCTGAGGGGCCCAGAACTGAGCACAGCACTGAGGTGCGGCCTCACCAGAGCTACGTGCAGGGGACGATCCCCCCGTCCCGCTGGCTGCACAGCTCGATGCAGGCCGGGATGCCGCTGGCCTCCCCGCCCACCTGGGCACGCTGCCGGCTCATGCTCGTTACAAGGAAGAGAGGCTCCCGACGGGCAACAAATGACTGACGAAGGCTCTGCCATCACGTCCCCTGGCTGACGGGCGCAGCGCTCGCTCCGCACGAGCCGGACCCGGGCGTTATTCCCCATCCCGCCCAGAGCCACGAGGTGCGGGGCCGTGCCGTTCCCTCCCTCAGGCCGGGGCCGTCCGGAGCTTCTCAGGCCCGGACCCCGCACCTCAGGGAACCACCCCCCGCCGGGGCCTCCCCAGGGCAGGAAGTGGAGCGCAGCGCGAGCCCGGCCGCCGGTACTCACCTGAAGCACGGGGCAAGACGGCCGCCGGCTCCCACCTCACCTCCGGCGCAGCAACGGCGGCCGTGCCGCTTTTCCGCATGACAACCGAACCTGCGCCCGCCGCCCTGACTGACAGCCAAGAGCACCAATCGGCAGCGCAGAGAGGAGGCAGGAGGGCGGGGCACACGCGCCCCGCCCCAGTCACGCTGGGCTGCGCTGCAAGCCCGCCTGTCCGATTGTTTGAAAGCAGGCGCGCGTGGCCGCGGGAACAACTCTGGCGCACTGATTGGCTAAGCGGAAGACCAATCGCTGCGGTTCTTTTGCGGGGGGGCGGGCTTTTGCAGTGACACGAGGTGCGCGCGCACGGCGGGCTGGCACAGGGCTGGAGGCGCCATCTCGCAGCGGGACGTGGCAGTTGCTTGGCAACGCGCGATAACGTCATCGGACGGGCGCCCTCGTGACGTCAAAGCCCGACGGGGTGACGTCCCGTGGTCATGACTACGTCACGATACGAGTTGACAGTGTAGCATAAGCATCTCTCACTGTAGGGCGTATTCGGAGGAGCTGCTATTGCCCCACTCCTCATGCAGGAGCTGTCGCCAGGACAGCCCTCCTCCAAGGCGTCCATGTCCCCCAGCTCTGTCCCCCGAGGCCTGGAGGGGCACAGCAGCAGCCAGGCCACCTCAGGGGCCCATGTGGCCCCTATTTAAAAAAATCTGTTTAAAAAAATAAAAGTTTCCTCAGAGCTCACTAACTCCTTACACAGAAGAGCCTCCAGCAAACATCCACACAAAAAAAATTTAAAAAAAAATTTAAAAAAAATAAAAAAAAAATAAAAAATCAGGTTTTTCCAACAATGAGCGTTTTGTTCAGCCATGAGGAAAATATGTAATAGCTCCATCTGGTGACACTTACCCTCAGCTGTAAATGCTTCCTGCCCTGGCAGCTGGAAGCAGAGCTCTGCTGGGGGAGCGGCATCTGAGTCATTTGTTGTGATATTTTTATTGATGCAAGCAAACAGATACGCGTGTTAATGTGTTTCAGGGAAATTTATAGGCACTTTGAAATGGAATTAACATGCTAAGCCTTGTAAATGTGGCTTTATCGGCAAAATTAGCTGTTTTTCCCAGGGGTACTAGTAACCATTACAACAGAGATTAACCAATTCTTAGAATTTCCTCAGCATTTTCACTAGCATTTTTAAATTAAGTTTAAATAAGGGTGTTTTTTTTTTTTTTAAGAAGTCTATGTGTGCCAAATGTTCAAATTAACCTTCTCAATACCAGTATTTTGGAAAAAAATCCAGAATTCAGAAAATTTTTAGTTTAGCATGATTATATGGGAGACAGTGCAGTTCACACGAGGTGGCTGGTCCGCAGAGGATAAAAGCAGCACTGATAAGCAAGGAAAGGCACATAAATGTTAGAAACTAAAAACCAAATTCCTCATTCCACTCCAGAAAAATGGATGCAATTAATTCTAGGAGAACGTCTGTTGTCTGGAGTCCATGGATGTGTTGCATCTGAATTGTATCTGCAATTATTTGGATTCTTTGCTATCCTTTCCATCAAGAGATTATGAGATGTTTATTTGTATTGGGTTTATGTGGCATGGTTGTGGTAGTGGGGGGCAGCAAGGGTTGCTTCTGTGAGCAGAGCCCAGCAGCTGCCCTGTGTCAGATCAGAGCCAGCTCCTGCTGCTCCAGCAGGGACCCACTGCTGGGCAGAGCATGCTGTCCTCCCTGCAGCTCGTGGAGGAACCCACAGTGCAACAGGTGGATGGGGCCTGAAGGAGGCTGCAGCCCATGGACAGCCCCTGCAGGAGCAGGCCTCAGTCCAGCCCTGCAGCCCAGGGGGCCGTGTGATGGAGCAGTTTGCTCCTGAAGAATGGACTCCATAGTATAGACCCACGTTGGAGCAGTTCTTGAAGAGCTGCAGCTCAGGGGAAGCCCACATGACATTAGTTCAGGAAGGACTGCATCCCATGGGAGGGAGCCCACACTAAAGCAGGGGCAGAGACTGGGGAGGAAAGAGCAGCAAAGCGTTATTGACTTACCACAACCCCCATTCCCCTGTGCCACTCCAAGGGGAGCAGTGTCAAAGAGGGTAGATGGAGCAGAAGGCACTTTTGGTTTGATTTTAGTTCTCACTGCTCTCATCTGTTATTAATAGGCAATAGATTATTAATCTCCCCTGCTCTGAGTCTGTTTTTTGCCAGTGACAGTGATTAGTGAGTGGTCTCTCTTGTCCTTAAGGTAACCCACGAGTTCTTTTCTCCTATTGCATTTTTTACTCCTCCTGTTCTGTTAAGGAAGAGTACTTAGCTGCCCATCACTGTTAAATCACCACATGATTGTACTAGTCCTAGTTAACTCACTTTTCTTCCCTTTTTACTTCGTGGTTTTTCTTCACATACAAAAGATTCAGGAGCAACAAAACAAAGATTCTGGTCTTCTGTTTAAGTTAGTGATACTCACAGAGAGAGACATAGACTGTTATACTGTGATCCAAACATCACACACTCGCTCCGGATGTTTTTGCCCACTGGTAGAGTGAAAACTGGTGAAGTGAAAAAAGTCCCTAGGTCAGTATCTTGACCGCCAAATTCATACAACTTTGATCTCATGCTATCACAACTCCAGACACTATTATTCTAGTCACCAGTAGCTTTGATTAGTGCTAAAAATAGAGATGGAGTTCTACATATTCACTGCCTTGACCTGTCATAAAATTCAGCTTTGACAAAAACATCAAAACCACCCTATGCAGGTCTTTCTCCCCACTTGACATACCAAAGAAGTAGCTATTTTTGCTTCACAGTTTGCTCAATGAACTCACTTCATTTAATACCCCACTTATAGTTTCTGGCCATCTGTCCTTGCAGTGGCAAAAAACTTGAGCGTGAACTTCTGCTGGGGGCCCTTTTTTTTTTTTTTTCCTTTCCTTTGTGTGTGCAAGTGGGAACCCTGGATACGATGGAACAGGCACAAGCTTGATCTTCCGTTCTGAAGGCTTGAGCTATCCATAATTCCATAATGCCAGAATATTATCTAGGAGATACAGTTTCATTTCATTTTAAAGCTTCTCAACTCTTCAGTTATTTGTAATTGAGTACTTTAATCATGTTATTCTCAAGGAATGAAGTATATTTTGTGTCTATTAGCTGACAAAAAGAGTAAAGCTGATTTTAGATAGCTCTAAGTGTGGCTCTTTACATCATATTCTCTCCTCTAAGAAAGATCATGTCTTCAATTGTTTTGTCTGTATGACCCCTTTTGTTTTCCAGAGGGGAGAGCTCTTACTATACTGTCCCATTTAACATGAACAGAATTTATTTTCTTTTAATAGTCAAATCTTTTCTTCCAGCAATTGGTCAACAATTGACTGCCTTATGGAACTATGCTGGTAGGCTAGGAGACAGAGGATGTCCCTGCTGGTGCCAGAAGGCATTATTTATCTTAAAGGGACATCTTTCTCAGGCTATCACCTGGACTACCAGTCTCATTCCCCAGGTCCTCCTTCCCATTCTTCAGTTACTAAATCATTGTTTCTTCAACAGGAAGCCCAGTAAATCTCTGTGCACTCTGAATATAGGAATGTTCATATTTAGAGTATTTATTGTGACCAAACAATAGATATGTTTCCTTTAAAAGACTTTTTAGGAACAAATTGACTCTACATGAATAAGAGGGAAAATCATATATTGTTTTGGAAAGAACACTGACTAAGGGCACATGCAAAGTCCAAACAGTCTTAAACATGTTTCTCTCAAAATGTATCATTAGTTTTGTTCAGCTTTTCTAGTTTGTAAACAACTATATAATCAATGAAAATATATTTAGCCTAGCTTTAAAAAGAGATGTCTCCAGTATTAATTGGTAATAACAGTAAAATCATAGGCAAGACAAAAATATCAGGATCTAGCATGCTTGTCCTTTAACAAGTTCTATTCCAAAATTATATTACATATATTAATTTCAACTTTGTAAATGTTGCATAATCTCAAATATTTGAGTAGTCAGACAGTGATAAAAAACAATCAAGAAACCATACAACCTTTCTGTACTGTGAATGCCATTCATTTCAAACATTACCTGCTAGTAAAGTGCTGTTACAAGCAAAATGGAATTGTTAGTGTCTATCAAAAAGCAGATGATGTTTTAGTAATATTCAAATTGTATTTGCTTTGGCAAATAGTTAAAAGCTTAGACGTTCATTTAACTACCCAAAACTAACTCAGTATAAATAATATGGTTTCCAATAATTCCATCCTTAAAGGCACATACTAATGTTCCAGTAGTTCGTTCAAGTGAGCTTTTGCATGTAGAGGTTTAATTGTGCTTTTAAACAGTTACTGATTCAGTATGACCTCAAAAGTGACATTTGTGCATGTCTAAAATACCTTCTCACAAATGAATCTCACTCTGAAGGTGTAATTTTAAGATTACATATATCTATATAACTATGCCTATTGATCTCTATAGATCTACATAGATATACACATATACATATATTCATACATACACACACAAAAGGATATCCTCTGGAACAGCAGCAGAAAGTGCAGTCTATACTTTGAATTGGCGTCATCATATAAAGTTTTGTAATAGTCAATGCAGTTTTCAGATATAAATTGTCTTGGGGTTTGTGAGATCCAAGGGATTATTTGTGATATTGCATGTGCCCCGCAGTACTCTCTTTCCTTACAGGTTGTTTCAAGCTCACTTCACTTCCAGAAGAGATGATTGGCAAATTATTTTCCATGTGATACTGAATAAGATGACCCACACTATCAAATATATGGTCTTTGGTTCTCACCTAATGAAAGAAGCAAAAGAATATGTTTAAGGTTATATTGTGCTTATAAGTGGTTGGATGCGAGTCTAGCACTTAAAAGATATTTAAGCCACCCTACTCAGTGGAGCAGGATCATTAGGCTGTAGACGGTAATTCAAACCTACCCTTTGACTTACCATAAGCTGACATGAAAATTGGAGGACAAAGTTAAAGAGATTGTACATAGAACTAGGCTGATTCTGCTGAAGGGAACAACATGTCCTCCACAGGAAAGAGATGTGTTTCCCTAACTCCTACTAAGAATTTGTTTTCTGATTTATGTCTCATTTTAGAGTGCTCTTGAGAGTGCTCTTTTAGCCCTGAGGAGAAGCAAGGAGAATTCAGTTGACATCTAACCAGCTCTACTTTTTCTGCATCCAGAAGTACATTACCAATCAACATCATTATTTCATGTTAGGGTTATTTTTCTAGCAGTATACTGATGACTCAAAGGATACATTAAGTGGGCACACTAATTATCAGCACCTGGACTAACAACAATATTTAAGTAACTCACTTCTATTTCCATGGTGCTTCAGTGCTTATAAATTCTTGAATTGGATTTTAAAAGCTTCTGAAGTCACTGGCTCAATTTAAATTAACTTGAAGGGAATGAGACCAATTCCACGTCCAGGAATGCACCCAGCATTTTGACTGAAACATCTGAACAACCCTGAAATTTCCACATATGAAATGCTCATACCTTGCCCTCAGGATCCACCAAGAGAAGATGCTTTGCTTGCCCTCCCTGAAGTCCGCTGAGGACATACTGACCAGGTGACGTTGTGCTCTCTCGCACCAAAAAATCCCCATCGTTGACTAAGAGGCTCTCGGCTGCTTTTCTGTTTAATTTGCCATGGTAACAATCTTCATTCTTTAGCTGTTGTTTTATTTGTGGCAGAACACAGAGACCAGCTGTGTTGCTTGTGGCACTCTGCTGAACAGCTTCCAGTAACTCTGAAATGAAATGAAAGGGAACATATTGGACACTTCTCCTAGAACTTTATCCTAAAAGGAAGTGAGAGACTATTTCTAGAGCTTTTAAAAAATTCTAGTGATTCAGTTTCAAAGATGTGATCAGACCAACCTTGCAGGCTGTAATAATATGCACACATGAATGCTCACAATCCTCCAGTGCATTAGGTAAAATTACCATGTGATCTCCTCCCATTCCTTAGATGGGTAAACCTTGGGTCGCTAGGCAACAGGGATTGGAAACAGGAATTTTTCTGATGCTCTACTGTTTTGTTTTTGTATTTCTTTGGTTCTATTAAAGTCAAATCTTCCCTGTAAAAAAATGAAATTCCTGTTGTATTTAGCCTTTAAGATCTAGTCTTCCCTTCTTCCTTAACAAGCTCCAAAGAGGTTGTCATGGCTCATTGGGAGAATCATGTTGAGTGGCTCCAGCTATGTGCAGGAATGTAAGACACCATGGCCAACGTAGCCAGAAGGAAAGGATTACAGCATGATGCATCTGCTGTGAAAAAACGAACAATTACTGAATGTACTAACAAAACTGGGTGGTTTGGGATATAGCCAGTCAGACTGCAGATGATTCACAGGCAGGATTTTTCTAAGGAAAATAAGAGGATACCACTTCTTCAATGAAATTGTGCAACTTAAGGCTCCTCAGGATATAGCCAGTTCCTTTTAGAGCATAATACAGCTTTGAGTTAGAAATGTCTCAATGGCCACAGATTTCTTTTACTGTAGAGCCGATCCAGTCCTCAGCCCACTTTTTTTTGTGTGGAGCCAACTTTGGCAGAGAAAACACTCAGTAGGTAACCATAAAGTTTTCTCAGTAATGAGGACAATCAGTAGCAACTATATAGCCACCTAGTGAATATCTGCTATTTTAAATCAAGACTTAATTGGACATGTATTTAATAGATGCTACCAATCAAACAATCCAATCTAGAAGTTTTTGCATGAGATTCAATGGTTAGGTCATAAGGATCACACTTTGACTTTGCATGCTTGTTGCCTGTGAAACAAAGGCATCTGAGGTCATCTCCAACTTAGAGTGGGTGAGATCTGGAGTGTACATGACAGCCCTCTTCTTTGAGGCACAGTACAGTCCCAAGCATTCATAGAATCTTGAAGATTTGCTTATTACCACCTGCAGAAAATGTAACACTATTTGCTGTCATCAGTCGACTACAGCAGATGGAATATTATTCTACATGCTTATGTGCAGTCTGAATTTTTCATCTTTAATCCCCTTTGTCTTGAATTTAAGAAGCAACAAACAAAACCAAGCAGAAAAGACCCCCCAACCTTCTACATTTCTTATAAGGAAATCAAAATCTTTCCCCATGCACAAGGCTGACAAGTCCCCTCTTTTGAAAGCTTAGAAAGATACGGTGTCACAACCAGAACCTACTCCTGTGACTCAGTGGGCTCCCATGGATCTGTGTTGCTGCTGTACCACGGGCTGTACAGACAGCAGACTGCAGGGCCTGTGTGTTGATGTAACACGGATCATCAAAAAGATCTGTTTTGTAGGCAGACTTCAACAACGCTGCATCTTTCTTTGTCTTCTGTGATCTTTCGCCACAAGGACCTGCAATTAGTATACAGAATGCACAGATTCCTTTCAGTTAAAATAGCTGTTGTTGTTCTTGTATATCGCATGAAAGTCATTCAGAAGGAAAATAAGAATTGGCAGATTAACTGTTGGGTTTTTTGACCCCCTATGGCTAGAAGGCACAAGGTACGCTATCCAGAATGAGTTAGAATGAAGTTTTCAAAAATGTTCCACACTGGTTCAGTTCTGCTTCAATTAATGTCAGCACTAAACTCCCCACTGATTGAAAAGAAATTAATACATATGTCTCTACAGAGACACAAGCTGTATGAATTGTTGCAAAGCCCCTTCCTTCCCCTCTGCATCACAAGCTTTGTGGGAAGCTGAACAATTCCCTCTCGCTATTCTGGTGAAGCAGGGAGATGGAGGAGGTTGGTGCTTTTGTGGCACTGCCTGGAGAGCCAAAGCCACATCTGTCAGCTTAGGACCCCAGCCTAGGAACAGGCTAACAGAATATTCCCTGCAGGACATGAAAATAATGCCGCTTCAGCTAGCCAAATAGCACACATTTTTGCTCTTTAGTAAACATTTTAGTCACAGATCTATTCATTCATTCTTTTATTTGTTGACCCTCTCTTTATAGGAACCATTCGATTCTCCTTTCTTTAAATCAGAAATAACACAGGGAATTGAACTATCCTCCTTAGTCAGTGTAATCAATCCCTTTATAGCAGTGCAGGTGAGAATTCAAAAAGGACGTCACTGTGCAGTTAAAGAGGTGAGCTGAGGAAACGGTCAGGGCTGTGGCAAGTAAAGTCCAGAAAGGGATGGAAGGTGGTGGCCCCAGAGAGCAGGTTTCTCTGAAGTGGAATTGATATGGGCCACAAAGCTCCCCAGGGGAGGGGAGGGACAGAGATGAACAGAGAAGCCAGTGACACTGGAATCAAGACCACAGACTCCACTGGAATAGAAATTCAATGCTGAGAGTCTGGCCTCATTGTGTATTTGTAGGGGGAAGGGATATTTGCAGAGCCTGTTAAAGCAAAGAAGTATCTTCATTCTTCAAAGAGTATGAAAGAGAATAAAACAACAAAGAGCTACTGTACAGCATCATGACAAGTAAAATGAGTAAGTCTGCCAGCAGACACGAAGACAGATTAGCGTCCTTTTGAAAAGCTGTAAGGCCTTCTTGTCTGCCCTTCATCTAGGAAACCAGAAATGACCCACCAGGCTGACCACTGTTCACCATTGTATTGAAAGCAAAGAGGTTGTCCTCCCAGCCAGTTTGCCTTGGTTAACTCATGCATATGCATGTGAAGAAAAACAGAGTACATACCCACGGTTTTGTTTTCTTCTGGGCAATTTTCATATATGTTGATGAATGTCGGGCTGCCTGTCTGAAGAAAAAACATTAAAAAAGTCACATATGATAGTTCCTTAGAAACCTCACATAACTTCGTAACATCCATGCACCAGTTAACTGTGACCCAGGTAACTTGCATCTTCTCAAGTAATATTCCACGCTGACAGAACATCACCTCTGGACATACTCCAACTCCCATGGAAATTGTTAACCACCCAGTGATGTACCTAAGGCTTGGGATACACAGCGTGCTGCCGGTCCCTGATAAATGCAGTCACATGCAACACAAATGAGAGAAAGCTGGGCCTATGTTTACATTTTATACCATGACTGGAATGTACTGTGAAAATATCCATGCATTTGTGAAAATATTCTGAGCTGCACTAAAAGACCATCAGAACTGAGAGGAGAAAAGAAAGCAACACCCCACGGAAAGACAGCAAATGCAATTACATGTTGCAGGGTAATTCCTTGCAACTGGAGAGCTTTGGAAACAAACTCAGGATAGAGTCACAAACCATTCAGAGGATTGTTTGGGGAGGACAGTGGAGACTACCAGGCCCACAACAGAGATTTAAGTTAATGCTAGCAAACAGATGGAGCTCAAGAATGCAGCCCGGGAACAGTTGCCACCAGAGACAAACCACGCTTGGGAACAGCAACTTCCTAAGTGGCACCAACCAGCTGCCAGTACACATGTTCGAGTGTGCACCCTCTACGCTTGGTACCTGCTTCCCTGAATGGGGAAATGCTGGTGTTTTCAAGAACTAACACAGCAGACTTTGAAGCCTGTACAGCAAGGCTGAACTCTGCTGGTTTTACTCCCTAATTGCTTTTCTATTCCTGACTACCTTGAGCAAAAGCCATGCATATATGCATTTTTTGCTGCCTTTGAAAACCGTGGCTGAATCGATGGAGTCTCATCAAACACTCCAGACATAATTAATGCTGCATATACACTGCAATCAGTTAAATTTGTATGTACAGGTTGTAGAGCATAATGGACAGAATGAAATATTTATCGGATCACAGAATCAGGAGTCAGGAAGTCCCAGACTTTGCAAATGTTCTCTTAGACAAGCCGTTCAAGTCTGTATCTATTTCCTTCTCACAGCTAACAAGTTAACAAGGGAATATTACTTGATCTCCTAAAAGGACTCTAAGGACAAACCAGTTAATCTTCAGAAAGTGCTTTGGGATTCAATTATGCACTAAGCACCATTAAATCTCACCTTAGAAAAACCTTTCCCAGGATAATCAGAACCTGGTTCTGATGTTAATACCATGCTTTACGCCGCAGTAACACTTTATTATTCATTCCCATAATAAGCACTGAATAGTTATCTCAGAAGATGATGTACTTACCGAGCAATGCTGCTTTTTGCACTGTATAAGACAGCCAGACCTTTGGTCTGTTTGCACTTTCAATCGCATGTCTAATACTCCACCAGTGGGAGGCTCCTTCCCTGGAATTTCATTGTAATATTCATGATCCTCCCTCTCCTGTAAATTCCCAGCCGATCCATTAGCATTTGCTGCCTCACTGAAAAAATATGGAAAAAAAACAGCTCATGTTATCAACTGCTTTCTGGTATAGGCAAACCTCCCAAGTGTTCACTCATCACACAACGCACAGATTAGCCATACAGAGGCTGTAATGGGGTTTGGTCTCAACTTTCAGAGTTGTTCATTTTGCCAGTGAATTCCCTCCAAATTAAAAATGGAATCACCATGGTTCAGGCTTCAGGGAGGCCATCTTAGCACTGGACCGCCCAGATCCCTGGGATGCCAATGCATTGTTCATTCAGGTATCCAAAGTGTCAACCATAAAACCGATTCCTCTGGCGTCTTGTCTCAACTGTATAAATCTAGGGATTGGGGCAGGAGTAGGGGGTGACATGACTTACAAAAGAAAATTAAAACCTCATGTGGCATTTAGGGAGACCAGCCTGCAACTGTTTTAGAAAATCAAACATTGCTACAAAAAATGTAGTTATCCCAAGTGGAATGCATTCTGATTTTAATAATCAGAAACAATACAGCTATTCTGTTTCAGCTTGAAGAAAACAGTGAATGACACGAAGGATGGTGCCTGACGTTTTTCTTGAGCTGAAGTAGAATGATGATATCTTAAATGCACAGCTGATACACTGCAAAATAACGAGGTGCTTCCTGTACTGTCTCCGGTCCCAAAATAAAAAGCTCATCTCAAATTTTACTTCTCTGTTTAACAAGAATATAATTGGATAAAAGGCCTCGAGCAGGAAAGAGATAAAGTTCAAGTAGTTGATTATGTGATATGCAGTGCAAGTATTTGATTATGTGATTCATAGTAGCTGGAGGTGGGTGACTCATTCACACAGCAATATCCGAGTTCTCTGTCTGAGGACCATTCTCCAAGACTGGCTGCGGTTTCAGCTCAAGGAGGGAATTTAATTAGCATCTTCCATTTCTCCTTTCTGTGATTTACTTCTGGCATAACCCAGCAGAGTTTCATAGGGAAGACTCTTCCTGTGGCTACTGTCTCCAGGGTAAATAGATAAGTATTAGCAGTGGAATGCCAAGAAACACTATTTAATGAAATAAATATAACCTGGAGGTGGTACTGCTGTCGTGGAATAAAACCAGTTTTATTGCACTGTGTCAGGCACCGTACCAGTGACACCACCCACACACTGATTCCCAGTGTTCAGGAAGCAGCTACGTGGCTTTACAGCTTTACCTGCTTGTGGGAGGTAGCAAGGGATCCCATTCAGCATC
Organism: Penelope pileata; assembly: GCA_013396635.1. Taxonomy (NCBI): domain Eukaryota; kingdom Metazoa; phylum Chordata; class Aves; order Galliformes; family Cracidae; genus Penelope; species Penelope pileata. The sequence continues at coordinate 36,537 of WBMW01003491.1, forward strand.
CCTAAAGGAAAGACTAAGAAAAATAGGCATGGCTAACCTGTGAGGAGAGCTGTAAGCCAGACCAAGAACTGTGTGTCCTGTGCAATGGAAAAGGGCAGTTGAAATGGGGAACTGCAGTGTGAGAATTAACCTCAGTCCTACAATTTTAGCAATATGCAGAGGACAGGACTTCACACTTGAAAATGCCCAGTGGTAGCTGGGTTTATTTCAGTTTTAATGCTGACTCAAGTGACACCAGGTGGAACTGCAGGCCCCTGACAGGTCATGAGCAGAACAAAGAGGTGAATTACAACTGCTGGTATCCTCACCACAGACTTCCCACAGCTGCAGTGAGCTTAAACTTGGCACAGCTCAGGACTGAGCTCAGTGTGCACCATATTTATAGAGCACAACTTCTTCACTTCATTTACTTGCCCAAGCAAGGGCAGAGTAATTTGAACATTTGTTCAATTTTTGTACATCACTGGAAATAAGGCTGCTTCAGCTAAGGAACAATATGGCTGAACTCTGTGTTGCTACACGCACCTGTACCAATGTCACTGGAATCAGTGGCATTTACTGGAATAAGCTAATGCTAGTCTACTATTCCTGTACATACAGCATGTATTACAATTAGCATACGCCCAGAATACATAACCAAAGCATCTTATTTATGGATCACTCTTTGGAGTATAGCTGCTTTCTGAGAAGTACTAAAGAAAAGCAAACTGCCAGGGAAGTGACTGAGAACATGCTGACCTTTCATTAGAAGTAACCAGGCTGGACGGGTTCTTCAGGTACTGTTTGAACCGGAGCTCAAAAGCCTGCCCGATGGCGTTTATCACCTCCTGCGCCATCCCATTGGGGCACTCCAGTATGTGGCACGCTGCAAAGAGACACCTGGCTTTAATTAGGTAAACGTCCTTTATAGCAAAAGTCAAGCTATATTGTTCGCAGCAGAAAAGCTGAGCATGAAATTATGTATCTAAATAGCTCTGGGGCATTATTTAGGACCAGAATCTTTGATGTGCTAAGGATGTTGCTCTGAGTATAGTTTAAGCATCATACCAACTTACACCTCAGTAAAAGAAACTCTCCATTTACGGTTCCTGCATGGAATGCTCCTGTATCTCCCTCACTGGGCAAGGAGAAACTCTCCTTTTTGGCTGCCATGGGAAGGATCCTGCCCCAGCACAGAGCCAGCAGCTGGCACAGGTTTAGTCCGGCCCACAGACTGGAGCAAAAAATATGACATTTAGAGCCACAGTCCGCATACCATCACCCCATCCACCCAGGGAAGTTATGTACAGACTATTGAGCTGTTTGGTAGCTCTCATTTTAAAACTCAAGCAATTCCTTCGTACAGATAAAGGCATCATATAGCAATTTGAAAATTGTTTCCATACCTCTCTGATTAACAGGATCTTTTGCTACATATGCAACGTAGTCTGTTGTATCCTTCAGGAAAGAAAATGACAAATGTTTTTAAAATTATCATTATGAACAACCTTATCACCATACCAAACAACTTTGTGTATAGAGAGATAGCCTTAGCTTTAAAAATAATTACTTCCAGGAAAGACTGGAGGTGCTACACAAGGGGTCTAAGTGAAAGATCAGTGATGCAATGGTGGATATTGGCACAGTAATTGTACAGGAATGTTCTTTCCTGTAATAAATGCAGGAGATCATTTTACATTCTTTGGATTTCCAGTAAACAATATTTTCATTTCCAAACTCTGCAACAGGAGAACAAACTCAGCTGGTGCCTCACCAGCAGACAATGCTGCTCTCTTCTGCTGCTCCCACAAAGCTGGAAGCGCAGCCCATGGAACACACCAGGGCCACATGACTTCCAGTCCCATCTTTTAGCTGGGACAGCCCTTATCAACATCTCCGGAATACTTGCAAGTGTGAAAATAACGCAAAGGGCAAATTAGAATTTTCATGATTTGTAGCATCAACACTGACTTTCAAAGGCATCTTAGACAAAAGCTGATGTTTAAAATATCGCAGAACACAAGAGGCATTCCATCTCAGTCACTGTTGCCCGATTTTAGTCTGGCTAACAGCAGGTTAAACTTCTCTGGACCTCAAGGCTGCTGCTGAGATCAGACAATCTCAGTATAATCAGCTGTCTGTTTCAATCCTCTTTGCAGCCAATGCTGAAATAATAATCACTTTTACTTGTGAAACTGCAAAGGGAGCCGAAATAGAAAAATTAACATTTCTAGTCATCTTGAAAAAGCAAAAGAGTCACTTGACAATTCAGTGTTATAGTAAAAATGGTGAGGTAATGAATAACATTCTTTTAATAATTAAAGATGTATTTTGTTATTTTCGATCTTTAAGGTTGAATGGGGAAAGCACAATTCACAGCTTAAAGGCATGGCTCTCTGGAGGGAAGATGCAATCAGCTGGCAGGAAACAAAGGCCCCATTTGCAATATGCACAAGAACAATCATTTAGTAATTCACAATGAATGACAGGAGGCAGATCTTAGGGTCAGCAGATCTCGTCCTACATCATTAAAAAAAAAAAAAATTCTCCCAAGGTAATATCATGAAAGCAAAGAAAGCTAAATATTTCTCATGCATTTAGGAAACTCAATTTCCTTTCTTTTCCTCTCAGGTTTTTCTTAAGGTTCATAAATATTTTATGATATTTTACTTTTAAAATAAATGAGATCTTGACAGCAACTGGAAAACTGAAGCAACTGGGGCAGTATCTGCTATTTTTATACCTTTATAATATTTAAGTGCCTGCATGGATGACTTTGCTTTAAAATAAAGCCCCTCTAGAGCAGAATACTGCCATTCCTTAACACTGCAGAGCAACACAGAACTGTGTTCAGACCTTGAATGTAGGGACAGTTGGCGAGACGTCCTATGGAACACAAGTCTGGGAATATGTCCCTGAATTGCGTTGCAATGACAAGCTATTTAGACAGCCAGCATCCAGGACATGGCACATGCTCCCGAGACAGGACACTTTAAGGACATATATAAATTCTTCAGCTATCACAAAAGCTGTGATTTGAACTGAAGCTTTGTGATCAGCACAACAGTGCACCTGCACTTGGAGCTGCCAGGAAACCCACACCAGGGGGGTCTGCAAAGGCCAAGAACTGTATTGCGCAGGGTGGTGATAAGGATAGCTCGAGCACCTAGTGGTGAAACGTGGATTTCTCAAAATTACTCAGGCATTAATAGGATCCTTCAGGACCTGATTCTTTGGCACCAGGTCTGTGCAGAGCCTCCATCCTGGGCACAGGACCGACAGTGCGGAGCCTGTGCACGTTCCATCCCTGCTTCCCGCCCCAGCTCCAGAAAGTTCCTGTTTTCAGGCAGCTTGGGCAAAATCTCTCAGAGCAGCTGGGCTCCTTACATCACCCCTACGGCCCTCCAGAGACAATCCATCCATCACACAAGGATGGTTCTCAGCTATTTTCCCTTGCCTGGTCCTAAATCCAAAGAGGCAGATTTGTCATTTTCCAGTCAAAGCTAGATCTGGCTTCCACCCCTGTGTTTCGTAACATGAGAACAAGGAGACATTTAACAAAACTGAAAGGCAGAAAATTCAAAACTGATTAAAAAAAATACTGTTTTCATAACACATGGAGTGTGAAATTCAGAATGCTGGCAGGGCTGGGAACTTGCTGACATCGGAGAAGGGGATAGGACGTGTCTATGAATGACAAATTCCTCACAATAATTTCAATAACGTATTTGGAAGAAGAAAGAAAACTCCTTGCATGATAACATCAATGAGTTTGTCACGGTTGTGCTAGGAGAAAACTCCACATCTGCAAGAAAAACAATGCCATGTCTGTCTTATAGAAGATGTCTTGAAATTCATCTAAAATTTAGAAAGGCTGATGCTGACCACTTTTATAACATGGCATTGGACTACAGGGACTATAGTACTGATGGAATTCTGATGTCTGTATATTCTTATTTTTAGGTCCCCAAGTCTGGGGTCTTGTGAGTGATGTGAGTCTCACTGATGGGCAGTGGGAACAGTGGCTCTACCTAGCTATCAAAGTCCCACCAAGTCTCTACTCCAAGTATCCTTTCCCATCCTAGGCCTGCTATTTATTTTGTACTCCTGGTCATGATGCAGAAGCGTGGCATACTCTGTTAGTGCTTGTGAATAAGAAGGAATGAAGCAAAGTATTTGCAGGTATTTCTACTCTCATAATAATCTCATTATACCTGCAGAAGTATGTCTTGTAAATCAATACTTACTGGGTCACCTCCAGAAGCAAATGAGATGGACTGCATGTGATGGTTGGCAATAATCTGAAAAGCATGACAAATTAGTTAAACATGCTCACGTGCCACGCATTTAGAAAACAGCAGAGCAAGCAATTAAGTTCATGACAACCCCATCTATTAATACATGGGCATATCATTTGTGAAGGAAGGAGCTAAAAATAGGAGTGTTTTTGGAAAGTACCCATTCATGTTTGGTAGTATCTAGATCCCTGAATAATCTTCCTTAAAGGGCTTTCAAAATGAATTCAGACAACAGCTTCTACCCTGGTGAGTGTGAAGTTACATGAGAGTTTCATAGGAGAAAACTGAAGACACTGGATGCATTTACAAATTCTTGAGAAATTCAGTTTAAAATGACCAACAATTTTATTTAAATGCATGGTCTATGTAACGGTGGTGTTTTTACAAACAAACAGTACCCACTGATACTCTGATCATGTTCTCTCTCAGCACTAGAACCAAACTTATGAGGCAGAAATTTTGCTAGCCAGATGAAGCACAAACTTTTCTTTGTTTCAAACTCTACCTCATCTCTGGAAACAGACTGTTATTTATTATAAAATCAAATGCAAAAGATTATGCAAGTGGGAACACAATGAAATGTGGTGGCAGTGCAGGAATGGAACAAACAGGATTTTCAATTTGCAAAGGCCTAGTAATGAAAGATCTAGAAAGAATTCCAAGACAGTCCCCTGAACACCTGTGTGCGTGGGTAACAGGGCTCATCAGTGCATTTGGAAAGAGATCTGTCTGTCCAGCTTTCAGTCCTGTATCTAAAAAGGAACAGCTGAGAGGGCCAGACTTCAGCTGCCAACTCCCAAAGTTTCCTCTGGTGTAGGGAAGCCCTTTGCTTCTTGCTGTAGCTCACAGGGAGGGAAACCTTGAGCCATAAACTATTGTTCCTCCCAGCCCAGGAGAGCCCCAAGAGCTGCCCAGCGCTCAGGACAGCATCAAGTCAGTGCAAAATGTTCTTGGACTCAGTGAATTGGAACTATCTCCCTGCTGCTTCCCTGCTCCAGCTTGGAAGGAAACCTGCTGCTGGTCTGGCAGAGATCATGCCAGGAGCTGAAGCCATCACCCAAAGTAGGAATTAGGTGGGCAGCATGAAGCTCCCGATTGCATCTGCCAAGGGAGCACACCCCAGTCCCAGGGCGGACCGAGGCTCCCAGGACCATGCCTCAGTGGAGCCCAGGGAATATGCACAGTATAACTGATGATGCACATATATTACCCAGCTGTAAAACAGCTTTGAACAACAGCAAAGCTAAGCTCTGACTCATTATTTATATCATCAATTTCTTTTCCTCCCTAGGACTTGTCAGAAACTCCAGTTAGGACTGGCACCTTGTTTATTAGGCACTGTACAGACAGCGACAGAGAGAAACAGCCTGCCAAGTGCTTAGAGCTCCCTGGACACAAAAGATGCCATCAAAAAACAAAAAGGGCATGCCCCACATCTTCAGTTACCCCCAAATGCTCTTATTTTTAAATTCAGCTTTACCAGGTGTGCATGGGAAGAGACTGGGTGCTGCTTTCCACTCAGGCACCCAGCCCTTCACAAAAAGAGGAGAATATGATAGCACAGAGAGAAGGACACTGGTTTACACGTAGCCTACCTGCTGTGTGTCAACATTAATCAGTGTGAGGCTGCTTGTTGAAATGGTCAGCTTTATATTCAGGCCAGAAAACTGAAGGTTACTTTTGCCAAGTACAGAAGACAGAAACTTAACTGGAGGCTTTGAACATATAAACAAAAGAAGGAAATTGTCAGCTGGGTTTGCCAGGGCCAGAAGCATATCAGAGTCAAATAGATTTCACAGCATCTTATTGAGAATTTAATGGGAACAAGGAAAATGGCTTGATCAATTGCAAATAGACCTTCTAACAAATATCAGCTTTGAATATGATACTTGCATGCATGTTTTTTTATGTCAATAATGGGAAAAAGAAGTGTTAAAGAAAAAAAATCCCAGTGAGTTATATGTTATAGCTGGTTCAGGAGTTCAGAACATGTAATTTTCCCACTGAACTCTGCTTTGTTTCCTGAGGATGAAGTGTTTCTGATTAAATCAAGAAATTCTCTCATGCATTCATTCTTCAGGAGCATGTTTGCTCACCAGGAGCTCCACAGTTACAGAAGGAAACCAATAACTTCTCCCAAACACTACCCTATGGCAGCCACTTCCATTGCCTCTCTGCATGCCAGCTATTAAACAAACAACAGAACCATTAAACACTGCCTTTCTTACTGTGCTTAATTTTTTTCAATGTAAATAACAATCAGGTAGTCCTCTAATGAATCAGCTCCCTTTCACTATCCAAAAGGCCTCCTACATTTTACCAGCCAGAACCTAAAATTTGCAAAGCACTGAGCGCTGCAAAGGCTGGGAGGAGCAGGAGCTCAGGGCAGAGCATTAACCCTGGTGAGAGGAAGGTCCTGCACAGCCTCAGGCCCACAACAGAGCAGGCAAAGCATTACAGCAAGCTCAAATGATTAAACACTCACTAACTCCAGCATGGAATAAACTTTGTTGGGGAATCATGTATCCAGCTTATCAAAAGCAGATATAGGAAAGTAATTTTCAGCTAAAACAGCACGTACCTTCCGCTTCTTTATCGCTCCATTTGTACCTGATACAGCTTCACACAGTCGGCTTATTGCTTCCCTACAAACAGAAAAATACAGCACAAACTGCTGGATCATTTAACATGCATCAGCTGTAACAGGGCCAGCAACCTCGTGATTTATTGTTATAATTCCACTTAGAAACACTTAAATCTTCTGGAAGTTCTTTCACAGTTGTTTTTCCTTCTTCTTCCCTTCCAGCGTTTAAAAAAAAAAAACAACTATTTAATGAAACACAATAATTCAGCAGTCTGCTTTGGATTGATTCTTTTTCTTCATAAAACATACCAGTGTCACCTAATGAAAATCCTTTGTTCAAAAAAAAGTCAGCTAACCACAATGAAACTCAAAGGAGCTCATGCCTTTAAAGTCCTTTCTCTCAGTAAGGCTGGCAGGGCTCTTGCTGGCAGGGGGGGTTCCTACCTGCCTTAATCCATCTTATTTAGAGCACCAGGGGCATGCTGAGCGAGCCCAGCTGGGTGCCCTCCTGGGCTTTCTGGTATTTGGGGTTTCTCTTGGAAAGGAAAGGAAAAAAAGAAACATTTCATCTGCACTTGAGCCAATTTCCCACACTTCCCACACAAGAACATTCTTGCTTCCCTGCCTACCCTGTTTGGGAGTTCCACTTGACCATCTCCCAGCACTGCCCTTGCTAGGCGTGACAACTGTTCCAGCATTTGATGCCTAGGCTGACCAGAGCTCATCTCTTCGCCAAGCAAACCGTGACAGTCTTGGCTAAACCTATGGTTAGATATCTGCATACACAGTGAAGAAAATGCTTCAAGCACCACTGTCAGCAGCACTGTATCCATCTCAGCAGGAGCTTTTTTCTCTGGGAATGCTGCACAAACCTCTCCCTTTTCAAGGTGCAGGTGCACAGGTTGCTCAGCTGAAGCTGGATTTCAAAGCTGCTTCTCTTCTGCAAGGGGTTTTATTGTAGCACTTTGTAGAGTCACATTCAGGGAGGGAAGTTTGGAGGTGTAATCAACTTCTCAAGTTCTTTTCCAAATCTGAGGTCCTGGTTCATACCTTTCCATCTGTAGCAGGTATTTCCCAAAGCAGATGTCCTTTCCCAGCCACCCACTCACCTCTACAGGCGCTTCTCACTTAGGAAAGCAGAAATGTAAGGCACAAAGCACTGACAGTCTGTATCGAAGACAGCTAAATTGCTCACGGAATGTAACTGTAATAAGCTGCACCTATTTTCCACACTTCAACAAAGTGAGTTCTGATATATGATTAGTCAAGCGACTGCTTCCCACACAGAGCACTCGGCCGTCCTGAGGCAGGTTAGCATGGCAGCTGGGAAAAAATCTTTTGTTGGCAGCCATAAACTTCTCCCTGACTTACACATTGTTTTGAAGCCAATGGAAACAAGGACTGACTGGGTCGGGATGTGCTTAGCAGATTTCCTTAACATTCCTGGACATCCTGGAGACAAGGAAAGGCCAGCTCTGCCTCAGCGTGCCACAGATTCCAGGATCCAACCCTTATCTCGATAACCCAGCAGTCGCAGGTGTTACTGGTGCAAGTTTTCCATGTGTCAGCCTGGGAGGACTTCCTGGGGAGCCAGGCACAACACAAGTGGCACAAAGGCACCTCACAGCCCCACCAGCCACCAGGACCTGTGCCGGAGTGACCTGTGCCAGGGTGCCTGGGGAGGTGACCCCCGTACCACGGCCAGCACTGCAGCTGTGCCCCTGCGCTGGGCCTCAGCATTTCTCTCACAAACTGAATTTGGCCGTGGGCTTCCACGGGTCTGAGTTTTGCTTTGTTCACAAGGGCGAGGGAATGAGTTTGAGGAACACACTGCTGGGCTTTGTTTTCTGAGAAAGTTTCCTTTCAGAAAGGCTAAAAACTACCAGGAGACTGAGCCAGGCTGGGAGGCACCGTGCTGAGGAGGCGGCGGGCCCGGAGCAGGTGGGCTGCGAGCAGCCGGCATGGCACCAGCGAACTGCAGCACCTCTGCTGGCGTCTGCACAGGGACCACAGACATTGCCAAACTGCTTCGTGCCTGAAGCTCTGGAGACCACTGATGTTAAAAGGAGGCTTCCTGGCAGAGAAAGTCCTGAGAAACTAAAGCCTGGAGCATGTCAGATGCAGGGAGACCTCACCGACAGCACAGTCTGAGTGGAACAGCAGGGAAGAAGAGCAGCACAAGGGCTGCACAAGATGGATGAGATTCGAGATTCAGTTTACAGACATAGCCCCCTTTTTTTTTTTTTTTAGCTTTTTAAAGCAAAGCACTTTCCTCTACACAACTCAAAATATGCTTTTGAAGTGAAATCCTGACATCTCTCTTGTTTTGCTCCTGTTTTATTCGGGTGGTAGAAAGGCCAAAACTAAACAAAATGGAAATGGCATCCTGCGGGTGATCCTGCAGATTCCAATGATCCATTTGGAAAATGAGAGCTCATCTTCTCATTCAATATTAAAGGAAATTAAAATCAGAGCCAAGACATTAAGGTTACCTGGAGCCTTCAAGTCTAGTTCTACCTAGAAAAAAAACAGATACTGGACAAATTGGAACAACAGGGAAGTTGTCAATTTTGGTGACAAATGCATTCCCACACACTTCAAGCACCCTATGTGGAATACAGAGTTGCAGACAGAGCTGTCAGCAGCAGCTCCCATCTGGTACAAGCCCATCTTGTCACTGCCCAGTTCACCCCACTGCAGTGCAATTGCCCAGCAAATGGGAACAAAACACAGGCAAATTATTTCCACTTAATAGTTCCCATTTCCTCTCTTTGTTAAGGGAAATCATCTTCTCACAGCTGTTCCTTTCTGTGTATCACTGGATGGTTTTCCAAATGACCTAATAAACCTTCTCAAATATTATTTTAAAGGCATGAAAAGCAGGCATTGGATAACATCTTGCTGATATCATTCTAACTTTCAGTCATTTCCATGGGACAGGCAGACCTGACCTGGAACCTGCACCACACACTAGGAAGAAAACAAACTCTGGAAATGTCCGTGATAAACTGAAGTAGGATTTACTGTATCTGTGCCTTCCTCCTGGAAACCTGCTGTTAATTCATTCTTACAGCTGTCCATTGTCAGCCACTTGCTTGGACAAGTCTCTGCTTTTAGATCTGCCAGATGGCACACACCTTGGTAGGTCTCGCAGTTAAATCTATGGATGGATGTGCAGCTTCGTGGTTTCTGGGATTTGCTTGTCCACATAACATTTGCCAAGCCAGAGGCAGCAGCAGCAGATGCAGCCTTGCTATTCCAGTCATGTTGCTGCTTTCCATTTCTCTCCTGGTCACTCATCCCCAAGCAAAGCACTTTGCTTTGTCTGGTTTCCTTTAAATCACACTGAATGAGATAACTCCACTCGCATACTCTGCGGCAGCTCCTCGCAACTCTGGGAGCCACAGAATGAAACCAGAATAGTCGTAAAGAATTTAAATTGTTTTAGTTTAAGGCACAGAAAATCTTGCCCCTCAACAACTCAGGCATCTTCTGCCATTGGAAGTGACATCGTTCTCCATCAGTCCTGCAGTGTCCATGCAATTACACAAACTGACCACTGCTAACTGACACAGGTTTTGCTTTCCATAGTGAATGGGAGAGGTTCAGGTCAGCTCCACACCTGTGGGGCCGAGCTGTGGAGCCCACGCAGCCGCCTGGTGCTGCAGGGAGGGCAGAGGGAACTTGCGGTTGCTCACCCTGCCCACAGCTCAGCAGCCAGCAGCAAGGAGGGCACCAGGGGGTGACAAGGACAGCCCCATTTTTGGTACCCATAAGCCTTCAGATCAGATCAGCTGTACAGCCAAACCCAGACTTCTTCTCTGGGGCTGCACCTCTGCAGTGAGCCCTGCCTCAGCTGCGCATGCAGGAGAGGAGGCACTGGTGCTGACAGAGAGGCACTTTGTTGATTGTTTCCCCAAATGAGAGCAAAAGAAGAGCAAGGGGCTGATGTAAGCGAGAAGGCATGCTGCTGGAGATTTGCTTTTAAGCATCGAGGGCTCTGCCTACACCAACTAACAGAAAGGGATTGTTTGTCTCAACAAAGTTGAAATTAATCTTCCAAACAAAGTCAGCCTTCTTCAAGCAGCCACCCCACCAGCCCATTTCAGCTGCCCCTCGCCCCAGCCACGCTGCCTGACCCATTCCAAGTTTGAGAACGAATGCCCTGGTCTGGGATACAGAATCCCTTTTCCCATAAATGCCTACACACAATCACTGAGCTTGATTTAACAGAAGTGGGAGATGGGTAGGAGGAAAAGAGCCAAAGGGCCAAACAAGGGGAGGGTGTGTTGGGCTCTGCACAGGCATGGGACAAACAGGGATCACCTCCAGCCCCCGCACCTTGTGCTGCCCACAGCAAGCACAGCCCGCTCACAGCAACTGCCCAGAAAAATGCAAAGCCTCTGGAGCAGCGGAGCCTGCTATCTTACTGCTATTTATTGGCATTGCAGCGGAGCCTGCTATCTTACTGCTATTTATTGGCATTGCTTTTGTCACCTCCATGTAGCTCGGCATCACAAATTTCTGAGAAATGGAAAGGACATAATAACAGCATGTGACTGCTATGACGAGTCTCCCAGCCACCATTAAACAAAGGCGTGTGGCACAGTGCAGACCTCGGTGCTTCAGCAAACTGTCTGTGCAGGGCTATCTGACCAGCCACCACACTGCACCCTGGGCAGCAGGTGTGTGGCTCGGGGCTGGGTTTGAAGTGGTGCCTCCCTGCGCAGTGTTGGCAGTGCTAGGTGCATCTAGCCCATCTCGGCAAGGCTTCATCCGAAGGGGGATGACCCAGGGTTTACTACAGACTGGATGTAAAACCAGCTGGTGCAGAAGGGAGAGGGGATTTTCTTAAACTGCTCTCAGTCTGGCCTGTATTTCCCAGAATGGACAACAGTGAGGTGTAAATCACAGAGCTACTTGCCACTGCCATCACGTCCTGCAGCATTGGCAGACAAGTTCTGTGAGCTGCAGCTGCAGGACTGCAGGACATTATTGCCCCAGCCCTTGGGGCAGCCTCTGCCAGGCTGCAGCTCTCCTGCAGCACCGGTGAGGGCAGCATCTCAGTAACGCGAGGCTGCTAATCTGGGCCACAGGCTGGCAGAAAGCTCAAAGAGAAAACTGCTGCAGAGACATCTCCTCTTCCAAACTCCCACCTCACAACAGCCACAGGCTGAGGGTAAAGAGCACCCCAGCGCCTGCCCATCCCGCACTGTGCTGCACTCCTTCAGCCCAGTGGCCGTAAGGCATCCCTGCACCCCGTGGTCTCAAGTCATTCTCAGTGCTGGGGAGGCCATTTCCACCTTCCCCAGCCCCAGGACTGCAGGACTTGTCCAGGTCAGCAGCAGGTCTGCACGCTGCCCAGAAAGATCACACTTCTGTGCCCAGAAGGAATGTACTCTGGGAGCCCCAGAGCAGGTCATCACTGCTAAGTGACTCTGAAAGTGCGAGTCCAGCAATAGCCTGGAAAGGAAATCCTCCACGCTCATATCTTTGGGCTCCTCAGGGCACTTTGGCAAACATAGCTTGTTGATCTTTCCAACATGCATGTGAGGTAGGTAAACAATATCTTCAATTTTAGAGATCAGGAGACTTAGAATGCAAATAGGCACAAAGCAGGGCAGGGAAGAGGCATAATTAGAGACCCCTTCTGCATTGCTTTAGAACAGAGTGTGACCCTTTGTTTAGAGAAATGTCGTCAGAGTGAAAATATGTTTTTCTCCCCAGTACAAATAACAGAGATTATTACAATGGAATCCTTTCAAATAGCTCCTTGGCTGTGGCATTGTGCAGGCCATCTCTAAAGTCACTCGCCTGGGAGAACAATAGGAGAACAATCGATGTAATTGTCACTCAGTTCCTAATCGACCAAACTTTAAAGTTAGCACGCACTCAGCACTTCAACATTCAGTCTGCAAACAGTGTCAGTTTTGAATTTCTCGTAGGCAAAAGAGCCTCTTAAGGTCAGCAGTGGCATTTTTTTTAGGTGGTGGAAATATTTCCATTGTTAAGTTTTCACACAGCCCTGGTTAACAAAACCTGGCTGTCTGGGCCAGATTTAAGCTGGCAAGTTCTCCTTAGGTATTAATTCACATTCAGCATTTTCCAGACAAAGTGCCCAACTCTGCTCTGTGGGTAGCAAGGTGCCCAGCCCAGCTCCTGCAGAGGGAGGAGCCTCGCCTCTGGGCTGATGCTGCTGGAGAGCACAACGCGTTGTCTGAGCGCACCAAACTGCTTTCTCTGAGCAAACTCTGATCCATTTCTCTTTTTGGTCGGTAAACAATTAGGCTGAGGGAACTATATTTATATCTCAGGCACTTCTCCACATACACGTGCAGGAACTGCGTGAATGCGTGCTTGTACTGACTGCAAATGCCAACAACTGCTGATTTTGAATATAAACCAAATCTGCTTTACAGCGAAGGATACAGGCATTTGAGGAGTCAAGGTTTTCAGATTCTTCCTTTTCGCTGATAAGTCTGGGAGCCAATAGGTGGACATTTAACTCTTATCTATTTGTGCTCCTTTCCTGTCTCCAGAGTGTTTGATACAAACACTTGAAGAAGCAAAGAGCATCTGTAAATCATCTGCCAGCAGGAAGGAAGAGCTGGGCAGCCACGGGAAGCCTCAGCCACGCTTCTGGCATCCTCAGCATGAGCCAAGCCAGAAAAAAGGCTGAGGGGAGGGGGGAACACGGCCACAGCAAGGCACAAATTCTCTGCAAGAAGCATCTGGAGGGGCAGCGGCCAAAGGGTGCCCCTTTGGAAAAGCACTCCTGTGCTTCCCTACAGACACAGGGACTCTGCACACAGGGCAAGACTAAAGGCAAAAATAAAGCTGGGCTGTTCTGTTCCTGACACGACATCTCAACAGCCAACTGAAGGCCTTCCTAAATTGAGGGACCCACGGCACTCTGCCCGAGGTGTGAAGCAGGGAGCAGGCAGCAGAAGAGATGCCCGTGAGCACCCAGGCACTGCTGGGGACACCCGCAGCAGCAGCACGGCGGTGGCACAGCCGTGGCCAGGTCACCCCGCACCTCCACCAAGCCCAGGCTCGTGGCCTGGCTGCTGCCAGCACCGAATGCACCGGGTGTGCCTGCAGCACGCTGCGACTGCAGGGGGATTCTCTCCACATCCAGAACGAGAACTGGGAGAGAAACTGGGTCCGTGGCTGAAAGAATTCATTTCACAATGGAAACAGCCTATTGTAACGACCAAGTAACTCAAATTGTCACTTGGGAAAAAGCAGAACATAACATGCAAACTCCTACTCAGAAGAGTCTTAAGAGTTTGGCAGGCACCCCTGGCTTTACACAGAAGTCAGCACTCAGGCTTTTCACTCTCGTGCTGAGTTTCAGCTCGGCAGTGCCTACCTGGTGACTTGTGTTCGCGTGCCAAAGTCCAGGGACCTCATCGACTGCAGCACTTCAATACAGCCCATGTACTAGGGAGAACAAAGAGACAGAGAGAGGATGACAATGTTAGTATCTGTGAAATGGGTGAGAGAGGGTCACAGAAGAAAGCAAATGTGATTTCAGTCCACTGAATTTATGCAGAACCACAGCCTAAATGGAAAATCAAATCAGCCGTTCTAAAGCAACTTCCTAAGTAGATCTAGTTTTACTGAAAAGCGTATAGAACAGCAATGAGGATACCAGCAACTTCAACAACCGAGCACAAAAAACAGATAAAGCACCCTGGAGACACACAAACCAATCCTCCCTTCTTCCTAATTCTGCTCATTCTCACTGATCAGCCCATGTCACTGAGTTGGGAGGAGTGCATCGATGCTGGAGCGGAGCCCTCCCATGAGCAGAGGATGCCTGCAGGGCCCCTGTGCAGAGGAGCTGCGTGGCCCTTCGGAGCAGTGGGAGGCAGCACCAGGCATGAGGAAAACCACGGGCTCCGTGCTGCTGCAGGGCTGATGGCAAATAACCTCTGCAGGAGATGAGGGAGGTAGAGCTGCAATTCAAGCTTGTGGCAATGGCTCCTAAGAGCCTGCACTGCAAACTGACCTGCTTTAAATTAGGGGCTGAGTCCCACACTCCTGTTGCATGGGGCACAGCTGGGGGCTCTTTCGATACTCATTTGGAATTTGCATAGGACAAATTTTCAGAAAGCTCAGGACTGCAGTGACCTCTGAGCATACAGCATCCTTTGACATTACGCACAAACCTATGGAACGTTTCCACCTCAACCAAGTGCACCAGGCTAACTCTGTCCACTGCGTTTACCTCTCCTGAAAACACCTTACTAATTCCTTCAGCATTTCTGTTGGTAGCCATCTCCTGCTGTTACAGTGTTCAGACATCTGCACTTCACAGGGGCAGCGCAGGTCTGTGTTTCCCAGCTGGCATCCCCTGTGTGACGCTGAAATATTCACCTGGGAACGGAGCTTCCAGGAGCACCCTGCAGTGCTCCCACCGGGGCTGGAGGAATAGCCCAGCCCCAGCCCCATCCTGCAGAGTCAAAGCCTCTGGGATCCACCCCACAGACTGGAAGCCCCAGGCAGGGACTGCACGCCCTGCCCTCTTTCCAAAGGGACAGGGCAGGCCCTGCCTGTGCAGAGCAAGGCACCGCGCTCACCTGCCCGGCAGCAGCTGCCTGGGGGTGGATTCTCCTGCGGTGTTCGCAGGGGGTGAATCAGGTGTCTGCTTCAGCGTTTTCAGAAGTGACTGCGGTGAAAAGAGAGCGTACGTGTGCAGTCAAGCAGGGATTCCACAACAATGGTATTATCCTTCTTTTGGTTTCTTTCCAAATAGCAATGCAGCCCTTGGGAGAACTCCAGAATTAGGTCAGAGCCCTGGAAGGACATCAATAAGAATCTGAAGGGGTTGCAGAACTGCCTTCCCTAATGAACATTTAATGACTTTGTAAAGGACTCTGAGAGCTTTTACTTGTTAAAGAGATTCCTGCTTAACGGGAACAAAGCAAATGGGGAAGATACCTCTAAAGCCTCAGCTGATAGCAGGGCAGAGACCTCTGATCCCACAGGATGAGGTCAGGCATCCTGTGAGCTGGCTGCGTGCCCCTCGATCCTTGAGAACAGAAAGATGCAGAGGAGCAGGTGAGTCACACGCTGCTCACCGAGTCCCTGCTGCATCCTGAACAGATGCGTGGGAAGCTGCTCCGAGCAAAGACGAGAAATCAATATGAGGTTTTTGCATAAGTGACCCTGAGTGAAGCTGAACTTATCAATGATTCACAAAAGACCTTTTTATTTTTTTTTCTTCTTTCTTTAAAAGCCTGAGGAGGGAAGTGCATTAAGGCAGCACCTCGCCGCATCCCTCACTGTTCCAGCTGCCCTGGTTATCTGAATTATCTGAAGGAGCACAGCCAGGAGGGCTGAGCCTCCACACCCCGCAGCAGGGGCACAGCGAGGCAGCAGGGCTGGGGCTGAGGTCACAGAGCCCAGGGAGCACTCAGAAAGGACAATGGGATACTGAAGCACATTAAAGGAAACAAAAGATATCTCCAAGGAAGAAAAAAAAAGAAATAAAAATTACAGGAGGGTGAGATTAACCCCTCCACTGCAGAGCCCGGGGAGAGCAGGGATGCAGGCGATGCCCAGGAGGCGTGGGCAGCAGCTGCAGTGCCCAGCCCTGAGGCCATGGGAGCCCAAAGAGCAGCCACAGCCACCCCCAGCGCCTCTTGGTGGCACGGTGACAGCCATGGTGAGGGTTCCACCACGCTGTGAGAAGGGAGGGAAGGGCGACTCAGCCTGAGCTGCTGCGCACGGGAGGTGCGGTGCCCACAGAGGACAATTCGCTGCCCGGGCCGTGGAGGGGAACGCAGCCCAGAGCCGCTGAGCCAGCACCAGGAGGAAGGGGGACATGGGCACGGGGTGCTGCACTCAGCCCTGGGGAGAGGGCATAACGCTGCAGAACTGATCCACCCCTAGAAGTGCCAGCACAGAGCCAAGTGTGAGGGAGCTGGCATCACCACCGAGGGCAGATGCTGAGCTCGCAGATGCCGAACCCACAGACCTGACGGCAGTGGGATCAAGAGGTCTCACTAGGATGAAGAACGGCTCTCAGGAGAGAGAGGAGAGACTCCCTGGTCCCTGCTGGCTCCTGTAACAGCCACCCATGCCAAACTGTGCCCCCATCACCCTGCAGTGGGCTGGGGAGGGGCTGTCCTGCGGGAGCTCCGTCCCTCAGCACCCGAAGGTGGGGAGCTCTGGGGGTGGCTTCTGCTCCCCCAGGCTGCCAGGGCGGTGAGGAGAGAGGGCTGCTGGCTGAATGCACATCTATTCACATCGATTTGTCAGAGATGCTGGAGAGTGACTGCAGACAGGATGAGGGACTGTGTGGGAGGAGACATGAATGCAGGAGGCAGGGCGCGCGTGAATGAGCTTTTGAGGCACCCTGTAACGCAGCCCCACGTCTCATTTCATTCCTTTCCACAACACAGCGGCTCCAGCTCCAGCCTGAATGACAGCCAGTGATTCACCAGCAGCAGAGATACAGAGCAGCTCGTAGCTCCTAATTAAACAATGCAGCTGCAGCCTCACAATTTGAGTTATTAGTGAACAGGCATCCATCCGCGTGGAACGCCAAGGGCAGCTCCTGCAGACCCACAGCCAGCACAGCCCAGGTGGTGTGGGCAGAGGCAATGCTGCTGCTGAACAGCCCCCAGCCAGAGGCACTCAGCTGCTGCTCAGGGTCCCTACAGACAATACAGCTGCCAAAACCCAGCACCACCAGCAGCACTGCGTGCAGAGAGCACGGCAGGAACCTCACTCCCACCCAAGCACTTCCCTTCCCAGCACCTGCCTCAACACAGCGCTTCTGAAGTGAGGGGAAAAGATTTCAGAGCCTCCCACCCCTTTCTCCTCCAGGGCAAGGGCTGCCAGGTGGGAGCAGGCAGCTCTCCTTTGTGTGGGTGACGCCTGGAGCCTGGGGCTGGGGCAGGGAGGGAAACGGGGCACAAGCCAGCAGCAGCCCCAAGCAGGCGGCAGCCACACACCGCAGCCGGGTACAGGTGCCAGAGAGCAGCACATCCGTGCTCATTTCCTGCCCAGAGGCAGCAGCAGTGCAGACAGACAGACAGACAGACAGAAGGGTCTGCCCCACGCCTCCTGGCCGTGCCACACCACTTCCTTCCTGAGGGGCAGTGGGCCACAGCCTTTCAACGGCTTTTGGTAAACAGAAAATCTCCTGGGAGAGCCTGACCCTTTCATTCATGAGATTTCAGTTTTTAAATAAATGTTGAGAAAAAAGGGAGAAGTTCCTAAGTTCATAATATATACAAATGTATATGTACATAGACATATGCATACAAACACATTCTTAATGTCTGTATACACACTTCTATATAGATATACATACATAAATATCCAAACATACACACATTTCCCCTTTCCCTTTAGTTTTGAGCTGAAAAGCACCTCCCACACCACCGCACTGGGGCCAGGGCTGGGGCAGCTCTACTTCGAACCCAGCGGAGCCGGCTCCCAGCTGCAGCCCCGCTCAGCCCCGAGGGCCCCGCTGCCAGCTGGGAGCACTGCCCGGGGCAGAGCATTGCCCTGGGGCTGTGGGATGGGCTGTGCCCCACCTCTGAGGCCACGAACCACCAGAGCTGATCTCCTTCCTGCAAGAGAAGTGCCAGGACCGCTGAGCCCTAGTCTGCTTTTAAAGATGACAGCATGGGGCTCAGGCCTGCCCTGGCTCCTGTTTCAATGCCGATATTTGGGCTCTGTTATCCCCACCGGCGGTTGGGGGCAGCAGTCGGGGGCACAATGCATCGCAGAGCCCAGTGACACGTGGCCGTGACACACGTGGCCCCTCCAGCAGCCACACACAGCTGCAGCCGCACACTGCTGCCCTCGCGCCCAGGACACCGCAGGGACCCGGCAGTGAGCATCTCAGCTCCCACAGCCCCGCAGGGACTGCGGGGCCTCGCCTGTCAGCACCGCCAGGGGACAACAGGAGGGTGCCTGAGGCTGGGCACCGGGACAGGGGGACGCTGGGACACCACGACACTGTGACACTGCCCAGCAGCACCGGGAGCCACGCTGGGCCCCGTGCTGTCACACTGTGTCACACCCCATGGGCCCATCCAGCTGTGCTGGCCGCTCCCCGGCCCATGACTCTGGTGCCTCTCCGGCCCGGCCATCACATCGGCATTTCTGCAGCAGCTTCATGCCAGGCTCTGGGCTGTCCCTGCTCTGCCTGGGCTCCGCTTCCCCCACGTGAGCAGTGGGCAGCCTTCACCTGGAAATGCTTTTGACAGCTGGAGCACAAGCACTAAAACATGCAAGGCTGGAGGGTCAGAGCACGGAGAAGGCCGCAGCAGCTGTTGGTTTTCCATGTGGTGAGGTCTGGGCACAGAAATGAAAAGGCCAGAGAGGAAAAAAGGAAAAGGAGAGAGCTCCTGAGCACAGCATGGGTGGAGCAAAGCCCCACTGCCAGGGACTCCCTGGGCACAGTCCCACTTGGGGCAGGGACTGAGCATCAGCAGCAGGCACCGAGCGGTGACAGAACAGCGTGAGCAACAGCACAGCGGCTGCATGGGGTTCCGCTGGAGGAGCACAGCAGCCCTGACACTGTGCCCTGGGTGCAGCACTGGGCCCAGTGCCTGACAGATGCCACAGTGTGGGCTGGCACCTGCCCGGCCCCAGAGCTACTGGGAGGGATGGGAAGCCCTCGCCACGACCGCCTCCAGCGCACCCTGCAGAGCCACCCCAGCAGCCCCGCTCAGTACTCACCCTCACGCCGTAGGTCACACCCGGCTCCCCCGCGTGCTCCCCGCTGGGCCCCGGCATCGTGCTGGGCCTTACCCCAGCCTCCTCTGCTCCGCGCCCGGGGCCAGGCCTTGGTGCCAGGTGCTGCCCATCGGGGTTGGGCTGGGGGTAGGAGGCAGAGAGGCAGCCAAGCTCCGGTGCAGTGGGGCCGACGGCGACGCGCTCGCTGAGTTTGGTCCTTGACAGCTCCCGGGTGCCCAGGCAGAAGCCCCTGAGGCTGGGCAGCCCCGAGGGGTTGGCGAGTTTGATGTTGGCCATGCGGGGCAGCAGCGCACACAGCGTGCTGCAGGCGTCCTGCGGGCCCGGGGAGACATCCTCGGCCAGGGGGTCCGAAGGGCGCGAGGAGGAGGAAGAACCTTTGATGCTTTGCGGCCCTTCATCCAGAGATGTCAGAGAGTCGTTGCGGAAGCGGCTGTACTTGGCCCTGTGCAGCATCCCCGGGGGCCGGAGCCGCCCCACGCCCGGGACCAGGCCGTGTCCCTCCCGCATAGCAGGGGCGGCTCCGCGCCCGGGCACGTGTCTGCAAACCGCCCTCGGAGACTGATGAGATGGGGACGGAGCAAGTCAGCGTTACAGACAGCGCTACCGGCGGTTTCTGCTCAGTCCCTTCCGAGCGCTTCGCTCCCCCGACGCGTGGGGCTCAGCACCGCTCCGCCGCTGCCCTGCACGCCGTCCCCAAAAGCAGCACCCGGGGACGCGCATGGGCGGCACAGCCGCTCCCGACGTCACCCCCGGGGGTCCCGGCCGCGGCGGCCACCCCCGCGCATCCCGCACGGAGCGGAGCGCGGCCCCGAACCACGCGCTCAGGCGCGGTCCCGGCGCAGCGCGAACCCCTCCGGGCGCTCCGCTCTCGGCGCGGCCATCGCCGCCGCCCCGCGCACGTGTGAAGCAGACCCCGCTCCGNGCGGGGCGGGAACGCGGTGGGACCGCGGCGCCCACGCAGCGCTGCGCGCGTGGTTCGCGCAGCAGGGCCGGAGCCTGCGGAGCAGCAGCACCTGCGGCCCCGCCCCGCTCACCTGGGGAGAAAAGGCACAGAGGCCGCGGGGCAGGCGCAGCCCCGCTTGGGGATTTTCGCGGCGCAAAGAAGCGCGCAGCAGCCCCCCCATCCCCGCAGCCCCGGCCCGGGGCGCGCTCCCCGCTGGGGGCGGTGCGGCCGTGGGAACGGAGCCCGCAGGGAGCCGCAGCGCCCGGGGAGCGGGCGGCAGCGAAACGGCACGGTGCGTTCAGAAGCGTTATCGCGGGGCTGCACCCGGGACTGCTGCTGGGGGCAGCGGGCGGGCGGCCTCGAGGCGGCCCCACAACAAGGCGGCTCCGAGCACGGACACAGCGGGGCCGTGAGGGGGCACCGCCTGGTACCGCTCTGCGGCGGTGCGCTCCGGCCCAGCCCCGCAGCTCTGCAGCAGCTCCAGGGGCGGCTGGAAGTGACGGCGCTGCAGCAGCTCCGGGCTTGGCGCCGCGTGCCCGCACGGGCAGCGCCGCTTCCCGCCGTGCAGCTCCAGGGGCCCTCCCGAAGGGCCCCGCTGAGCCCCCCCGAGCCCGGCGCTGCCGCACTGAGGGGGGAAAGGAAGCTGTGACACGGGGCCGTCGGCATCTCCCTGCCAGCTTTCCGCAGTTCTCACCCCCGCAGCCTCCCCTGCTGCAACCCTGAGCCCCTTCCCCTCGCCATCTCCCCCCACCTCGGCTTCAGCTGAAGCCCCCACAGCCGCCACACGGCCACGGGCAGCACCTGGGGGCAGAGCCCCCCCGCAGAGTCTCGTTCCCTCGCTGCCAGCACCCCAGGAGGATTCCAGCGCTCTCAGTAACCTCTGTGGAGCTCTTCCCCTGAGAGATGCCGCCCGCACCCCTGCCTCTGGGTGAGTGCTGCCCAGAGCCGGGTGGGAAACTGCCACGGAGCAGCCCCAGAGCACCCGGGACACAGCACTGTGCCTAAGGCCTGGCCCTGCCCACAGTGTGCTGTTTGCTGATCCATCCAGCACCCCGAGAGCTGAACAGCCTTCCGTTGCATTATTACCTTTGTCCAATACTGCCAAAAAAAATAAACAAAACACCAAAAACAAACAAAAAAACACCTTTTTTAAAAAATAATTCCTACCTTTATACCCAGTGTCCTGAAAGCCTCAAAGCAAATCTGAAGAGCAGCGTTGGTCAACACAGCATGGTTGGGCTCCTGGGGCCTCCTCAGCCAGTGCTGGGGGGATCCATGGACCCCACGGCCCTCAGGGCACTGCGGGGAGCAGAGAGCTCGCACCGCTCTGCGAGGCCCCTGCTCCCGAGCACTCCCGGGGACTTCAGTGCAGCAGTACTCCCATCAGCAAGATCTTCCCTGTGGTTCTTACGCACTGCGTGGCAGCATGAAGCGTAGCTGCCGCCTATGGTGTCACTAAACGAGTTCTCCATAGAAGCTGCTTAATGCTTTTTAAATGGGGAAGAAATGGGGACAGGAAGGGGAATATTTGTAAGGCTTGATGGGAATTAGTTTTGTTATTTTCACAGCACAGGTTTCCCAAATTTGTATCAGGTTGAGATGTGTGCAGAACTCAACTGTGAGAGTGATTTTGGAAGTCGCATCACTGCCCAGGGTTCATCACAGAAACGAGAGAGAAGACGACTGCAACAGCAGGACTGAAACATGAGGGTAAGGCACGTAAAGAGGAGACTCAGCATCACAGGAGGGAGCTGCATCCTTTGTGAATTGCTACAGATATTCTCATCTGTAGAGCTGCAAAACCAGCTAATGGCACTGCTGGGAGAGGTGGGAGCAGCCCCAGGGAGGCACTGGGGACAGGGCAAGGTGCCCCAGCACCTGGCTGTTCTCAGAGGCAGTTCAGCACATGGACAGAGCAAAGGGAAGGCACCTTCAGTGCTCAGAATGCAAGAAATCCTAATGCTGAGGGGTGACCGTGGTTATTCTTAACTCTTCTGCTCTTAATTAAAATACTACTTTCGACACAGCATCCTGCACTTTTTCAGCCCCCTGATCTCTGCAGACTGCAGGACTTGCTGCACTCCATGTTCCTGGTCACTGGGCAGGATGGTGCGTGTGTGACTACAGGGACTGGGCTCCTCATGTGGGAAGCTCCCCAGGAACCCCCTCTTCCCCTCAGCCCGTCCTGCCCCAGCCTCACCTCCAGGTGACAGAGTTGAAGAACACCGCACCAGAAGCCATGAATTTCTACAATCATTTTTATTAGTTATGGAAGAACCCCCACTAGTATTTACATAGTGCAAAAAAGCTGTTATTACTCCAAAAAGTACGGTAGACAGAACAATTATCCTTCATACAGCAAAAAAGAAATGGAACAAACCCCTTCATATTGTATTTCATAATTTCTCTACTGCTTTAACCTAAATATTACCATACGTTTTTAAGACATTAAAGATTAAACAGCTTTCCTAATCAGACTCTATTGAGAAGTAAAATATATGAATTATCGGTGAACATTTAGAAGGTGGGCTGTGCCAACTGGGCTTCTACTTCCACTGTTACCATTGGTTGGAGTGAAGTTTGGGGTTGGACGTGCTCATGTTTCCTTACGCGAGGCAGGGCGGGCTGAAGCCCCGTGTTACCCACTGCTATGGCTTCGCTGGTTCTTCTCTCCCAAACAAGTCGCCATGTCTGATTAGGAAATGGCTAATGCCGAGCTCAAGTCAATGGTTCCATTCGTTGGCACAACTTCACAGAAAATACTTAATGACAGTTTCAGCAAACAGCAGCTTTTCAAACGATAATACTTTTTACATACGTATTTAAAGAACTTATTAAAATTGAAGCTTGTGTTAAAGAACTGGACAGAACCACACTGTGGAAGCTCCCTCCCACCCCAACGAGCATAAAGACACCTCTTACCTTTACCATAAGAATACCAACAAGTGCATCATTGAACATTTTCTATAAGTAATTTTTAAAACGGGTCAATACCCTCAGTCACTGTTCAGCTCCAATTTTACAATACCTGCACACAGCTTCAGCAGATAAACAAGTCACAGCCTTCAGCCAGGGGCAGTAACGTGTGTTGGCAGGCTCAGCTCCTTAACCTCTGTCATTTCTACTTGATCCAACTACGGACAGAAGTTCTTCAGAATTTTTCCCTTTTACATATTTGCAATCCATGTTTTACTGTTTTTGAAGGGATCCTTGAAGTATTTCTATAAATAGGCTGCATACGTATCCATCTCTTATCAGCTCTGAAGATCCCTACCCTACCACAGATACATTATTTTTGATTTTTACCAGATAAATTAAGTGGTGAAATCATTTCTATAAAGAATGTCTTAAGAAAAGTAGATTTATTTTCTGAATAATCATTTCCACAACAAAAATATCTACACACCTATAGCTACAGAAACATCTTTTCTTGGGAACCGTAACAACCTGTATAACAAACTGCATACTCGGATACCGACATAGAAATTCAGCTACCTTAAAAAAAAGTCACGGTACTGTAAAACATTTTTTTCCCCCCTCCATTTTGGTGATAATAAAAATCAAAGTTACCACAGTGAGATGCTCTTAAGTGCTTCAAGTGGTAAGGAACTTCCCTAAGCTTTGATGCAAATGGATCACTCCCAAAGGAGCTGGGATTCCATTCTCACAGTTATTGCTCGTTCCCAGCTTATCCAGAAGGAAGCACTAAAGCCTGTTTCCTTTACTCTTTGTCGGTTTGCTCCTCTAAGGGTGATCTGCCACATTTTAAAAAGAGACTAGTTCCTTATTTGCTGGCAAGTTGAGAGATATTACAAGTGCTGTATCACCTTCAAGAACTATTAAATCCGTAGCAAAATTGCAGTTAAGTAGTGGGCTGAGTATTACAAGTTTTTTTTTTTAAATATATAAATGTCAAAAAATCTTAAAATGACAGTCCAAGTTCAGAAAAGACATACAAAAAGATGCATCTGATGCTAACACTTCAAGATCAAAAGTTATTTGAATCACTGGCACCAAAAAAGCAAATGGAAAAAGTACAAAGATCTTTTTTTCTTTTTTGTCTGATGTTCTGTTTCGCCCTCAGTGTATACACAGAGCTCAGCTGAAGCTGAGACGTGCTTACACATCCAAGGGCAAGTTTTGCTTGTCAGCAGTTCAAACACCTATCATTTCCTAAAGCAAAACTCTATGCAAACATACAGACAGCAGAAGTCTGCCATACATAGAGTAAAAGGTTTAACATTCAGGAGGCATCAGTCCTCAGTCTTTGTTTTCCTACCAAATGCCTGTTCTAGTATCTAGGCAGATTACATCAAGGAACTAAGAACATGACAGAACAGTCAGTTGTCCTAGCAGCTCTCTACACTGCTTATATACATAGCATTTGCTATGCCTGTATCTATCAAAGCATTATTTACATAACACACAGATTCTGTTATTCTCGTTAGCATTTAAAAACCCGAGGGGCAGACGATCTCTGAACCTGGAGTCTTCTCTTCCCAGTGCAACTCAGAATGCCAGCGTTGCTAACACCGTAAGCGCTGGTCCCATGTTAATACGTGTGGACTAACTATGTCACTAAGCTATCTATTTTTGTGTTTTTCTTTCAGCCAACCCAGAGAAAATCCAGAGATTTTTTATGCATTTTGATACAAGTGATAAAGAAAAATGAAGTGGAATTAAAGTGTATTCACGTGAGTTACTCTTTGGCTACTCTTGCAGTGAAGCTCCTGCTGCTGGCAGTTTCAGAACATCTCTTGCCAATCTAAGACAAAGATGGAAAACAGATTCCTTGCATGCAAGGTTTAAACATCTTCCATCTTCAATCTGAAATAAATTCATCATCAGTTAACAGATTTCACTTCAATATTCAGAATGGAATTATGAAACAGTTTTCTAGAAACGTGTAGCTCAAGGTGGGGGTGCTTGTTCCTTTCACCTCAGACCCAGTGAAACACCTCCCCAGACTGCAGAGCACTTCCCCCTTTCCTGGAATAACTACTTCCTTTTCTACTCTAGAAGTCAACTCCTAAGGCTGCTACAACTGAGAACAGACAGAAAGAGGTCACGTTCCCAGCACAAGGTGTTAAGATCCATCCTGAACTCAAGGAGAACGTGGCCAGGATCAAAGCATGCAGATGAATTTATCAGCAAATCCGTTCACTGCATCACTCCCACTTGCTGCTAAAGAATTATTTTTCCTTTTTGCAACATTACATAGATTACAATATGCAAAAACAGCATTCCTGAGGTAAGTGACAGGAGAAAAAGGAAGTCATCAGTTTACTAAAGCCCTGGATAGGGATTATGGTTAATGATCCACTCAGCGTGGTTTGGCAGACAGCAACTGCTGAGAGCATGGGGAATTTGTTTCTTTCCTGTTTTTATGCAGTATCTCCGCTTTGTAAACAAAATAATAATAAATACATTAGTTATATCCCTCTAGGTTAAAATTTTTATGGAATCAGAAGTTGGTATAGCTTATTGTAATCATGTCATCTATCAGCAGCTTTTTAACAATGCTTTCACCAACACCAACTAAAATGTTGCATCCATCTTAGCCTAAGAATCACGTACAGGTTTCTCATGAAGACTGCAAATGGGGTTTTTCTGTTTTTTTTTTTTTTTNTTTTTTTTTTTTTTTTTGAAAAACCACCTAAATCTTGTTTCTATTTCTAGACAGAACTAGAAAAATCACAGCCAAATACACTGACATGCCTGGCACAACACCAATGCAAAGTGCTGGTAGCTTGTCAGTCTTAGGATGGATCTTATCTGTTTGAAGATGAGCTAAATGGTCACGTAAAGGAATGCTGCTTAAAACCGGTCAGTTGTAAGGAGTTTCCTTTTACAAAAGACTGCATGAGTACTCACTGAAAGATTTTCCACACTGTTTCTATTCTGGGAAGTGGATACTGATTAAAATCTAAGCTCATTTTTAAATCAAACAAGTAACAGACAGCTACAAAAATATTGTGAATTAAATATGCATTAAATGCTTAACAGTGCAAAATGTTGAGATGAAGCATACGAAATAATGGCTGCAACCTTTACAACAGTTAGTTTTAATATAATTTCTAAAAAGTTCCTGAGTTCCTGCTGATTTTTACGGCATGTAGATGGAATCTGTGTGTTCCTTACTCAAAGAACTGCAGATGGTGGGCTTATGTTGAGTGTTACTTGCATGCTTATCGTTTGTCCATTCCTCACCATCAACAACTGGATCAACCTGCTCAGAAGTCTCTATTTCTTCCTCTTCGCTTTGTTCTGCATTGTCTTCTTCAGCACCACTAAGGGTCTTCCCGAGCTGAAGAGTCTCCATAGTTCTCTGAGTCTCTGAAACCCAAGATTCAATTCGGCTGTTAAGCTGAACCTCTACAGAAATCGGTTCATGGGCATAATCCTCATCATCTTCTTCATCCTCCTCATCCTCCTCTTCTAGCATTCCTGGTACAAGAGTACTGGTGGTACTTATCATGGAGGAATTCAGTATATCTCGGCAGCTGCCATCCAGTGATCCTGTCTCTGTACTCTGCTGTGAGGCCCATTCCAGATTGTCATCTGGTTTCACCTCTTCTTTCTCACCCAGTGTGGATTTTCCATGACTTGTTGCTGAGGTAGTGCTGGTTGTAGCCAGTGGTGGCTGTTTATTAAGGGCAGACTTAGCAATTTGACCATTGCCAGCTTTTTCTGGTACTGCAGTCTTGGATGAGGATTCTCTCTCATTTTCAGAGGTTTCTAACCCATCAGATGTTTCTACCATATTTCTCCAATTTGTCTCTACAAGTTTTAAAAAAAAAAAAGTATGTCAAGAAACAGATTATTTTTTTCTGTAGATTTCTCCTAACCATCTCAAAATCATTTAAGTAACAATTGGAGGCAATCATTTTAGTATTATTCTACATTTGCTATAATAATTTTAACTAGAAAATCAATTCTCTATTTGGTACAATCTTACTTTTATATTTTTCTATGTGAGTTGAATAAAACTAGAGAATCCATCTCAACTGATGCACATTAGGTAATCATAACACTTATGAAGATTAGAACTTAAGATGATTATTTTCCTCTATCTTACTTACTTACAAAACTAACCCATTTTTCTATTATCCCTGGCAGTTGTAGGCTACTAATGAAGTAGTACTGCACTTAGTGCAAAATGTAGCTAAAAATACATTTGGAAAGCTCCAGCTTCTGGTTATGAAAGAATTTTTTTTTCCTTAAACACTTACCATATTCTTTCTCGTTCACTTCAGATATGGGTTCAGAAATAACACTACAGAATGAGATAGCACTTGCTGCAGAGGGATTACGAGAATGACCCATATGATGGGGTGCTTTCTTGACATTCTTCAGGGCTTCTTCTGCCTGTTCCTGTTCCATTGCAGCAACCATATCTCTGTATGCTTTTCTGGCCTCTTCAGTCAGTGATACCAGCTTGTTAAATAGATCCTAAGTATGAAAACAACTTTTTTTGTTGTTTTTTCCCTTTTTTAAGCTAATCAGTAGTTCTTACTGTTAAAATACTTCAAATTTCTACTTTTAATCAATAGTATACCACACAATGAACCTTAAGCCTACAAACACCAAATACCTTTACTTCAGCCAAGAACTAGCTCTGCATTAAATATAAATGCCATTCCCCATTTACACAGCTTTAGTACATGCTTACTTTAAAATGCTGCTTTCCTTACAATCTTACGCCTTCCACAGAATTTCACATGGCCTTTTAATTCTACAGGGAAGCTACAAGATGTGTCATAGCCAAAGTGTTTCAACACATCAGCCACTGGGTTCTGTACAAAAAGCTGTATTTCAAAGAACAGACCTTACCAGAGATCAGGTCAAATGTGTAGCAGCAGTTCAATGCACTGCTCTCCATGCTAAAATAATTCTTAACTACAAGGAACATAATTGTTTACTCCAGCCATATATTAATTGAATTACTCACCTCAGCACCTGAGTAGTTGAAAATACCCACTACACTGACAGGAACCAGCTTGTTCACACAACGGCCGAGAGCTTTACGTCCAAGAGCGAAGACAAATGGAATTTCTTGTTCCCGTGCCATGGCTATCACATTATATAGAGCTTCATCCAATCCACCTTGAAGAAAGCAATTTAATAAGTATCTAGCCGAAGTCACAGTACGGTGACACATTCTGTATCCCAGCTACTAATTAGGCAGTAAAACTTCAATTAACACTATCACAAGCTGCTACTTACTACAGGATAACAAGCTATGAATTCTGAGTGCAGCCTGTAAGCATACATCAAGGTGCTTCTGTTCAGTGATATTTGTGTTCTCTATTAGTCCTGCATGCACATTAAAAAAGAATTTCTCACAGCTCTCTTGTTGAACAGGACTTTGCTCTTTTGATATCTCAGGAAGCCTCTATCTGTATTTCTGGTAGGGGCAAAAATGTGCTGGCTGGCTAACTAACACGTTTCCTCTTGAGCAATCCACACTGCTCTCAAGTAATCCTCCTTAAAAGCACGCTCAGGGCTTCAGGTTTAATCATAGACACACTGGAATAAAATTCAAGTCTACTGTATGCATTATCTGTTCATCTTCAGCTATTTTCTCCTCATAGATGAATTTGTTCCAGAACAGAAAATGAAGAGAATGAAATAAATGTGGACTGGCAATTGCACAATTGATTCCCAAGTATTACATCATGCATAGCAACAGAAAGATGGTGCTAACCTTGCCAGTCAGTGCTACACAGTAGCACAAGAAAAGAAATAAATAAATAAAATGAAGTGCATCACTTGTTTTTATCATTTATACCTTTTGACTGGATTTTTTCGCAGTTTGGAGATATAATTACACACTTGATCTTGTTTAGCTTCATATGCTTAGTAACCTCACGCAGTCCCATCACAAGTCTTCTCCTTGCTTTAGCTCTCATGGGATCTTTTTGATAAATCCGTTCCTGGAAGCTGACAAGCTCTTGCAATAACAAAGTCACACATTCATCTATTTCTTTACTCAAAACTTGGTTACAGTACCTGCCAATTCAAAAAGTATCAACTATTAACACAGCATATACTCAACGTTGTTTCTGCTAAGCCTTTCTTACTAAAGAAAAGTTATCTTCAAGATATTTGAAGAAAAAAATGAAGCTATTTGAAGTTGTTAAAAGGGACTGACAAATCAGACTGATGAAGCAAAGTTTAAGAAATATCTTCAAAATATTTCATTTCCAGTAACATCCCTTACTTAAAAAGCTTGGCCAAAAGGAATATTCAGAAATGCATCAATATACCCCAGTAAGTGCCACAATTACTCTTTTCCTTAATTTGATGATCTTAAAAAAACATTCATACAAAATTAGTAAGTAATGTAGTAAGAGTCAATATCACAGTATTTTCAGCATTCATAGATATTTTTCCTTTCCCATTCACAAAGTCTAAGTAGCCCTCTTTGAAAAAGTTATTGTAAAGAATATTTTCTTTTAGCTTTTGTTGCAGCAAAGAAAATCCAAAATGCATGTACACATCCACAATATATATGCCCACACATTTGTGTGTAAATACACATACATACTGACAGGTATGTGTAACTATCTATAGCAAGGAAAAAGTATTAAGAAAATACTTGTGCAAGGTTGTACCGATGAAAGGCTGGTTTATGTTCATTCAGCTCTTAAATCTACTCAACCTATCCACATTTAAATGGGGGGGATGGAAGTGTAAAACTTGAATTAAAGTTAATATTGCACAACACTTACTCTCTGAATCTCTTGCTGTGAATTTTGGTTATTGCAGAAGATGCCATTGGACTACCTATTCCAGAACTAGCAGGGGAGCCTTGTGACACCGGGGTCATGCAGTACGGAGAATTCTGACTTGCTGGTGAAAGTGAAGTATCACTAGGCATACTTAGTCCAGTTTCTGAAAGACAATTTTGAAACACTATGAAATGTAAAGACATTTTCCACATGTAAGAAATACCATCAAAATTCTTATGCATCTCTTACTTTTTCCAAATTATATTCTAAAAATACTAAACAGTACTCCTCTCTGGAGGAATAATTCAAAGGGAGAATAGTAAAGTAAGTACATATCAGATACTTAGGACCAGTTAGTTAAACAAGCAATATTTAGGTATTAATAAACAAATATTCAATCCAAGTTTGAGAATAGAGAAAATCTGTGTAAATGCTACAACTTCTTCGAAGAACTCTTTAATGTCTATGATATTTAACTACTTCATTTGTAGAATATTTAACATTCTCACACCTACCTTCTGTCAGGTGAACTCAAACAGATGAAATCAGAAGTTCAGAAGCAATATCTAGAATCTTGGTAAACATCCCCCTCCCATCACCAGAAAGCCCCCCACACATCAAGAACACAGAAAATTCTTTTGAGCTTCCCAGCTGCTTAGAACTATTGCTGTAAAGTGATAGTCCAGATACTGCAGTTTATTGACAAAAGGGTTCAGTAAATTGGAAACTATTCATACTTTTTAATTTCTGTATCTGGGAAACTTTTAGTTTGCAAAATAATTAAAATACACTGATCAACATAGCATGGCTGGCAAAATACCTTTTTGTCCATTAATCAAAAATGCTATCAAATCCAAGCGCTTTCAAATATCCACTCAAGAAAAATTAATTAAGGACTGTATGGAGATTATGTACCTAGAACATAGACCACACTGAGGCTCCCAGGAACTGAGGAAGAGATAAGACATTTTAGGAAAAAAAAAATAATCTAGTTTCTAATATTTCATAACGCTGAAAAAGTTACAAGATAACACCAATAGACTGTGTTGTATAAAAGAGAAAATGAATATAAATAGGTTAATCAAACTGCGTGGGGAGAAGAGCAGGAAAGGGAGGAAGAGAGAGACTCACCTTCTTGAGAGGCCAGCTCCTGAGACTGATCAGTAGGCAAGCTTATATGAACTTCTTTCTGTTCATCAGATCCCAAAAGGCTATGATCTACTGATAAACGACCTTTCTTCTCTTCTCTCTCCTTCAAAATAATCTAGGAACAAAACCAGCAACATCTAAAGTTATGACCTTTAAGAAAAATGGCCATTTGACTGACCAAAACACAGAATAAACAACTTGTTTCAAACCTTCCTACTCATACCAAGATAAAGAAACATGCAATCATTTAAGTTTCCTCACCGAGCACAAACACTATTTAATTTCAGCATATACTTTATTCTCCATGAACACACCTATTTTGTGTGCAGATGTATATAGAAAAACAGTTATAAATTCAATGAAAAAACCACATGTTTTGCTTCAAGTTATGTACCCATTGCTTAACAAAAAAAAAAAAGTAGGGAAATTTAGCTCAGTGTACTATATTGCACTAGAAACTAGGATTCAGTAAGATGGAAAGAACTACAGAATAATCTCCATATGTTCTAATGCTTATGGTTAAAAATCTTTGAAATCCCTATAGAGAGAAGTTTACATATCCTCAACTAGTTACAGAGGTAAAAAAAAAAATAAAAAAAGCTATGCACATTACATGCCTAGATCCAAAGGAAAGGGTATCAGTGTAACAAGAACTACAGACAGAATGACTCCTTACCCTATGCTCATGGTCACTAATTCTTGAATAAGAAAATAATTTTTTCTTTTCAACCATGAATGCAAATCAGAACACTACAGTCAACACATTTACCTTTTTAAGTGCTGTAGGGCGTTTCAGTTTCGAGATCTCTCTTTCTTTTCCTCTTTTCACTTTTGGAGCAGTTGAATCCAAAGGATTAAGGCAACCCATAGATGGCTGTCCCTTTGTTAAAGACTTTCTGTTGGTAGATTCTTTGGTATGAAAGGGAGCAGCACTGCCAACTAAATACAAAAAAGATATTAGTTTCACTAAAGACATGTCAGCTTTCTTTTACCATTGCTTGAGAATTCATCAGTGGAAATTCTGAAAAGTACATTTTCCTTCCTTGGAAAAAAGCAGTTCATAATGACAGGAAAATTACATCATCAGATATTGTCACTTCCAGATGGTTTTAAGCTTTCTTCAATTCAGTCTCATGTTTTAGGAAGTTATGGATTCCAGGAAAATAACTATACCACTGATAATGGATCTCTCAAATGACTACATTTAACTTTATTAGTAAGATAAATTGCAAGTATTTATCCAAACAGTAGGGTGGTTGTTTTTTTTCCCCCCGTCAACACACTTGGTTAGTTGAAGGACAAAACAGGTCAGAGTGCAGCATGTAATTAAGCATCTTCTGTGAGAAGCAGAAGGAAATAAATATAGTCTCAAATGAAAACGTCAACTGTTCTTTGCTGAGCTTTGTTTGATACAACCTTGCCAACTTTAATTAATGTTTGGACACAACTGAAACTCAAAGCAGTAAATGAAGCAACACACATGGTAACTATGTGCATACCAATGGACTCTAGGATACGCACTATTGCTAAGGAATGAGATTCAGGGGTTGCAAGAGATGACTACAAAAGCATCAGTTCTGTATTCAGCAGCAAGCAAAGAATAGCTAATTTAGCGTTAGGTGTCAATAAAGAAATAGGAACAAGAAGTGTAGTTAAGTCACTGCATACATTCATGATAGAATTATAATATTCTGTGCACGTGATCTCCTGCATTTCCAAGAAGATTTGGTAGAACTACAAAAAGGTACAGAGAAAGCAGTATGAATTATCAGGACGACAAACATTCATACACAGGACAGAAGAGACATGACATCTCTATGGATCACAGAGAAAGAGAGCAGGGAATGATTGTTCAATCTCTTTGTAATACAAAGGCTATAAAGGCTAGCAAAATTACAAGTCAAGTGCAAAAATCCTGAATCCTCTCCAAAAAAAAGAAAAAAAATCACAGTACAAAGAAGAACTTAAGTACACAGCAGCAATGAGGCTGGAACTCACTGCCATTGGACTTTATGGACAGTAAAGGCAGGTGACAGAAGCAATGAATAGTTTAAGAAGCAAATTTGGTTTGAGAAAACTTTGGGTCAGGAGGCACTGAATTACTGTTAGCAGTCGTTTGACAATATCCTGTAGAGGTATCCCTCTATATCATAGTCTAAAGCATCTTCTCTAAGCTGCTTTCAAATAGAATTATGTAATATCCTGTAATAGATGTTTGGTTTGACTCAATACATTTATTTCCACACATCCACTGTCTAGCACTCAATTACTTTCAGGACATGAAAACTTCAAGAAATGTTTGTCTTCATTTTCATATGGACTTTCACCATTGCATTCTGCAGCTCAGAGGAAGCTAGCACAGGTGAACTTTTTGAAAACTCAACGCATAAGTAATTCTTCTCAGGTTTTTGTATGTTTATACTCCAAAGTAAGATTTGACAGGAAAAGCATACTTAAGAGAACACTCACATTTCAAATTTCCACTCTCACAAAATACATTTAGTGACAGAAATACCTGTGTATGAAAGAGGCCTGGTGTTGGTGATCTGACGAGCTTTCATTGCTTGCTGCTGCTTTTCAAGAGCTGCTAACATGTCCCCTAAATCTAACTGAACAGGAGTCTTGCTCTTCTTTCCAGCTGCTTTTGATAAAGCCTCCTGTAAGATGAACATCATATATTGATAAATACAAAGAAACAGCACTTGCAGAACAGTCTTTGGAAGAGGTTCTTGCTTTTACAGAATAGAAGGGAGCTGTTGCTAAAAGATGCACCTCTACCAAACTGCTTGGGAGGAGGAGCGCAGGAAGCTACACACCTGGAGTTTTTTCTGTTCCATGCTTATCTCTGAGTACTCTTGAGCTGTTGCAAGTGCTGCTGCCAAGGCCTTCTTCTTCTGACTTTTTGCACGCTTTGGTACAGAAGTTGTAATGGGAATTGGCGTTTGGACTATATTGATTGGAGAATTCTCTGGCAAGTCATCCAACTAGAAAATTAAACAGTGCATACAACACAATTAAAGACCTTTCTATAGAAGGCCAGAGGAAGTGTGACACTCTAGAAGCCAAATGAACCAATGGTTTAGCCAGCAGTAAGATAACCCAATAATTAAGTACAGATGGATGACCAAAGTAAAGTAATGGGACTAAAAAGTTACGTATTTCATTTTTGTTAGGAAAATATTTTTCCCCCCAGTTATCTTTAGAGGGTTTTCCAGTCCGGTAGCTAAGTAAGGATGATTTTTATTCCTCTCAAAAGATTTCATGTAGGACTTGATTCTTGGACAGCAGCCAAATAGGTTAAATAGTTTACACACACACAGTTCTGCAACAAAATATTTAAATAGATCATGTATGAAAGAGCATCTTCACAACATTCACTTCTACAGTCTCAACCCAGGTATGCTTAGTTCATTTTCCTTTCAGAATAAACTGTGCAAGCTAATTACTTTGGAAAAGTGGAACTATAACTACATATTCACAGATTTAACAATTTCACATCAAAGCAGTAGTCTGAGTGCAAGTCCTCTGAATCAAAGGATAACCAGGATGTAATCTAGGTATTATCACAATGCTAAATAACCCTCAAAATCAGTTTTCGTTCCAGAAATCCTTTTGCATCTACCACTCACTCAAAATTCAGCATACAACTTCAAAAAGCACAAAACTCATGAGAAACTATCAATGAAATGGGGAGGTGTTCACCATAGACATCTTACAGTCTCTCCCATTAGCAATCTCATTTACAGACAAGTCAGTGTTTTTAAGATGGGTTCTTTGGTCCACTTAAATGACATTTTTTTTAAACATCTAAAACCAGCAATGCAAATATCCGAAAAACATCACGATTTACACATTACATAGTTTTTTTTTTTTAAATGAATCTCTATTACAATATTTACAGTCTCAAAACAACTTCTCAATTCAAAAGTACTCAGCAAAATGAAAGAATTACTTACTACTTTGGGTGAAATCTTTTGTTGGATGTTACTACTTTTGCTGCTGCCATTGTCACTATTTAGCTCTGGAAATTCATCCTCATCCTAAACAATAAAAAAAACGAAGAATAAAAAGCATGGAACTAGAAGTCACATGAAAAGTATCAACTAAAGTAGCTGAAACGACAAGAGTAAATTTAATCCTGAAGTTCCACATAAACTAGAAGGGCTTAAGAATGACAAAATGATACAGAAGAAGGTAGTTCTGTATCTGCCTAAACTTTTTCAAAAAAGAAGAAAATATTTATTATCACCTTATATTAAGGAAATTCTGCTACGTTTATAGAGAGGAAAAAAAGTCAGAGCAGTAATTTTTACTTGCAGGTCAAAGTTTTGCAACTTCTCCCTGTTGATAAAATCACTCATTCCACATTTATCTCACTAATGCACAAACAGTTTTCACACAACACTACCTCAAAATAGAGAGGTTCAGGACTCTGCTCTGTTCTACTTGACTGACTTGTAGTTAGAGGCTTTTCATGTCTTTTCTGCAAATTCTGTCTTCTTTCTGAAGATGTGCTGTGGCCTCTGCATCTGAAACCAGACTAAAAATAATGACCGTGGTCAGTAGTGTGCAATTTCAGTTTTTGAAGATGTG
Organism: Penelope pileata; assembly: GCA_013396635.1. Taxonomy (NCBI): domain Eukaryota; kingdom Metazoa; phylum Chordata; class Aves; order Galliformes; family Cracidae; genus Penelope; species Penelope pileata. The sequence goes on from WBMW01003491.1 coordinate 72,543, forward strand.
TGCACATTAAGGCATTCAAGTTTGTTATTTAGAAACTAAGGCAGCACAGTTTATATGGAACTAATCTTTTTCTTACATGAAGCATTCTACAGATAGCATTCAATCCATTTTGAATTCATTTTCACACATTACAATAAATAATGCTTACATTTAGAACCATTAACAACATACCTGTGAACTATTTCTTTGCTCAGCTTGTCTTCCACCTCTAGAAAACGTCTGAGTTTTTTCAATCCAAGGCTTTTTTTGAGTTGCCTGGGAATTTACATTAGCCCAGCTTACACCAGCTGAAAGGGAAGTACCAGCTATGAAAAATGAATTGTTATGATAGAATGCATCGTAGTGATACACATGGCACCAGAGCTAGGAACTCAAAATTGATACAAATACAGTTCTCTGAGAAGTTCTGAACATTTACTTCTATAGCTATTTACAGAAGTTAGCAGAATTACTTTGCTTTTATGGAAGAGTCACATGAGCGATATTCAAACTGCCAAGAGCTGATTATCAGCAAACAGTAAAGATTAACGAAATACTGCACTCACATCCATAGCCATTTCAGTCCAGTCATAAATAACAGCCACCAGCATTATCCACTACTACCAAGCTAATCGCAAAATTTGTTCGTATTACAGTACTTCTAGAACTTCTTAAAATGAACACTTCTCAAATAGAGAAATGAGAGTTCTTTAGCTCTCAGTATAGAGTAATGCAATTACCACCCATATACAAACTGCAGTCCAACAGCGTAAGGAAGTATGAAGATAAAATACAACAGAAGCACAGCTTTGTGTGAATGCTTCCATTGGAATCCCTGAATTTCTTCCCCTCTTTTGAGGATGGACAGTTGCTGATAAATTATTACTAGTAACTACTTATACACCTTCATTCAGCAATCAGCAAGGGGGTACTGATGTGGGTGGTAGACATCAGACAACTCTTCAGAGGTATTTGATGAGTTACAGCAGCACTCTGGAAGCAGACCATTCCCAGTAAAACAAAGCAAAGCCACAGAAACAGCCCAACAAAACATGATGCAGCTCACTACAAAATGCTTACTTGCATTTATTGATGGCTCCACAACCTGAAAAGATAAAAAAGAAAAAAAATTGTTTTAGTAGTTTTTGTTTTTCAGTCTGCAGGATACAAATATAGTTAAGTTATTCAGTTATCTTTACATACATTCATTGCACAAGAATCTGTATTTCTTGAAGTCACAGCTGCAGCCTGGTTATTGCCATGCTTAGGACTACAGTAGCCACTATCACTGTCTATGTCTGCTTCACTTGCACCCTGTTCACTAGATGACTCTGCAGCTGGGTGAGAAGCTCTTCTGCGCCTGCCTTTTGACTTCCAAAGCATTGAAGCAGCACTCTCAGAAAGCGACTTATTAGCTATATCTGAAGGGAAGTCTGCAAGACAAAAATATAACAAGTAATTGATTATAAGACATTAACAACCTACATGATAGAGAACAAATGAAACAGTCTTTGCACATGCCATTCGTTTTATTAAATGGAAATTTGTCAACACTTTTTTTTTTTTTTAAGATGTCTGAATCCAACTGCTAATAATAATGAACTCTCTCTACAAGATAAAGGTTTTTGACAATAGCAACAACTGCAAGAGCACCACATCATTGCAACATTATCACCTGACACATGGAATAGGCCTCTGCAAACACCGGCACCTTTTCTTCATAATATTTTTGATCTGCAAAGATCTCTCTCTCAGAAGCTACTTCTGAAACGGGTCCATCTTCTTTTAAGAAAGATGGTGGCTGAAATATAGTTCTAGTTATTTTGTACGCCCCCAAAAAGTAACAGGGAATTACCTGTTTGCTGTGATGCATCAACCAATAAAACGATCTTTGATCTGCTCTCAGGACCTGATGAACTCGTCTCCTTTTGAGTGGCTACATTTTTCACTGGAGGACGTTTATTTTTTATGTGCATCTGTAACTGCTGTTGCTGTTTTAAAAGATAAGCCAAACATACACATAAGCCAAACTATTTAATTTCACAGTTGTAATCAAACTAAACAACTAAAATGAAAGTTCTAACTCTCTGTAGAGGCCACACATTTAAGGACAAGAGAGTAAGGGAAATATTCATGAGGTACTTGTAGCAATCCATTTATTAACCTTTTCACATTTTCTGCATGACCTTTTTTTTGCTACTTCCACATCCTACTAAAATGTAAAGAAAGTATAAATGTATTTTATTCTCTAAGGAAGTAATTTTCAAATCAGACCAAACTAGTGGGGGGGCAGTGGGAATTTCCCGTACTACACTTACAGATTTTAAGCTGACCATGTATTTTAACCCCAAAATGTCTCTCTATACAATCATACAACTCTCCAATTAACCCCTCTTCTGCCCATCCTTCCTTCCATTGATACACTGCCACACTTGTTCTTGCTCAAATGGAAGGCATGCCTCTGTGCAAAGATTCTTCTTCTTACAGTTCTACATATCCTATTCAAATTGACAACACCCTGCTTACTTTTTGTATGACTGGTCCTCTGTTACTGCTTCTGCTCCGCTGGCTGGACAATGGGAAGACCTGGCCCGACGGGTTGGGACGCTCAGCGCATTCTGTAGTAACTGTATTTACAGCATTTGCTGTTTGAAAGGGTGCAGAATAGGGGGGAGGGAAAGGATGATAGAAACCCATGACCTGAGCACATGGTGCTGGCATGAGCTGATAATATGTGTACTCTGTAGAAACAGGCGGTTGGGCGGATATTATAGGATAAGCAAGGTACGGTCCTGTAGGATTCGGGTTGGGTTGCTGCCATCTGATGTCATTGTTATACAGTGGAAATGGTCTGTAAAAATTTGAAAGAAGAGAGATTCTTCAGTAAGTTCTTTTCTGTCAAGAAAATTCAGAACCCCAGAAAACTATCACCCTCTTGAAGAGGGAAAAAAAACATACAAAAACCATAAGACCAATAGCTTTTAGTAACTAAATGTAAATAGTAGCCACTAAGACTTCTTAAGAGATTCCACTTAAACGGTGTTCACAAGCTCCAATTACATTCAAGAGCAAAATAAAGAGATAATTTTGTTTAATGTAGGCATCTGTGTTAACTTATTTAATTCATAATATCACATTTAGAAATTAGAGGCAGGCATTTCCCTTGACAAGTACTTTGGCCAAATTAAATTGTTTCAGCATCTCATGTAACTTCAGAGACAAGCTTAAAGTAAGCTAGCAGAGAGATAACAGTGACATTTATTAGCTTATTCAGGGCCAAATACTAGAGTACATTAATAGGAAGTTGCCAATTCACTCTTTTTCAAAATTCTTAAGAAAATGAAAGCCTTCGGAAGCACACACGAGAACTGGAATTCACAAGCTTACTAGTGAAGCGTGGGAATTTCTTCCTGTGCATGAGATACAGGATACCACAAAAAGAGCCCCTTGCTATAACCTACAAGCCCCCTTGCTATAGCTATAAGCCCAATTATTCTCTCTCTTCATGCCCCAAGACATCAGGAGACCATCTACACAGAAAATGCAGAGGCCCAAACATTAAATGCAGAAAATTAAAAGTAAAGCATCAGGCTAATTTTACAGATCTGCACTAGGCAGTTGCTAAAGGATTATTTTTGCTATCCTAAGCAAACACTGGGTAAATTTATCAACACCAACTAACAAATACAAGTAACGTGCATTTACACCCCACATACAAAATAAAGAACATGGCAGTTGTGCATTCGGTGAAAAACACTTGAGCTAGAATAACAGTTCCTAAACTCAACGTGTTATAACCAGTTACGCAAGGAGACTGGATACAGCTACACTGAATGCAGTGCTGCTCCTCCATGGCAGGATACAAGCTGCCCACCTGGAGCCCTGCTTCAGAAGCAGAGACTCAAACACAAACCTCTTGACTGCCCTGGAAAGTGTGAAAACAGCAGACAACAGAGATTTGTATCAGATCTCTGCAGCAAGGGAAAGGAGCAAGGAATGTGAGTAGAGGAAAGCAAAAGGAAGCAAACAAGTGAAAAAAGTTTCATCCTTACTCATGAATGGTCAGAAGATGAAGTGCAGCAAACAACGAACACACAGCCAGTTGTCACTGACTCGAGACAAACTCATTTACAGAGAGGTTATCTTCCAAAGACCATAACCATATGCATTACCTATTGGATTGATTTTCCTGTACAAATGGATAGCAAGTGATCAGGTAGCTGGGGATGGGAGTTGGTTCCACACCATTAATTCCTCCACTGTCGTTAGGAAGCGCCATTGGGATCATTAGTGTTTCTGGACCCTTCTTTTGAGGAATAAATGGTTCTACTTCAGCTGACAGCTTGACATTCTTAAGAAAGAGAAAAATGTCATTAAATACAGAATTAATTTGTTTGGGAAAACTTAGATTCATAAAGTTATACGGCAGCCATCACAAACAGCAGGCAAAAGGATGACAAGGCTGCAAGCCTTCTGCAGCAAACTAAAAGAGGTGGAAAACAGTTGGCAAGTGGTTGTTACACCCTTCCAGTCAACACAGGCTGTAACAGATCACCAACATCTAGCATTTATATTACCCTTTACAAAGTGCTGTACAAACACCAATTAATTTAAAAGGAACTGAAGTTCTGATCTTGCAGAGGAAATGCCAGTCTGAAAACAGAAAGGCAGAGTGAGCACTGTAGGTGGAGCACAGTTGTGTAGGCCTGCTAACTGAAATCGACATATGGAAGGTGTAGTAATGCCTGGTGTGCCCTACAATGCTGACCACGTTCCCAGGCAATTATAGAACAGATTTTTCAGCCACCATAGGTTTACTGCTAAAATAGATGGAACATGTGTGGGGTTTTCTTCTGTGATACACCATCTGCACAATTTGAACATATTTTGAAGCATTAAGAATATGATTACGTACTGTCATGATGAGAGAATTAAAAAGACTGCTTGGAAATAAGTTTTCAACTGTGCTTTAAAAAGAAAAGATTATCCCCAGCCCCAAAGGTATCCTCAGCAGCGTATATGGCTTTTTTACCCACAGTAGTCTAGCTGGATCCCATACTTCACTAATGACAAAATGCTCCATTCAGCCAGCCAGAGCAGCCCTAGCCTGAGACAAACACAGTACCCTGAATTGCCATATTCCAATACAAGTTACATGTAGCCAGAAAGGATCTTTTTGCTCAAACACTGCAGCTTCAATACATTTGCCTCACATTAGTTACCAAGTAAATTCTAAAGCAGGCAAAGGCTCCAGGAACGTTTCTTTCATTTGCCTAGGAAACAATTCCAAAGGCAATGCATAACCCGCAGGAGGACATGCTCTTGTTTTAAAAAAAGTGGAGCCTGAAGATTTCACATGCAGTGGACAACCATACATCCTCACCAACACCTGTGCAACACCTTCATGAGGGAAATCAATTAAATAACTGTTCTGAAAACATCACGGCAAGTAGTCACATCTACCAGCTTCTTCTCAGTCCACATCTGTGCTGTGTCGAGCCCACAATCCACCGAGAGACATTTCAGCCTTATTGTCCAGAACCTCAACCTAAAAGTGTTTTTTAAAAGCCCCCAAATTTGTTATTTTTGAAATGAAACACGTGAGCAAATCACATACTTCCTTCATCAGCACGGGGTGAGGAAGCAGAGAGAAGTTAGAAGAGGAAAGTTCAAACATTTTGAAACTACAGTTTTCCTAAGATAGTAAGAAAGCTATTTCCTCTTGTTGAATCGGCACTTTTAATATATCAGACCAAACAGAAAAAAACTCCTAGCTTAAGCATTTGTTCGAGCAACACGGAGGTCAAGATCCACTCATGTGGAGTGCCAACACAAATAATGTTTAATTAATCAGCAAAAGGTAGAAACATCATCATTATCTAAATGACTAAGACCATGTGTTACACTGTAATTCACCAAACAAATGAGTTAGAAATCAGCAGTTATTTATTTACTGTTGTCACAAAGAGAAAGAAAGAAGTTCAGACTGTAAGAGCTCCTAAGTTGCATGCATTATACTTACTATTCAATCATCATATACACCAATGCTTGATACAACATTTTTATACTTATAATTTGTGTGTAACCTGATTGTAGTATATTAATTCCCTGCAAAATTCAAAAACAAAGCCAAGAATTTTGCTCACTGAATTCTGTTAAACTCCATCCGTGACACCCAAAGCCACATAACTGCAGTCAGTCCGTAAGAGCTCCTCTAATGACCTGTGCAAGCAGAACCAAACTTTCCCTACAGGCGTAACATGCGTATTAAAAAGCACCTGCCCGATTTTCATCTTATCTTTCTGTTTTTGAACTTGCTCATTCATGGTTCTTCCATGAGATTTTACAGAGCACTAACCCCAATTTCACCATTAGCTATTCCCCGCAAGCATCAGCCCACTTCTCTGCAGAGCCACTGGGTAACTCCTGGGCACAGAGCAAGCGCCCTGCTCTGCCCAGAGCTCCCCCTCCGACCTCGGGCTCAGCACAGCTCCCTGGTCACCCACGTACCCACCTGCCTAATCCCGAGGCTTCAACACAGCACCATGGGGACAAAAATTGATCATTTTAAATTAACTGCTTTCATATAGTGATCATATCGGAAGTGACATACATGCCTACACCCTGAAAATGAACAGAATTTCTCCATGATATCTAAAGATTGCCCAGCAGAACTACTTGCAGAACAGATTCACTTGTGGGCTAAACTACAAAATCAGGCAGCATAAAAAGCAATATGCTAAGGCTAATCCATAGAAGATTCAACAGCATAACTAGGACAAGCTCTGTACAATGACAGAGTTCTCACAAAGCACTGAAAACTTTCAGCCAGCTGTTCCTAACCTGCTGGTCACTGCCTTCACGGCGACTGAACCTTGCCCCTGACACCAATTATAAAGCACTGACTAGGAGAAAACATGTATTTGTGATTCAGGTGGTACAAGATTCTGTTTTTTAAAGGCGCTTTCCAGTCTGACTGACTGCTTTTTCCCTACACTATTTTGGGATGCTAATGTGGAAATACAAAAAAATTTATCAGTGTTTAATAGCGATTCCCTCGCAGAGCTGTCGCACTACACTGATCCTTGGGATGATGTACTGAACCACCATTATTAATCTTACCAGGGAGTAGTCTCTCACATTTTATTTTAACAATACCTGATAACTGATGAATGCAGGAGCTGAATGACTCCATCAGCAAAGCTGCCACAGCAGAAGTGCTTCCTGCCCACTGGTGAAGATAAGCCCCACCTGCTAAGGTATCAGGACTTTTTATTAAAGACTTAAAACTATGTTGAGATTACAGAATCCTTGATTATTTCAGCAGTAATATTTTCAAGATTATGTATTATCCAAACTGCTACTGCAAAACTAAAAAGGTGACCTTCGTTCTCCATCCAACTCTTTTGGAGAAAATGTATTTGTCTTTTTTTTTTTTTTTTTTAATCTTTCCAGCAGAAATTGGATTGTCTCCATGATTTTTTGTTTCCTTCTCTCTTTGAAGAAAAACACCTAGGTATTTTGTAAGACAACAAATTTAGCAAAACATAATTAAAGCTATTATATTTCATTTTGCCAGTTTGATAAAACTCAGAGATACACAAGGATAACTTTAATGTTCCCTTTCCTGTTGCCCTATCACTTACACAGGTAATGGTTAACTACTGCTATGACAAAGCAAATGACTGACACATTTAATTACCATTTTCTGTACAGCTTGTAATATATTTAGCTTATTTATGGCAGTAAGACAAAGAATATCCCGTGACCATAAAGAGGTACGGGTGCAACTGAAAGCCCACGCCTTTCTTCGCCTACAGAACTTTTACAGTGTCTGGTATTTAAAGTAAACAACACATTTCAGAAGTCTTTTACATGCAGCATGCCATAAACATTTTTATCATCTGTATGTGCAAACTTGAATTTTATTACCATTCCCAAGATATTTGCTTCAGCAAAAAGAATTTAGGGTAAACACCTGTTTTTAAATTTCCCATTTGTTCTGCAGGCTGTGTAAAATATTAGCAGAATAGCAACCAAAATCTTAACCTTCATACAGGTGTTTCAGAAGTCATTCTGCAAGCACAACACATAGGATCTTCAGCACAGTGAACACATTTCATTGTACAGCAAGGCTCTGCTTTCACTTCAGGGCAGAAAAACGTGTATGACTGAGCAAAGTTAACTTCAACCTATTGCTTCCTTAAGTATTTTAGAGGGACTGGCGAAATACTGCAACAGTTCCCTTTTACATGGGATGTCTTCGGAAGAGGACACTGAAGTTTATTACACCTAAATCAGAAACCGGAAACAAACGTTCTCAGCCAGGTCTGCCTGCTAACCAAACCCGACCAGAATTAACTCTCCCATGTGATTACCCACACATTTCAGTAATTTCACAGACAGCCAGTGGTTTCATCTGACAGGCAAAGGAAATAAAATAGCAAAGCTAATTAATTTGTCCAAAGTTACCTAAGCAAGGCTTTTTTGGTCTGTGATGTGCTCGGCTTGGAAAAAGGACTGGTTAAGATAAACAGCAGAACAACTCGTCTTTTTCCTAAAGACATGTTAGGTCTCAAGGTTCCTAATCCGCTGCAGAACAACAAATTACGTTCCTCTTAGTGTAAGAAGAGAAAGTAAAGCAAAAATTAAAAGAAAATAAAGAGTTAAGCAATAAGTAAAGATGTTGCTAACTTCTCAATGTACTGGAGAAGCAAAACGACCTCCAACAGAGCCTTCTTACTGCACTGGAAGCATCTCCCATGCTTCCCTGGCTAAATACAGAAATAATACCACCAACTAAAACAGCTTGTTGGTGGCTTCTTTGTTTTGTTTTTAAATATCACGTTGACATGTCTGAGACTCAGAAAAGGCAACCAATGACAATTTCAGTGAACTCCAGAATAAAAGGTGAGATCCCTTTTCTAAGTGGCGTTTTGTTTCAGAGGCAAATACCAAGTGCACGAACCCAAGAGCACGGAGATGGGCACTAAAGCAACTCCTCGCAGACTGCAGCTGCGCAGCACAGAGTGACAAGTGCCGGTGAGCAGAGCTGACCACACAGCTCATCTATAGCCATGCACAAACAAAAGGTATTGACAAGACAGACATGCCAAAAGCTAGAACACTTTTACTAACCTTTACAACAGAGCACTCGTGATACTATTTAATGCTATGATCGCTCTCACAGCGTGGTCATTTACCCTGCAGCCACCAGAAATTAGAACTTTGCCACTGACATCAGTAAACACAGGGTTGGGCCCTATGTAGTTAATATAAAAAGCATGTTTTGATCTGGCACTCTAAAGGCAAACACTGCAAACACTGAAAGACCTAATTTTATTTTGGCATGCAACTTTTTCATGTTTATTCAACCTTTCACATCGTTAAGTTAAACAAAGCTTAATTGAAATTGAACTTTGATAACCAAACTTGATTCTAAAATATTTTAAGTCACACTGAAACATCAGATTCCCAACCACTTGCCTACAAACAGGAGCACAGCCCTTCAAACGAAGCCACGACTCACACAAGTCTCTGTTGTAGATACCCCGTGCTTTCACTTGCAAAACGCTTTGCACTGTCTCATTACATATTTCAGCCCAACAATTACAACTCTTTCGAGACAGCATATATACTGAAGAGATCCTTTGTTCCCTATATAAAAGCTACTGTAGTCATCAACAGCTGCAGAGACAGAAGATGACACAAGCAGGAACAGACTGGTAAACTTTGTCCTGTAGTTATAGCACTGTATGTTTAATCTTAGAAAAGTTTTTGTTCATTGTAGCTTAATGCCATTCAGCACTTTGCATTAAATGGGATCTCTGTCAGCTTGCTCTGTGAGCAGAGAACACTTGGGTATCTATCTCACTATTTACAGGGTGAGAAAATAGACACAGATGCTGCATTTCAGAGGGCTATAATGAAATCAGCTGTTTCACTGCCTCAAAGTCTGGAAACAAGAAGTCTCGCCACAAACGTAAGATAAAAGCATAGCTCAAATAACTTCTAGAAATCCCGTTTCTTCAGTTCAGATTTCAAAATTCAATAGCCATTTTAATAGTCAGACAGTCACACTTGGTCTATTTAAGATAAACTTTACAGATACGGAAGCCATTGTTTCTATAATTAGTTGCTTCTAAGTGGCAGATCCTTCAGGAATGGTAAATATGCAGCCCGACTGGAAACACCAGCAGCACCCTTCAACAAAGCTCAAAACTGAATCCTACCTTATTTAAACACAGTAATTTCACTTCAACACTTCAAGTAAATATACTATGAAGCTAGTCTTTCCCTTAGCTCCCACACGTATTCTCTTTCCTTTCACAAAATATTCAGAAACAAACTACTAAAGCATTAATATTTTAATGGCACAACATGGCAAGTTAGCTTCTGTACCATTAAAAACCAGAACATTCTAGATAAAAATTGGGAAAACTACACTGCAGTATTTACAGTTACAGAGCTCGTCCAACAGATAAAGAGCTACCAACAGGATCCTCTCCACTTATCTAGTTTACAGGACTTGACAGAGCACACCAGCTTCTGGATGCACGCTATCAGCGTGAAGTAGGAGCCGGAGTGCTCCGCAGTCTGCACGCTACAGGTGTTAGCACAAACCATTCCCAGCTGCGTCCCCACCTCCACAAACCAGTTGCTAATAGAACTTGTCAGCAGAAGGCTCAGAAGGTCTCCATGTGCCGTATTAACAACATTTTAGATGCACTGAAAAACACATTCTGTAATAAAATAGTACAAATCCCTTAGCAAAACAAAAGTGTTTCTGTACTTCCAAGATTCAAGAGAAAGCAACGTGCAGAATGTAGAACCTGGGAAAAAAGACCTTTTTCAGTCTGCTGACAATTGAATAAAAAGCACAGAAGGAAATTAAACAGGATAAAAAGCACAAAACACTCATCTAGATCTACTTCTGCAGCAAGCACTTTATCAGGGCAGCTGCCGAGTGGTCAGGAATAGCAGAGGCAAGCACAACACGCTGTATTTAAGCAACAGCAGTACAAAACACAGGCGACTGATTTTGCAACTTCACCTCATTTCTCAACTGCACTGATGGAACCAAACGCCTTAAGCGCAGGGCTAGACAGGTGTCTAACTCTGAAAAAACCAAAACACAGCAGGACCCTTCAGAGGGGAAGTTGCTCCACCACGAGCAGCTTCAACAGAAAGAGTGCCAAGGGTCACATGCTGAATCTTCTCTTGTGCACAAAGCCTGCACTTCGCAGCCACTGAAGCCCATCCGCTTTCAAGCAGGAGCAGCTTCAGTTTGCAATACATCCCACTATAAAATGATTATTTTTGAACAGCTTTATTACGTTTTCCTCTTTGTTAGCTGCCAAAAGATCACCGGACACACCGTAACAAGCAGAGCCACACCAGAAGGAAGGTGACCAACGCGAAGGGCAACGTGCCCGTGACACCATTAACTCATACAGGTGCCCAGATGTTCTCAGTGTGTGACAGCTCACCCTGATTTGCTCAGCCAGCACAAGACTCCGTTCAAATACATTCCCCACCGAAAGCACTTGCAGCTCTCCTCTACCCCTGGAACACTGTGCTTTCACACAGCACTACACTCCTGCTCGCCCATGTGCTACTTCACAGCAATCACTGCTATCACCAGGGACAGTTACCCTGCTGCAGCTGAGCGTGTGATCTGGGGAAAAGGGAGAAGAGGATTAGGTCCTGTTATCATACATCTACATGCTTCAGTATTCATTTATCAGATGTCATGCAACACCTGTGCTGAAAGTAGACTAAATCAAAGAAAACACAGAACAGCACCCAAAACTGATGCAACCTTCCCAAATAGTTACACTGACAAAGGAGATTACATTTGATCTTACAGCATTAAAGGCTCAGACCCAAAGCATTTAGGAATCTCTTAATAAGATGTTACTGTACAACAAGAAGACAAAAGCAACAATATGGTCAAATAATTTTAGAAACTCATCAGCTATTCCCTTGCCTGCCCAGAAGCCTTACAGGTGGATGAGAACCAACAGGAGATGTGCTGCACACAGCACGAGCAATGGCTCCTGCTTCAGAGAGCGGAACTGCACCTCCGAGATGGAAGCCTGCACTTAGCTGGGAGCACTGCACTGACAGAGCCAACACCTCACACTGACAGCGATGGCCTTCACGAGCCATTTCCAACCATAAAAAGAGAATGGATTGACAGTGGCAGAAGTGTACGCCTCATGGTAATGGGGTAACAAAGAGCTCAAGCAACAAGGAATAAATACTTCACAACTCCACCACAGCCCTAGTCACAGATGAGCCAGAGGAGAAAAAATACACGGCTTTGAAATAAAAGGTACAATAGATGAATTTTTATTTTTTACAAAAATAATATCAGTTTCTCTACGTTAAAAAGACACAGTGGGGCCCATACCACATTTCTGTAGAAGTACAGACAACATGAAGAGCTGTGTGTCTTCAGAGGGCTTTGCTATGCTCAGTGCTCTGAGCTTGTGTTGCTTAACTGACCGACCCCACCGTTCAGGATCCCTGGAAGCACCAAAGCACAAGGCTACAAGAAAGGGATACCTGGATTCAATGTATGTATTCTCAAAACACAGAAGCCCAGAGGTGCCCTGAGGCAGTAGCAGGGCAGTGTTGACTTCAGCCCCTCCAGAACCCCCTCCAGAACCAAAAAAGGCACGCGGAGGATTTCACTGCACAGAAGCGAACAAATCACAGGAACGCTCACATTCCAGTGTAGCCTTCCTGGTAACTACGATCTGAAGAGCATTAAGAATAACACGAACAATTACCTGGAGAACACAAAGTTAACTATTACAGAAAAAGGTGATTTCCAGAACCAGCGGCCTGCATCCGGACCTCTCGGCAATGTCCTAGCACTGAGAACCCCACCTGCAGCCCGGGCCCTGTATCACTGCAACAAGTGCCAGGCCGCAGAGCTCTCCAGGAGCTGCACAACTCTCCTGGTGACCAGGCAGCCCCAAACGACACTCCCCTGCCCCACGAGCTCGGAACTACGCCTATCCACGGGAACCGAGGGGAAAGCCCAACACAGAGCTCCTTTAGGAACACCGAGGGCAGAGCCCCGCAGCCCCGGCTCCGGAGGCCGTGGCAGGCACAGCCCCACAGCCCAGCGCCAGCCCCGGCCCGGCAGGAGGAGGACGAGGGCCGCGCCGCAGCCGGGGACACCCGCCCGGCTCCCGCTCCCGACCCGCAGCCCCCGCGAGGTTCCGCCAGGGGTGAACGGAGGGCGGCCCCCGCCTGCCCAGAGCCCCCTCAGCTCCGCCGGGCCGCGCCCTACTCCCGCGCCCCGGGGCCGCCCCACGGACCGGGCCCGACAGCGGCAGCCCCCGCTCCCCCCTCACCGCGGCGCCGGGGCGTCGCC
>WBMW01003491.1:85985-179438 GCA_013396635.1 Penelope pileata
CGCGCCCGCCCCCCCCGCACCTTGTCGGCTTTGTCCATGGCTCCGGCTGCGCTGGGCGGCGGCTCTAATGAGGGCGGCGGAGGCTCCCGGCCGCCTCCTCCATGGCGCTCGCCTCCCGCACCGCGCTCCCGCACACACCCGGGCGGCGCCGGCCCCGCTCGCAGCTATCACGGAAACCGACCCGGCTACGCCACGGCCGGGGGCGGGGAGGGGAGGGAGGACGGAGCGGGGCGAGGGCGGCGGGGAGGGATCATCTGGGACGGAAGCCGGGCGGGCCCAAGCCGCGCCGAACGCCTTCGCGCAGGCGGCGGCCGCCGCCCCCCGGGGCTGAGGTGGCGGCGGCGCTGTGCCCCCTTCAGCGGTGGCGGTGCCCGCAGCCCGGGGCAGGTGTAGCGCGGGGCCGGCTGTCCTCAGAGGGCTGGCCAGGGAGCGCTGTCCTCGAAATTATCTGGAACGACGAGGAAAAAAATACCTGCGATTTATTTAGAGGCAGAAAGCTAAAAATGTGGCACTAGTGCCGTGAGCACGGGGCTGGGCTGTGAAAGCCATCACACCAACGCTGAGCCCCAGCGCTCACCCCAGCCTGACTGGGCCGCAGCCGTGCAGGGGCTCCCAGGCAGGACAAGGGGGACTCCAAGTCCAAACCAGGGGCTCCCGGATGAGGCACAGCACCCCTGCCCTGCCCTTGTCTTGCCCAAGCAGCTGCCACCACCGTGCTGTGCGGCCACCATGTCACTGCCATTGCAGCAGGGAAAGCTGAAGGCACCCATTTGGGCACAGCCTTTTTGACATTTATACTTGAGTCATCCTGGTGAAGTCCATGAGACCATGTTCACCCCCAAATGCTGACCTGTGGAGTACGGGAGGCACGTTCTGCCTCACACAGCCCTGAGCTGGGTCTGCACAGCGAGGTGCAACACCACGCACGGGGTTAAGGGGGAATGGGCCTCACCAATGTCTGCTGCCTGGGGTTTAGTGAAAACAAGCACTGTTCACTTACAGCTTTGTCTCTAGTGTTTTTATTGACATCACTAAGGGAAAAAAGGTAAAATAGACCAAATACCTATGTGAAAACACAAAGGAGAGTCTGGAGCAGGTTTGAGTACTTCCACATGAAATGCATTTACACAACGTATGAATGCAAGAAGCAGGTTTCTGATGGATCTAGGTTCCTGCGAGAAATAAACAGCATAGCTAAGGGGAACAGTAAGCAAGCCTGTCCTAATTTGACACAGTTAAAATTGAAACCACTACTATCTTTACAAAGCCTACAGAGCAATCTTGCTGGAACTTCTTTAATATTTCCCCAGTTATGTTGAGTATGCTATGTAACAATTGGTTAGACTTCATAAAATTTTATTTGTTGGATTAATCCATATAATCTTTTTATTTCTATTTTCTTAGAGTAGCTCTCCGTTAGAACTTTTGTGTAACATGGTATTCTGAAGATGGCTGTTACATAGCACGGGCAGACCGTCACTGCCTTCTGTGCTAGTTCACATCAGCGGGATCGCTGTGTAACTTTTGCCCAGATCCCTGCAACATTACTTAGGTTCCGTGAATTAAGTTTTTATGGAGTCACAGCCAACAAAATCATAGGTCCCATGGATCATAAGGGAAAAGGAGAAAGGTGAAATTGTCATCCCAGTGAAATGTAACTGTAGGATTTCTGTTAACTTCAGCGAGGCCAGTGTTTTGCCACGAACAAAGAGAACAGGATGGCTGCTCCTGGCCCATAACTGCTACAGAAACCTCCTCTTACGGAGAAGCTGCAGCACTTGCACGCTTGTTTGCAGTTCCGTATCTCAGCACTTCCCTTGATATTAATAGGTATCTTCATCAGACACCGTCCTGTCATCCAGTTGTATACAACAGTAGCATGTAATGGGCTTCAGCAGGAGGAACACTTGTTCCTAACCTTAGGAAGCCATTTGAGTACACATCTAACGTTGAGGTTATGCTACGCTCCCAGGGGCTTTTACACAATGACATTTGTTATTTCAACACGAGAAGCCAGGAAAGTAAAACTGGGATTAAGCTGGTTATATCAAGAACTTTCAGCTGATGCAATTGAACAGCATTTCATCAGTCACTCATGAACTTACATATGAGATGCAAATCTACAGATAAATAATTATGAAACACTAAATAAGCCATCTAATCCTTAATCTCCATAAATTGAACAATGAATCTCTAAGTGAAGCGTATTTTATTCCAAATAGTTGAATATTTTTTGCAAAATTATACTGACTTATTTAAAACCTAGTCACTTTTCATCTCCTGAGTAACGTGGGAGAACTGTGTGCCTGACTGGACAGAAAACAGTGAGAAAATCCCACTGAAACTACTACAACAATTGTCTTCTTGTATTGGTACACCAGCATTTTAGTGTGGAATGCAGCTTAATTTGTCCAAACTGGTGCTGACCACAGAATATATATTATGACATTTGCTTAAGATACTCGCTGTATTTTTTTTTAAATAATGACTCTTTATGGCAAGGCTGTTCATTATGAAACCCTTCTTTTGTTCCCAAGATACATACCAACAGAAAGGTCACACTTGAAAGGGCTGTTATGCATACTTAAACAACAATAACAAGAAGTTCTAAGATCTAAACTGGGCAGTGATTAAACAGACATCAGATCTACAAAATCTATACAGTATACATAGAACAGAAGGTTATGCTGGGTGACCTAAGTGGCCACTTGGGTGAAAATAACTCAAGTCTCCCATAAAAATTAACTTTGTATTATCACCAAAAACGAAAACATGCCAAAGCATTCAGAACCAGTTATGTTAGATCCTCTATCCACAGCTATTACAACTACACCAGGCTATCTGGTTACATTATCATCATCTTGATTGAGTGTTGTGTAAGTGAACTCAATAGTGTTAAAGTCCATAAAGAAGCCAAAAAAAAAAAAAAAAAAGGCAACAAACCAACCAAATTAAAAAACTGTTCAGTTTAACACACTGGTAGTTGCAGTAGCTGCTTTTGAATATACAGTCCTATGGGTCTTGTTGTTAAATCTGGCAGTTTGAAAGCTATTATTGCCACTTTTTTATTGCAACATGGAATAAATAATAAATAGTTGGGAAGCAAAAATGATGCTTGAATCTAGTGGGTGTTTATTGCAATTTTGCTAATAAATGGTTGGGTTTATTGCTACATCTGTGGGATAGGAGAGTTATCCTTCCTGAATACAATGGCAGACACCAACCCAAATGAAGAGAATCTAAGTTGACACAAAAATAAATTAAAAAAAGGAGCCTAAACCAAAGTATCTCAGCAGTATGGAAAGGCATGTGGTCAGAATCAAGATCACAGAATTATGAGCATGTCTAACAGCATACATGTGGCCACTCATGCTGCCTACTTACGCAGGCTCTATTTACATCTAGTGGGTAGAAAGTCCCACAGAACATTTAAGGATGCAATTAAGCATGTCTCAGTGAAATCAAGGCAGCTTCTTATATTGAAAGCTGAACGCACATACAAGCTTAACTGTACTGGCACAGTATGAAACAAAGGTTGCTCAATAACACCCTTCCACCTCTGTGGTCTCAGCAGGCTCAGACTGAGCTCCACAGCAGCACGGCCTCAACGCCAGCCACAACCACCAGTGGGTTTGGAGGCTGCAACTGGGAGAAAGGGAAGACGTAGCAGGAATGAAGCTGACTTCAAAATGACACAGCTCTGCTGGACTGGGAACTAAAGCCGTCAGTAAAATTATTGAAAAGGACAGGCACAGAAAGCTAAGTATAACTTGGCAAACAAAACGCTTGTATCTGACGTGGGGAGATAAAACATGTCGCATCCTGCACAGGCAGCTAAAGGCAAACGCAACAGGGAACATACTGAAACCAAAGTGGGAAGGTGAGCTGGGAGCTCATCTACAGTCTGACAATCACGATTCTGATAGCAACATCCAGTTGCTACCTGGCAGCAGGCAGAGTGAGCACAGCACTCCCACTGAGAGCAGATGCAAGGTGGCATTACAGCCAACTAGGACAGATCCTGCCTTGCAGTTCTTGCCAGGAAAGGATTAACCTTTACTCTTGCTATAAGGCTTATAGTTATTACATCTAAAGTTTAGTGCTAAATACGTAATTATTATACTGCAGATGTAGTTTGCAATCTATCCTTGCACTGATTTAGAAGCAGTTAAGAAGACAATAATCCTTTTCGTAAACATCTTAATTAACACTTAACTATTTAGCTGTGGTGCTTTTTAATCTAGTTCTCTAATTCAGGCATTTTCTGTCTCTAAAGTAATGTTTAGCAATTTGAAAATAATAATAAAAGTTTAGCTGTTATTTTAAAGTCAGCACTGAGATATATAAATATATATATATTGAAATTTAGTTCACGTAACTGCTGTATTTCTGAGAAAGCCTGGGGTACCATCCAGAACAGTATCTGTTAATCCCTGCGAACACCATGCCTGCTCAAACAAAACAGTTCAGCTCCCAATCCCCTCCAAAAAAAAGTAAATGTGAAAATACAGTTTTCAGACATGTTTTACAGCTGACAGTTCCTGGGTAATCACAAGAATGACTATTTATTAACAGACTACAATTCAAATACCTTCATTATATTATTCTGTCAGGTGCATTTCAACTGCCTTGTCTTCTTTTTGTTGTTGTTCAATAAGCTTCTAAGCCTACTTAAAAGAAATTAAAATCCTTGCTACATTGTGGTTTCAGACGCAATCCATGAGAGAACCTTAAAATGAGAAATGAATGAATTCCTCTAAAGTACATTTGCTAAATATTATTAAAAAAAAAAAAATCTAACATGCATGCAGATATAGCACCCATATCCTCCAGGATTCTGTTTGCATGACGTTCAGTTTTAATGCATAAGCTGCTACCAACTCAAACGAGGGGTTTGTTACGCACAGCTTAAGCACTATTGTAATCTTATATAAAAGATTATTATAATTTTCTTTTGCAAATAGACAGTTATTGATACTAGCCAAGGCACCAGTTTATCTTGTACCAACAGCAAAACTTAAATAAAAAACCATCTAAAAATTGTGAAAAGCATAGCTATGACAATTGATGATATTTGCAGAAATTTAATGATTGGAACTGAGACTGGAGAATGCAGCGAGGCCACTTGGCACTTCTTGAATCTGCAGTGCAATGCTTCTCAAAAAAAAAAAAAAAAAAATTGTTATTCACCATCTTCCCTTCAAGTTCTTGTTCAGTTTTCCCAAGGAGGTGGAAATTACATCAGAGACAGATCTACCAGGTGGGTTGTAGCAGCTAGTAGCACTTTCTGTTGCAGTGTTATGACAAGACAACTCCCCCCTATTTCCCCAAAGACAATTCTCATCTTTGAGGTTAAGAATTACGAGAACACAAAAAGATACAGACTACATAAGTCTTCATTATGTGCCTGGAGCACATATACTAAATAAGAGCTGAAGTATGAGTGCGTGCCTAAGAAATAAAGTATGCCAAAAATTCATTAGAGGTAGACTGATACTTTTGCAGTTTAAAAAACACCGTTACCTCTCACTATTCAAGCTAACAGTCCTCCACTAGTTAGCCTAGTCCTACTGCAATTAGTATTTTTTGAGCAAAATCTTGGAAAAAAAAAAGGGGGGGGNGCTAACTGGATAGGACATGATTTCCTGCAGTATTCCCATTTCCTTCTAGAAAACTCCATATGCCTCCCTAACAGACACATCTGGATTGGGAAAGGTCACATCGCTTACAATAGGCAAAGGCAGGAATACACTTCTAAAAACAATACTAAATTACGTAGAGTTCTTGTTTTTCCCTCTTCTTTAGAGAAAAGTAGTTGTTCCTACCACAGCAAGGATGGCAGGAAATGGCAGAGAAGGGAAATACACGGAAATAGCTGACACGGTTCCCTGTCCCAATGGGAAGGAGAACCTTGCAAGACTGGGTATCCAAATGAAGGTCTCCGGTTCTGTAGATTAGAGGCCAAAGAGTTTCAGAAGACAATGCTGGACACCTGTATCACTTACTGTGAAGTATTATACACCAATTTGATTTTGCTCAGTTCACTTCAACATCACCAGATCATAGTGGAATTTTCAAAGCAAAAACTATGTTATACATCACAGCACTGTAAGGAAGCATAATACAAACAATATCTTTCAGTAAATGTTACCTATAGATTTTACAAAGGTAAAAATTTTTGCTTCTGCTTAAAAACTGCCTTTTAATTTGTATCCGTGTTTTACTATAAGAGAGTGGGTAAATCAGAGACATCGACTTGTAAAAATATGCATCAGTGAAGGAGAAACGTTCATCCAAGATTCAGTGCCATGCTATTCATGCAACACTAAGTTCTAATGTGTAAACACAAGGAAAAAAGGAAATCACTCACTTAGACAACTTCAGAGCAAAATAATTTTCTGAGGGTAATAACTATCCTTCAAATGGAAGTTAATTTTATCCCATTTAATTATACAGTTACTGATTTAAGCCCTGCCCTAGAACATTTAGTTTAACCATGCTGTCTTGCACATATGTGACGGACGTGTCATTTATTAGGCTTTTTTTTGGTGCTAATTGCTCTACTTACGTATTTTTCCTTCTACTGTAACGACGACTGTGTGTGGCACTGCTTTGTGCACGACTACATCTGACCCTCAGCTTTAAACTGGAGTACTTGCTGTTACAGAAGTGACCCTGCAAAATTCCTTCTACAATTCTGAGACCTGAAAGAGAATTTCTCAGTCAACACCAAACAATTTGCCACAGGAAGAAAAGTGCCTACTAAGTCCTAGGACTTCGGGACTTAAATAGTGGCTCTAAAGGGACTACAATACAATCAAACATTTAGGGAAGAATGTATTCCATTATTACCAAGTTATCTGTACCAGGTCCCCACAGAGTACCTTTTTATATACTCTGAATTTGGTCAAAAAGACCACCGACTAGGTAAAGAGATAACAATCAGGGCCTTCTGCATTGCTATTCCCTGAGTATTGGCTGGAAAACATGTATTCTTAAAGTACCAAAATAAAAAGTGACCACATTCCTGAGAAATGCCCAACATGAACCAGATAGCACTCATAGTCTGATATCTTGCAAGAGAAATATCAGTTAACTAAGACTGCTAAATGTCAGCTTTTGAGCTGTCCAGTATTTATGTTTAGCTACTTCAAGGTAAAAAAATAAACAGCACACATACCAAAGTTTAGACTTAAAGTCTCCATATTATCCTTAGTAAGTAAGATGAAAATGAAGTAATCCTTATCTTCTTTTAAAAATAATGAAAGTAAAAATCAAGTAAAATGAAAGCACATCAAGAGACAAACTGTACAATTTCTGAACTGCACTGTTTATTTTGCTGCTTGAAACCTAAGTGACAGTATGCCACTAATTATGGGGTTTCGTCTAAACCTTTACTACACTGCAGGTACAGAAATATACGGACACATTTTTGGAGAATTGACATTTTGCAAAATGCAGCAAACATTTCAATTTATATATGAGAAAAGGAAGTGTTCAAAAGGGTATGCATTTCAAGTTATTGCAGGTTATTTCTGTGAGAATTTCTGCAGGTAAAACATGTTTTAAATTTAACCAACAGTAACGTGTCAGTGTGTTTAAAATCATGACAAAAATCTTCTCTCTGGTCATTAACTGCCCTTTGAGAAATTACTAGGATGTTGTATGTTTAGGGCAAGATGTCAATACAGCATAAATCCCGTGGCATTTTGGTTTTCTTCTGGAGATTAAAGCTGTTTTTTTTCTTGGGATAAATGCAGCAGCAAAACACAAACCAGCTGATCAAAAAAGCACTTCTGCCATAACTCCAATAATTTCAGGGCACACCAACCGACAGTAGTTTTGCCATTCCCAGTTCTTTTAAGGTTTACATCACTGCACTGTCGCCTTAAGTACGTTTGTAAAAGCTTGTTTTCTGTTAGGCCAGCTTGCTGACTACAGCCTGGTTGAGAGAATTTAGTTGGTTGGTCCATTTATCTAATGCAGTATATCGTGCACCACCTCTCTTCTGATGATCCAGTTCTAGGAGCTGGTTGACTTGATCAATTCGGCCATGTATAGTGCTAGAAGAGAATAAATAAATAACTACAGTCACTAATACACATGGAAATAGGAGCTAACAAGAATCAAGAGCTGAAATAAGAAGGCTTCTTACATAAGAGGGAGATGCAGAGTTCATTTCAGAATTCAACTAACCTGCTTAGTACTGCCTATTTAGTTGTCATCATGATTAAACAGCAAATTAACTAATTCATTGGGCAATGCATATCTTACCAGCCTAGCCATGACTTGCATATAAAGTCAGAAGTAATATGAGGTAAACAGTTCTTTAAAGAAAAGGAATCATGAAATATGGAGATTTATGTAAAAAAAATTAAATACTAACCCACCTATGGATAGTATTTTCATAGTAGATAAAACAATTTGTCCTCCAAAATAACATTTTACAAATTGTAGTTGAGCTTTCCCAGTCAGGGAGAGCAGGCTACTAATACAGTCTGTGAACCTGAAAGTGTACTTGACAATATACATGGGTATAAGCAGCAATTACTAAGAATAATAATTTTCAAAATTTCATTGTAATTCAAGTAATTTGTTATGAAATTCAAAATAAAAGCAAGAAACATGCCACTCAATCACTGTATATAATTCTCTTGGCTCACATCTTACAAATATATTTTACTGCTCGCAATCAAGCACATCAATAGTCAGCATCATTGCTTCCTATATATGTTGATTATTTTAAAGTAATAAAAGATCAGTAAACAAGAAAAAGTACATACTTATCCAATATGCACTGCACAAGCAAGCTTTCCACATCAGCTACATCTATGTTTAACTCCTAAAAGAAAAATAAATTTCATTGTGTTGATATTCTGTTTTGCAACATGAAAATCATACTGATGTTTATTTTCATGTACAGAATTTGGTTTGATTTCTGCTTCTGACTGTTTGAAAATACTAATTGACTAGCAATCTTTCAAGCAAAAGAACTCCATCCAAACTACATATGGCTGGTGACCTACAGATCAGTAACCTCTCAGAAAAGGCCAAAGAGGCTAAAGAAAAAATTGTGGAAGCTCCACAAAACAGTTCCTTTGTTGACTGCATTTAAAATAAAAAAATTAAAATAAAATAAAATAAACATAGTAGGAGAGAAAATAAGGCAACATCATCAGAAAAGTCCTGTACTCAAAATTGTTTAGAGGGTTAAACAGATCTTTTGGCTCAAGTAAGTGCTGCAAACAGAGTTCTAAAAGGAATGACATTAGTCTTAATACAAGTTCAGCAGAAATTAGGCTTCTCCAATACTTCATGAGGTATTTTGGAATGTTGGGAATTTTTGCAAAAATAAATAAATAAATAAATCACAGACTCAAAAAAGTTTGAGAAAAATCATAAAGTCACAGGAGACAGAAATGTTCATCTACTGTCATGATTGGATTTTGATTTTGTTCTTTAGAGATTAGGGAATTAAATCAGTAGTTCTGGTCTTATCTGTTTGCTCTATTACCACAGTTCTCTAAATTTTACAACACAGATATTTGAAAATATCTTTTGAACAAGGAAGATTAAAAGTTGGATTTTTATATCCATAGAACTATTTTCCTAATCATGCTTTGAATTATGGAAATTTGACTTTTTATATATCTGTTCAGAAAAGTCTTTTCTTGCACTAACTAGAATATGCTAATTGAGTATCTTACAAATATATCGTACTGCATATTATAAAAAGCCATGGGAAGATGCCTGAAATTTACATTTTCACACTGCGAAGCTGCCAGCAGTGTGCCAGTATGACATCACAGTTTACATTGTATTTTAGATGTTCTATTTCTGGAATCACTCTATTTATTTAAGAGCTTTTATTCATAATTAATCATTTACTTAAGCAAATGCAAGGCTCCACGAACACTTACCTTAGAAATAAAAGGAATATGTATTCTTGTGTAAGGCTTAATTAATTTTATAAGCACTTGTGTTCTGATGTTTCGCAAAAGCTCTGTAAAAAAAAAAAAAAAAAAGTGTAGTAACAACAGTACATAAATAAAGATGCAATACATCTTCATGAAGAAAGAGATCCTAAATACCATGATCTTTTTAGATAGTAGGTAGTGGGGAAGCACAGCAAAATAGAGATTCTCTTTTCTCCAGAGATAGTATGGCAGTATGTAACTCAGGGTGGATAGATTAAGCTATAGATTAAGCTGGAAATTTTTTAAACAGAGTGATGTGTAACTTGGTAAAAACTTAAATTATTCAAATTACTTGCACGTTATGTCTGCCCGTCTAATTTACAGCTGTAATGCTTGCATTGTAGTAAAGTAAAAAAAAAAAAAAAGAGGTATTCTTAAGGCTCTGAAATTTAAGCCTCCATACATTTAACTTCATGAGTAATATTCACATTTTAAGGGAAAGGTCATAAAATCATCGTATAATTATGGTGAGGAACAGAAGAAGTAGAACATGGCCTGCATGAAGAGGCTGACTGTGGGTAGGTACAATACTGCAGCCACTGTTTTAGTAATTTTAACATTATTAAAGAAAAATTGTATAAAATGAAAGGAAAATAAAAGAATTAACAGAGAAGAAAGCTAGATCCATTCTTATCTAATTGGTAACACAGGGACTATTTATGTAATGATACTGAGAACAAGATTATGCATCTCAATAAAACTAAAGAGATGAAAACACCACAAGGTATGTAAGCACTGTATCTGTGAACACATTCCGTATTGCTACGGATTGAAAAAGATGAGCATCTTTTCTCCCCCATGTATCACTAGTAGACTGCATTTAAGGGATGAAATTCAAATTCCCTCCAGTCCTTTAATTCAGCTGTCCTCTTTTTCTTGCCTTCCAGTTCTGTTCTATTCCCTTCCTTAGGCATCCATTTCTCTCATCTCCCTGAGTTTCCCTACAAGACTTTGAAGCTTACCAGCAGTCGGCATGTAACAGCAGTAGAGGGGTTATATTTAGTTTCCCCTGCTGTTTGCCATGTTCTCTTTTACAAACAAGAAGTGCAAGAAAACCAGGTCTCTGCATTTAACTCTTTTCAGGTATTCCAGCTAACTGATGTGGGAATGCTGCAGTAAGCCTTACTCTTGATGAAAACAGCAGTTACTTGGAAAACTGGACACTATATCCAAGTGGAGAGATGTTTACATTCTCAGATACTTGACAAATGCAGGGAACAACTTCATTTTGTCATGTTAATGGAATTGATGGGCACATATTACTGTGCTCCCATTTTATAAAATATAAATATTATAAATCTAACCATTGTTTTCCACATACGCATTAGAATTATGCATCATTGCATATTTTATTGCTACACATTTATTAATCCAATCTTCATTACATTGTCTACATACATATTTCTATCTGAAGCAGAATATTTCCCTTATAACTAGTGAACATCTCACTATTGAGACTGACACAACCTCTACAACTAAAGGCTGCTGTCATTTAATCCTTCTCTAATGGGACAAACAAGCCAGCACAAAAAATTCAGTGCCTAATACCGCTGTAGGTATTACCTCAGAATATCCTCTCTTGCTATTCCTGCAATTCTGAGCATTGTTCTACATGCCTGGATGCATGCTGGTCCTAACCAATTTCAAGCTTGAAAACAGTGAGGGAACTGTCCACTAAGTAGTAATTATGAAGAATTTTCATACTGCCAGAGGAAAAAAAATAAAAAGAAGTTCAGCAAGTAGTTAAAAAAAGGATTAAAATAGCCTGCAAAAATACCTTCAATGTGTTCCCTTATGAAGGGATCGTCCATGATGTTGCTGTGATTTGTTTTCAGAATCTTCTCAAATTCAGTAATGTCGTTATTCTGATAGGCACTTCAGAAAAAATAGGAGACTAAATTATTATTTTTAAAATTAAAAATAGACTCTAAGGCTTCATTCTTCTAAAAAAAATTATTAAGCGTTGGTGAAAAGTAGTTACATTCAGAATCTTGATAAGGAAAAGCTATTTCAAGATGAAATGCTACAGAAATGCCCTTTCTCTAATTTCAGTTTTTGTTAACATTTACAAAACTTTAGGAAGAACATTTAGTTCTTCTGCAAGTGTACTCTGTTTTCCAAATCTTTGTACTTCAAACAAAAAAAACCTCAAAGCCTAAAACCAGCCAATTTTGGACAGTATCTTTACTTAAGTTTGGCTTCATGAAGCCATATCTTATGTAAAAAATAAGAGGTAAAAAGACTTCATGGGTTTTTTGTTCTTTCTAGAATGTCTTTGTTAAGCTGAATTCTAAAAATACTGGAAGCTGGAAGAAATGCCTGACTTTCAGGATTAAATATCACTAATTTTGGCATATTACTGTTTAGATTCTTATTTACAGCATATTTTTAGCTTAATTGCTCGATCTAGTTATCTGAGAAAAGGTTACAAAAACAATGTGGGTTTAAGACACCAATTACCGTTCAGCAGTGGCACCAAAGCATCATTTAAAGGTAAGAGTTGTAACCACTGAAACGACATTTTTCTTGGAGTATAATCATCTTACAATTTAAATCTATCATCAGGAACAGTCAGCTGTAACAGGGACTATCTACTAACCAATCAATCCTACGCAGTAACTTAGTTAATTAAGCTACTGGCTAACAGTATGTAGCCTGAAAGACATACTGATCAATACTTGCTTTCAATTTCTGCTTAATAATAACACCAAACATTTTAAAAACAACTTCTAATTTGCTTTTATGGTCTCTGCATTTTCAAATTGCACCAACTGACAAAAGTGTCATCCCTTATTATCAGTAAAAGGGACCAGAAAAAGATCAGTTAAATTTAAGGTGAAACTTGAGGAGTTTATAAATGAAGTCAGATGAGTGGACTGGACTGTATCAAATGAAACCAGTAACTGCACTTCAAAATTAAATGGAATCTCAATAAAGTATATTTTATTGTTTGTTCTAGAAGTCTCTTTTTACCATATGTAACACATTCAAGTTCCCAATGTAGAGTACAAGAAGAATTAAAAACATAATTGTAATATTTGAAGGGGTTGGAAGGGACCTCTAGAGATCATCAAATTTGGAATTGATTTTATCTTCTGCATCTCTCTTATCTTACCAATTTAACTGCATTATTAGTTTTATAAAAGCAATTATACTCAAATGTCAAGATAAAATATATAAATTAGGAATATGAATAAAATCAAATTGGGTAAGGCCATCTGGAGTTCCTTCTGCCTCAAATTCACATGAAACTATGAAAGCAAAGTAGGAAAGACATGTCTTAAAGTGGAATTGTTGGAAACATTCCCTCAATAAACTGCCAAATCGTTTACTCATCATTATGGATGAAAATCCTCACTTTCAGAAATGATTTGTGTGCATACAAATGCAGCACCATAGCAGTATCACAGCAAGGTTTGTTCCAACATGAGATTGTGTATTTAAAAAACATGAGCATGCATTACTTCTTACATGTAAAGGTGGAAAGCTTTCCTATGCAGCATTTTTTTTTTTTCACTTGATAAAGCAAAGGCAGGGTAGAGCAAATGGAACAGGTTAGCTTCACAGCACAGTATACAAAGACTGCCTCAGTTCCATTTATTTTGTGTGATTATGTCAGTACTCTAAAAGTTCTCACTTTACAGTTGTCTCTACAGTAATGAAGCATTCTTTTGATCTTCATGTGTATTTAAAGGATACTGGAGAACACCTGAGAAATTCATTTCATATTCCTAAATCACGAAGTTCTTTTAGCAATCATGAAACATCCATGCATCCAGTTATTCTATTGCCTCTAGTATGAGATCTCAATCACCTCAGTTTCTCATGCATAGTCAGATGAACCCAGAGGTCCAGCTGCAGTACTTGCTAGCACAACTTTCTTTAAGGGAATTTGCCACTGCAGGAGAAATTCACAGTAGCAGAAGATAATAGCGGCATATTTTCATATCCCTACCTGGAACAGTATGTCATGGCACACAAAAGTTTCTTAAAAAACAAAACAACACAAACAACCAATCTACAAGTACTTGCCCAATACATATTAAAAAAGCGTTAGTTGTGCAGAGAAAAGCCACCTTTAAAAAATTATTCCAATTCTGGTTTGGACACTGCAAGTGTTGTTTTTTGTTGGTTTTTTTTTTTCCCTTCGCCTCTGGAAAAATTAAAATCTTACCTTACTAAATTCGTCATTGCTAGAATCTCTGGATCATTTTTGTATGGTTTAGCCTACACAGAAGAGAAAGCAAAATATGGATGTTCAGATTTTAATTTTTTTTTCCATTGTCGTCTTTTGGGTAATATCCCTAATAAAGTCAGAAAAGAAAAAAAGACAAAAGGAAAAAGGCAATAAATCTAAACAACTTAACCATATCTCTTAAAGTACCTCCTGAGAATCAAACGGATTTATTCCAGATTTCATCAGCATGTTTGCCAAGACCAAGTATTTTAAGCAAGTGGTTCTTCTGGGGCTCCCTGATTCATCATAATTCTTGAATGCTTCAAAAAAATCAGTATGTGCCTTTTCAAACTCTCCTTCTCTTAAGTGCATTTTGCCTCCACATTCTGAAAAGAAAACACAGATGAAGAGAAAAGGAACACTGTGTGCTTGTTTTTGACTACCATAATTGTACTCAAGAGCTCCACGCTATTTCTAAATAGATTACTGAAATATTTTCAGGAGTCTTTTCATTCTCCAAAAAAATCACTAGGAAAAAAAAAAGCACTAGAGCCTTCACATAAAGCATTGCCATTTGAACAAATCTCTTCTAAAGTAGAAAAATACAAAACCAACCCACACTATTGATCTGAAAGAACATTAATCCTCACAGCAATAATTATTTTAACCTTATGTTAAAATACAGTAAAAACTGAATTTATCTCAGCTTTAAAGGTAATGTACTACCTACATTTATGGCTTTTTCCCAACACCTTGAAAAAAACTACACAGAAAAATTGAGAAACACTCTTCATGTCCCTTTGTTTTTGAAGTAGTCACTACTGCCAAATTGTTTATGCAAATGCCTATGCCAGAGTAAGAGAGAAGAGAAAGTTGTTTTTCTTTTTTTTCAAAAGACTCAGAACAATTCCATTGTAATTCATCTTTACTGATAATAAATAACACTTTCAAACACATCTTAAAGCTCTTTCAGCTCCGGACAAATTTCAGTGAGGTGAGATGTTATGCACAAATTTACAAGTGTGGACTACAGAAATAAGTCTCTTCTGCTAGCAGCTCTGTTAAGCCTTGTACATTTGTCCTTTGTTGTCTGCCATGGTTTCAAACAATTCAGGTCTTCCCCATGTTCTCCTCGTGCTTCTCTCCTACCCTCTGTGTAGCCAACTGTCCCGCATGACTGTGCAGTGCATCTGGTACTTAGGCACCAGAGCAGCAAAGCTGAAGTCCCACAGAAGGCAAACGTTAAACAGCGAGTCCATAAGTCACAGCATTTGTAGTCTTTTGTTCCCATAGGGTCTGTCTGCCTGTGAATCTACAGGATCCTTTGTCTTTCTAGTTGAAACTGAAAAAATACTAATTATCACATTTTCATTACACTAATTTGCAACGACAAATTAAATGAAAGATTCAAGATTAACTTGCCTCTGATAACTCCCATGATCAGTGGATGAGGAATAGCTGACTTGATGTGCAATGACTGTTCATATAGTGCTTTAAGTTTTTTGTTATTTTTCTGTGCTGTATACATTTGAATTTCCAAAGCATAGATTTCCAATAGTTGAGTACCTTTTTTTAGATCATCTTCACCATCATCAGTCTAGAATAGATAAGTAATAAATACTGTGAAATTTTAAGAGAACGGTGATTTCAGTTTTACACTAAGAGAACTCATTACCAAATACTCCTAGTAATTTCCTGTCACAAAGATTTGCCTAAAAATTTGAAATACTGATGTAAATACATACATAAAACTTTATACTCAAGGAAGTCGCAGAAGAACAAATTCTGAAGATTTTCTTTATTAAAAATAGGCAGTATTTTTGTTTAATTGTTTTTCATATAACAAGTAACAACTTTCTGAACTTGAACTTTGCTCTTTATTCTCTTCTACCTTCCTTAAAAAACAAACCACCACACTCTCAATATACAAATACATATGTATCAGTCATTACCTTTATGTATATATATATAACATATAATAACTGATATGTCCGTCATGTTTGTGTATGTATATACACATACACACATATATACATTATATATATAAAAATACATACAACCTTTCCACTGCCTATAACAGAACCATTTCACAGGTATTTGTAACTCATTTTCCATGCTGCAAGAAGAAAAGGGGACACAAAGAGGCACAGCAACCTGCATGGTTATTTGTTTCCCCCCTTCCAAATCAGAAACAACTGTATTTTAAAATTGCAGTGAAGCTCTTTTGAAATCTTCCCGATATTTTAAACTGTCTACAGTTTTAGAGTATTCATATGTGTTTCTCCTTCTTGCACCTGACTACAATGAAGTTTAATCAACAGTCGTGAATTTTTTCTTAAATCATCCTTAAGCAAGGAATACAACATTTTTATCACTTTTAGTTCATGTTATCAAACAGATAGCAAATTAAAGCTAGCACAATATTTCTTTTCTTGGTATTAAAAAAGCTCAGCAACACACCTCAAATGCCAACAACAGATGTTAATATATATATATATATCTCAATGCTGTTTGCCAAGCTACTGTGATTAGCGTATAAAGGTACCTGACATGACTGATGCAGCTGGCGCAAAATCTTTTGTAACTTTCCATATTCTTCTCGTTCTAAATATAATTTGCCAAGCTGTAATAAAAAAAGAGTTCAAGTACTAAGATCTATTAACATTTCATAATTATCATTAAGTTTAGCTGAAGGTATTACAAACAAAAACAAAAAACGAGTTACACATTTTACCTTTGTATTTGTCTTAAACCACAATCTATCATTCTTAGCATCTTTCAGAGCTTCAAGTGTTGTTTCATAGAATTCCTGAAGCAAATCCATCTGACATAAAAAATCAGAATTCTATAATTGTAAACAGCAAATTTGTACCTGTTAATAAAGTTTATCTGAACAAACTAAAAGTGCATGCTTGAACTTCAAAACAGAGATCTGCATCGTATCAAATTGCAAAAAGAGCGTAACAAAAATAACTTGCTTTTATTATATCAAATATCATCAAAAAGTATTCACATTTTAAGATTTGCAGTCATCATTCACGCTAGTTACAAGTGAAAACTACCTTACACAAGCCTGTCTTATTTAACCAAATAATAAAATTCGTACATTGTATAACAAAAGACAAACAGTAACAGGCATTGCTGCTACTTAACAGTAAAAAAATTACATATCAAAAAGAAAATACATTTCTAAAGAGAGAAATGTTCAAAGTTCTTTCTCCTTTCTGTATTACCAAGACTGCATGAAGGGAAGCTCTATAGCACATCAAACCATTTCTTTGCTTAAAAAACTAAAAATACAGCACCCAAGATTTTAAGCGCTGAGTGCTGAACAAAGGTTCTACAGAGAATGCATTAGTATTGTTCATGGACATTATTCTTTCTGAGATAACAGATTTGTGACTATTAATGAATTTGAATTGAAGTTAACATATCCAGATTGTCCCTCTAGATTTGGCTCCATGTGCTTTTAGACCAAACACACTGACCTCTGCCAACAAGGTATAGTCCAAGCCAATCTTTTAAACCTTAAGAGTGAACCATCGTTCATCTATTAAAATTCCCTTTCCTATGAGCAGCAGGACAGCAAGGACTGCAACAATGGCAGAGGAATCATCCCTAAAGATCAGTGATTCTTTGTAAGCAGGCAGAGCTTTCTGGAAATCCGTACCACATCACAAAAGAAAAGTAGCTGGGCCGTGTTTCTATAAACATGTACCCAGCTTGCACAGCATACTCACAGACAAATTAAATTTAACAACATTCCACTGCAAAATTCATCAAAGTGCCCCCTAATAGTAAAATACTATAAATTTTAATTGAGAAGGCAATTACAGTGTGTGTCTACTATGCCAAAAACTGTATTTACTTTACTTATTAGCACAGAAATTCCAGGTAAATATCACCTAAAAAAATAATTCAACCCACTTTAATTATAAGACAAACTTATGAAAAGTTGTGTGTTGACAGAACCCATTAGATGTGGGAAATACATTCTAAAATATGATGATACGTTGATACTGTAAATCTCTCTAATAAGGTTAAAAATCCTCCAAACAATAGACTACCATATATCATGAAGAATACAAAGAATAAGAATGCAAAAACTACCAAAACGAAGGAACTGATGATCTAACCTGCTTCGAAGTAGAGATATAATCAAGAATAGAATTGATGGATTTTTCAGAGTAATTCCTTGTGACTGCACTCCGTATGTACGTCAACAGCTGTTTATATCTGTTCATCATTTCAGGAAAGTTAGTCTATGAAGAAAAACAAAATTATATTATTTTTGTCTTAATGATTAAAAACTGAGTTACATCTTGCAAATACACATACAGAAAACAAAGCCCAAGAGAGGGACTATGCAGTAGTGGTTGCTGTCAGGAACTATTACATCATCGCTTTATTCATGAGCGGCAGAATCAGGAATAACTTGAGCAAGACTCCATGGAAGAGATATTTAGAATATTTATCTCAATTAAGAAAATAGAGAGTTGGTTACACAACTGCTTGGAATTGTTGCATATGCAGCATAAAAATATTTTTCATGTATTTGTTCTGATGAAGTACACATACAGAGAAATGTTAGCAGCCTGCAGTGGGGTGACACCTCAGGATAGCAAGGGCTGAGCCTCAGACACTCAAGAGAACCTGAGCCAACTATGGCAGCTACTTTGCATCCATTTTGCCATTGACTTGCAATAACCACATATGTGAAGGCTGCTGGTATATTTAGTTGTCACAGCCATAAATTTGAGTAATACTTTATGGACTCTGGATCAAATCTGTATTTATGCCATATATTCTCAAGCAAAAGCTGTAATTCCTACCAATTTAAAGTTTATTTTAATCATCTGCTTCAGAGCTTTGAATCCCCATTCTCCTTTTTCACCTTCGAGCTCCAAAACCTGAAAAAGAAGAAATTTAAACAATATTTATTAAAACTTCATTGAAACTTGAACTGCTTTGCATCCCTTTTAAATGTACATATCCCATACGTATATTTCCCCACACTTCACTCTGTACAAAGCAATGCTTTACTCTTTCCTGTTCTTCAATTATACTCTTCTGATGTTATTGAGGAAGTTAGAGAGGGGTATGTACCTTATTAATTTTCACTCCTTAGCTGATATAGGGAAGCTGAATTGTTATTTACAGATTCTGTTGTTGTTGTCTAACACCAAAAACTAAACTTTACTGCTGTTCCATGAAAATATATATACAAAAAATAGTTGCAAGACTCCCCAAGCCCTCAAATGATCCCTTCACAAAATTTTTGAAAAATGTACACTTTGAATTGCCGTACGTTCTTCACATATCAGGAAGACTTCTAGGCAGCAGTCTTTAGTGTGACATAGTTAAGTGAATTATTTGTAAATAAAATTTTAGAAAGTTTTTTCTTTTCTTTTTTTTTTTTTTTTTTAATGTTGAACATAGACATACTGTCACATACTGTTATACACTACAAAGAAGCCAGAAGATTCTACTTTTTCCTTGAAGAGTTGCATCTAATGTATTGCTTTCTGGTGACACATGAAAAAAAACTGACATGAAGGAAAAAGTCTGTGTCACTTGGAATTTATACATTCAAAGCTTTTGATTCAGATAGCAAACCAAATACAACATATTAGGCAAGACCCTGGGGAAAATGCCGTGTCATTTTAAAAAAAAACAAATGGATTTGGTTTCTGTAGTTTACACATGAAACTACACTTAGGATTAAATAACTTAGTAAATTTTAAAGATTAAAAACTCAGTTCTGTGATAAAATAGGACTATGCTGTCCTATTTATAGTCCCTAAGCATGATCCTGAAAGGGAGTCAGCCAGGAATCTAGGCAGTCCAATGACAAACTTAGCACATTAACAAGTTAAAATATAAACATTACTCTTATCATGCCAGGACATAACTCAAACTGTAAGCAAATATTTTAAAATATTGTACTTGTGGGCTAAAGAGTCAATATAAAAGAGAGAAAATATAAAGAAAAAACCTTCTGAAAACTGCTTAGTGCCGCTTTTGGATCATCTTCCTTCAAAGCTTTGGAATTGTAGTATTGATTTTCCAGATCCACATTGGGTTCAGAATTACTGTCCTCAGAATATTCCTACATTTTAAGTAAAAAAAAAAACCAAAAAAAAAACCATTAAGGTTCAGAACATCCACTGAAAAAGGATAAATTATAGTAAGATGCATTGCTCAAACTGACGTGGAATGCCTGCATACCAAAACACGTGGTTTCAAAGCAGAAGCATGAACTGTTACAGTGATTTTCTCTCCTGCCACTACCAGGCCAGCCTCCCACACCACTTGCCTGTCAACAGATTTGTTTCCGGACTAATGAACTCACAGCTCCACCAACTCTGCCTTTATGACAAGTATGACAAGTACAGACTGTATTATTGAAATTCAACTTATTTTGGTGTTTAAAGACAGATGCCAAATAGCATGTGTCATTGCTGCAGGGGGGCAGCAACCGTGCTGGCCACTCGCCTGCCAAAAGGTGCTGGTCCGTGACCTCTGCCACCCGCAGAGACGATGCTGCCTGAGCTGCCACTTGCAAAATGATTCAGAAACGGAGAGTATAACAAGCTTCCGTGAATCTCTGATCTGCCTTTTCACATCCTAAAGATTCATCCTCATGTAAGGAAAGAGTAATGGTAACACCAGCTGTTTCTGTGCTGAGAAGCAGGAACTGATTGGGGAAAATGCTATGGTAGTGCCAGTGCGGGAGGAGGGCGAAGCACAGGCCCAACAGTCTGATCAAATAATTACCCATCCCGTACACTAGCAGCAAGCTAACTGAACAACTTACTTCTGCCATTACCTTTTTCTTTAAGATAGGTACTTAAACAAACAAACAAACCCTTCAAGCTTTTTCTGATTAAAAAAACCCCAAAACCTAATTATTTTATCTTCTTACGCTGAAGGAGAGTTGCTGTGTCTGAATTACTAAACACTAACAAAGTCAAATCTCAAATAGTTGTGAGGTTTACATGAGTCAAAACTACGCGACAACTCTGCTTTTTCAAGCCAACTTCTCTCAACAGAGTGCTCAGCTGTTAGCACATGAACTGTTGAAGAGAATCCAGTTAAACCTCCCAAGTTACTGCCATCAGAGTAACTTCCCTTTCAGCAACAGAAATCCTACATATTTGGGAGCCCTTCTTTAAGCTGGCATTTCTTCTTTTACTGTACTTTTTCATCTGCTCTAAATGCATTTATTCCTTCATCCGTTCATATATTGCTAATTATTACTTCAAAAGCACAGAAGTTTTAAGTTAGCTCTCTAGTCTTCCAAAATTCCAATGGAAAAATTAACTATGGAAACTCATAATTGGCTCCAATTTTAATAAACATGGTCCTTGAGATATTTATCCTCCAACCTTCAGAACACATGGCTAATGTTTCTACATGTTATATGCTGACAAGTCGCTCACGTACACACTTGTTTATACTCACACCAAGTGCAGCATTTACTCATAACCAATAGACTGAAAAGGCTAGTGAACTCCACAAGCCTGTTTCCTCAATTCCCGCTCTTCATACTGAAAATTCCAATGAAAACAGCAAACAAGTATCTTATTTCACTGGTGAGACTTTCTTTCTGGTTTGCTTATTTCTGTAAATTCTTCACCTACTGATCCAATGCTGACGGAGCAACGGCAAGAGCACACGTGTGATGTCTCCAGCCGTGAGCGCGCCGGGCACCTCAAGAACTTCTCCCTGCCAAAGCTTCAACACCCTGGCACTGACGATATGTGTAATCAGTTGATGCCTTGTTTATACTAAACTTCAACAAAGAGGAATATTTTTGGCAGACATATCTATTTATAAAGATAAAAGGAAGGTAAACTGAATTAATTCTTTTCAGGAAGCAATGCAACCTCTATACCTACAGCCAGAAAGATCTACATTCTCATCTGGGCTCTGGCAGTGTCTCTTCATGCAGGAAGCCCTTTTTCAGATCATTTTTCTTAATGCTACTTAAATATTCCATAAAGCTATTTTCATTCTTTAGTATGTATTAATATTCTAATAAGTGGCAAGTTTAGAGATAACTTCCCCTAATGGAATCACTTTGAAATGCATCAAAGGAAGTGTTTCATGTTCTCAACACTACATTTTTCCTTTACTTGAGGTCTCTCTGTCTCACATCAAATTTAGGATGTTGATATTGCCTCAGAGTTCTAAGGGAGACAGGGCTTTCCTACTTCCAGGAGCGTGCTCTTCTTAATGGCACTGCTCCCAAAAACAGCTGATGAGAAGTGGCAATTCGCAGTGGAACTCAGGCTGGAAGCAGTGCTTGCTCCTGAACACGGTTTGTTAGCAGGATGAATCGACCTGTGAACACTGCCCGAGGGAAAATGTGGCACGACGAGTTAGGTATGCCTAGGCAGGTGAGATATTTTGGAAAGTTTAGCTTTTACAGGTACACCTAGAGGCTCACCAGATACTTTATAATGTGAACTGACCCGTTCCCTTCCAGAGAGCTCAATCCAGAAGGATCAGCACTGCCTTCTTCATCATTAGAGATCATCAGTAGAGATGGTCTGGTGCGGTATGGAATGCATGCAAGAACATTCAGTTTTTGCCAAAAGCAAAGGAAGAAAAAAGTGTGAAGCTGTCTCTTCAGACTAAGAAAAGGGCACATATCCTCCCCAATACCAACACCAGGAACATTCTTGAAACAATAAATTCAGACACTGAAAACACAACCTTTTGTCACCCTGAGTTTTGACTGCCCTGTCTCCTGCCCAGACTTTCCCAACTCAACATCTTAAGGAGAAAGTTTGTTAAATCAACAAACAAACAAACAAACACAGGCCTAAGAGTTTTTTAATGAAGATCTTGGTGATATTTTAAAGTGTTCTGATGGTATTGATGCCCAAATAAAAGCAAGAGAGAAGCCTGAGTATGCAGAGCTGATCTTTGAAATCTCTTCCCGAGAGGAAAAAAACACAAGTGTTTTATTAATTATTACTGGTGAAATTATAACGCCGTGACATAGCTTTAAGAAAACTGTAGTTAAAAAATAGTTATGATGTCACTTAAGTATTGTTCATTAAAAATCTGCATCTTCTAAATGTAGTCAGTTATAGACAATGCAATTCTATCAGATCAGTTTTTGGGGAAGAAAAATGACCGTGTTATCTCCATTACAAATGAACTAAAACCTCTCCTGTACCTCACTCTGCCTGGGATATAGTTCTTCCAAATCATTTTAATAAAAACTAAAGCGGTACCAAGGAACCAATTTCATTTACAGGTCTTTATTACATTGAGTTTTTACAAAATTCATCTAATCTTTCAAATACTAAGCTCTGGCTTCTAAAACGAACACACGCAGAAGACAATTCATCCCAGTCAGCTTTAACCATCATATTCACAGCACAGATCCCGTCTGGATTCCTCCACAGCAGAGGCAGCCCAGCAGCAGCAGCGCTCCACCACCCTCTCTTCATTTCTGGTCCCAGCGCTCCCTTTCCCCTTCAACATTTTAGGCTGTAGGAGTGCTGCACGGTGGCTCATCCCGCCTGGGCTAACAACGGGCTCACTGACATTCAGCAGCCAGGGAGGGGGAGAATAGCAGCCGTGCTTCCTGCCAGCCACAGCAGGAGCGTAAGCCGGTGCTGCCTGGAGAGATGGCAGCGAGCTCCTGGAGCACGGCCCCGCGCTTTGCCGACAGCACACGTACAGGAGCCTGGAGACCACCACCCTGTGCTGGTGGCATTTAACAGCACTCTGTGGCAGCCAAGCAGAACAGCAGCAGGGTAACCTAACAGCTAAGTGTGTAAAAAACCAAAGCAATCAGTATTTTGTGAAAATGACCTTTAATTAGTTACTAACTTTCCTCTGCCACCCAACGCGCTTTCCCAGCCTCTACATTTAGATGTGGAGCGATAATCTGAACCTCTCCTTTCTGCGTGTTGCTCAGCTAGCTGGATGGGAACCAAATTCCTACTTTGCAAACCTTTTTCAATAAAAAGGGAAAGTAGCTCTGCAGTGGATTACTTTCCGCACCAAAAAAAACACAATACAAAGAGTTCTATTTCTGTAGGAATTCTTCCTTTTAAGTATTGTTAACAACAATGTCCTCGTTACTGTCATTTTCAATTGCTGGTAATTTTACCAAATTTCAACCACTGGGCTGACTCAAAGCATTCCTTTTTTGTGAAGTTCAATTGTTTCTGAGAACAAGTCTGGTAAAAATTGGATTTTACTTCAACTAACTTTGTTTCATAACCATGGCATTTTGGAGGTCTACTAACTCTAGGACTGGGAGCGAGGAGCTGATATTTCGCAAGAGCCCAAGTGATGTGGGTTTGGTTTGTTGTTGGGTTGTGTTTCGGTTTATTTATTTATTTTTTTTCAACACAAATACCCCGACGAGGCCAACTGAAAAAACCTTGAAAATAACTGCTCAATATATTCATCTATTAGCTTGCCAGCTAAATTTCTTGACCATTTCATCTTAAACTGAATATGCACTATTTCATGGAGCTCACGAGCAACCAACACGCTGGACGTGGGCACCAGGGTGGCAAGCAGAGGACAGCTTCCATATGCATTTGTCACTGGTATCCAGGCACATGGGGAAAAAAAATAGAAGGGAAGGAGGGGAAAAAATGAAGGTAAAAACAACAGCGATTTGTGTAAGAAGTCTGCAACTACTCAACCAGGCACTGGCAGCCCTGGTTTTCTTCTCCACATTCCAGATCTCTGCACTCTCCTGCTCCTCCTTGCTCCCTCTGCGAGCTGCCCGGTGCCTGCTGCCTCGCACCAGGGTGTGAAACACCAGGAACGAGCAGTCGGTGAAGGCAGCCATTTGCAGCACGGTCAGCACCGTGCCACTGAAAGACAGCTTCTGCCTCTGTATTATTTTTTCAGGCAGAAGTTGGAAGACGCACAGAAAAGAGACAGGAGACTTCAGAAAAGGGAAAAAAAAAAAAAAAAAGATGTTATGACATGTAAGCACTACCAGAAAAAGAGTGCCTTTTCTTCCCACTGCTACCACGCAGCTCTCCCATCGTTCTGGGAACCCTTTTCCAAGAGCCTGGCAGCTAACACACTCAGGTTTAGCACTGAAATGCCTATCAGAGCCCCGGGAGCTCACTTCTCAACAGAGTGCTAAGCGCTTTCTCTCTCTGAAATTGTAACTAATAATAATCAGAACTTACACCAAGCTTATCAGTGTTCAGATGGGAAGAATTTACTGACTAGTTAGTTTCATGCTTTTTGCCCCCATACTTCCTTTTGAGACATTCTAGTGATGAGGAAAATAAGCCTTAAATTTACTAATTCTGTGTTTATGAATGAGTCTGAAGAGAATGCATAAAGTGAAGCATCAGGACACACGCTGAATCCATACAAAATGTGAAATGGTAATGAATTCAAAGACCAGTGAATCCCCTGTCCTTTGTGAAAGGCACTGAATGCTTTTTTACATCACATACTAATGTAATGAAATACAACAAAGAAACGGGAGAGCACGAACTGGATGTGCCCGATCTGGCATTTCCCTCCTTCTGGATGCTTGGTTTTGCTGCCCTACCACTCTCGTTTGCAATGTATATTTACATACACGTAGAACTTTTTAAATGATGGCAATACTGAAATGTAAGGACTGGGAAGAGGCGATGACTATCTGCATGAAATTTCAACTATTAAAAATGCATCAATGTAAGGCAGGAAAATTTCCCTCTCTGCTGATGAGACTGCCTATGAAGTTTGATAGCGTACAGAAATTTCTTCTGAAATGGATTATGTTTCCTAGAGTTAGAACCAGTGAGCCAATTCAACTTTAGAGCCTTTCTGATAGCTTGAAGTAAAACGTGCAACTGCAAACTTCTTAATGTTGACACAGCCTGAGAAGGGAAATCCTCAGGAACCTGACAGCACGTTCCCCAGATCTGAGCTGTGCTGATCCTCAGATCTGTGGCAACCTCAGAGTGAAAACAGACAGCTCTTCACGCAAATTGTACAAGGTTCTTCTACTGAAGTCACCGAAAAAATACAACAAACATAAATACACAAATTGCTCAGCAAACAGAGTTGGCTGCCTTCCCCCAGATTAATTTTTCAATTGGATTTCAGAGCACAATAAGATGTCTCATTAACGGCACCACAGACAAATCCTTATGTATTTAAAACAAAAGAAAAATAAAGGAGGGGGATTACAACAACTGTCAATGTGTTGCCATTGTGCCTGGAAGAATCAATTTCTAGAGAAAGGCTGAGTTCAGTGTCAAAGTCAGTTCTAAACACAGCTTTCTGTCAGACTGAAAACAAACACAGCAGTTAGAATGGTCCTTCCCTCTTCCCTCTCTGCCCTCAAGCTGAAATCACGCAAGGCCCCCAACAGCACCAAACTGGAAATTAAAATTCAGTGGCTTTCATAATGACCAGTAAACATTATCCTGTTCACTGAAGCATGAAGTGCAATAATCCATGTTATAATCAAAGCTGTCAGTGTACATTATTAGCAAATTCTGAATCTGGGTTCATCCACCCATAAATACAATTTTTATTTTTTATTTTTTTGCCGATCTGAAGATCTCCAACAAACTTCTATGAGCTTAAGGTCATTTACATGAAAGATCTTTAACCCAATGAAAAACTCTGCAGAAATAATAAGCTGCAGTCTGTAACACGGGCAGCCTTCAGTTGTTTGACAGAGCAGTAACTCCTCTGATGATACAAAAATTATGACCAAGTTGGGAAGGAGGTCAGCCTTCAGAGTATCAGTTTGTATTTCAGTTCAAGTGCAAAGCATCTGCATGCTGACAGGGTCTGCACAGTCAGAAGGTCAAGAGCACATTCAAAGAGGAACAGCCATTACCAGCTCTAACAAAAGCCGGCAGTATAGAAACTTCTTAGAACTTTGTCTGCCCCCCACTGCTACTTTGCTCAGAGCTACCCTAGCACATTTGACATGCTGTATTTTGACAAAATAGTCGTATATTCCCTTTTTGGTTAACAGTTTCTGCAATTCCTGCCTCTCCTCCTACTCCTAACAAACCATTCCCTAACACTCAGGTGTGCTCTTCATTTTCCATTCTGTACATGTCTGCGCACTGCCCTGTCCTCGCTCCTTCTGTTCCAGAACTCCGCAGCAGCATTTACTCCAATTCGAGAACCACACAGCCCCTCACACTCATCTGTCAGCTTAACCAGATTTATATCAACACGAAAGAAAGAAATCAGGCCTTGACTTCAGAAGAGGTTTATTCAACTACTTTCTAAAACAGTTTTGTTGAGCACTGCAATTACAGCATCGAGCATGTTTGGAAACAACACCCTGGTGTGGTTTGTTAGTGTGAGAATGCACAGACTAGTTCACCTGGAGCATCTCTACCTCTAAGTTTTGGGTTTTTTCCCCCTTTATCTGTTATAAATCCGAGTCAAGTAAAAAAAACTATTTTATTTAAAGGTGCAGCTTAAGTATTCTTTGATGTTTTACTGGAAGTTACGTACTGATAGAAGAAACAAGTATGCTCCAAACTTAGGAGCAGTGCTTTTAAATTCTGGGTTAGGGGTGATCAATGACAACAGAAACATTCTGTGAGAATGAACCACAGCAAGAGGCAGAAATTTGCCCTAAGCCAGAAGTTTTTTGAATGAAGAAAGCTATTAACAGGAAAAAGCATCACGCCAGCAGCTACCCTCGGTGAAAACGGACACAAGGCACCGCAAGCACGGAGCTGCCCCCGCTGATTGCAGTCCATACGCTGACAGCTGTATTTAAACATGAAAAGTGCAATTCCAATGCTTTCTCTACATGTCCAGCTCTCATGTTATGCATATTCAATGTGAGTCCTGCTGCTCAGTATTCACTTGACCGTATCACATGGAAAAATGAACACAGTATTTTAAATCAGTACACGAATTTAACGTTAACGAAAATGAATGGAAATTGATGCTGGAACAAACTGAATCAACAACGTATTTTTAGCAGTCCCAGGATGTTTCCTTCAGGAAGCTTGTTGCTAAAAATGTACGGATATTCTGGGGGTTGAGTAGAACACCAGGGGTTCTTGGCACGCTGACACAGGTAGCAGTGCCCGTGGAGCTGAACCACAACCACACTGCCTCATTTATCCCTCCTACCTTCAGTGTCACCCGGCCATTCTGGGCGGCTGAATAAAAATTGTCCAAAACTATTTCAAACAAAACCAGACAGCTCTTAAGTTGACTCCTACGTAGTGATGGTCATCAACTGTCTCCTTGCAAAGGAGCCCTCCACAAGCAGGGCCCCGGGGCCTGCAGTGAGACCGCAGTGCTGCTCGGCTTCAGCTGAAGTGAAGGAAACGCGGAGCGCTGGGCCTCGGCTGCACGGAGTGTTCAGAGAACGCCTCACTTCTGAAAAGCTACACAAAGTTCAGAAAAGCAAAAAAAAAAAACCAAACCTCCAGCCCCACCACATGAGGATGACAGCGGGAGCACAGTGGTGGGGGAGCACAGCGTGTTTTGCTCCAAGTGACAACTGCTGCCTCTGTTAACCTCCCTCAAAATGTTATTCCTCATTCAAAAAAATTGCTTTCAATGAATTAAGAGAGATTTCAGACATCAAAACAACCCTGCTGTATTTTCAATTTTTCCTGGATAAATTGGTCTCTCTGTTGCTAACTACAAGTGTTTTTATTTTATTTTTTAATTGCAAGAGCTTAGAACACCGCCTGATGCCAAAACAACACTAAGTTAACCCCCAAATTCCCAAACCCGGACATTAAACAGAGCCAGGAGCTCCCTGGAGACCCAAGAAGCTCCCAGCAGCGCAGCCCCGGGTCTGCTCGGCCACCCACCTCCACCCCCCAGCGCTTTTTCCCCGCCGGGCGCTGAGCGANCCGAGGCCGCCGCAGCCCGCGAGGTCTCCGCGCCGCCTCCGCGCCTCCCCGCGCCCTACCAGGTCGTAGTCCTCCTCATCGTCGCACATGAAATCATCCTCCATGTCAGACATCTTGGCCGGAGGACGGGCGGGGGGAGGAGACGCCGGGCCCGGCCCCTCTCCCACAACTCCGCGCGGCGCGGCCCAATGCGGCTCCGCTCCGCCCGGAACCCGCTGCCGCCCGCCCGCACCGCGCAGGGGCGCACGGAGCCCAATGGGCGCTGCACCGCCGGCGGCTTCCGCTCCCCCCGGCAACGGGCCCCTAGCAACCGGCCCCTAGCAACCGCGGCCGGCGGGAGGAGCCAGGCGCGGCCTACGAGCCCCGTGCTGTGCGCCTGGTGTGTGAGGGCTCGGCCCTGCCGCTGCGTCTTCAGCGCGTTCGGGGCTGCTGAGCGCTTCTGAATGTTTCCCACAACCACGTAAATAAACGCCATCCCAGCAGCTTTAAAAGGCCTACACTGAGGAGAAACAAACAAACAAATCAGAAATGCAGAACCAGGAGTCGTGCAGGGCGCAGAGCTTTGTGAAGATTTTAACACAGTGACTGCTGCCGCTGCCTTCGTGTGGCTGAGAGAAACAACATCTGTGGGGCCTTCCCGCATCCCCACAGCGCCTGTGGGGTCACAGAAGCCCAGAGGTGTCTGCGGGATGTGTGGCACCTCTGGGTATTTGTTGTGGGTCTTCGTGCTGTTACGGGTTCTGGTAGAACCCACGGTTAGATCTGGGTGGTGCTGTACTTTTTCTCAGTCCACAGATACAACACTTCCTGAGGTGGTTATTAGGGGTCTTAAGGTGTTAGCAGCAGAAGGCAACGACAGCGAGGAGCAGTCGGGTCTGTGCACGTGTTCGAGGCTCAGTTCCTCTGAGGCAACTCGAGATCTGATCTCGGTTCCTCAGTCACTGCTCCGCCATCTGTGGGGACCGGAGCTGCTCTGAGCTCCTCCGCTGGGGGAAGCGGGCAGAGCCGCGCGTCTCAGGCACCGAGGGAGAGAAGCAGCGCCGTGGGGAAGCACTGCGGGTTCCATGCGGTGCTTTTAGTACACGCGCTGGGGCCCAGCACCCGCGCAGGGCCCGGGAGGTGCCCGGCTCGGGCTGAGGCCGCTCTGTAAGGTTTCTCAGCTTCCCGCTGAATTCTGACAGGAGCGAAGCAACGGCCGCGTCCCTCACGCAGCTCTCGGGGCCGATCTCCGCCTGAGCTCTCCCTGCGCTGGGAGCGGAGGAGGTCGGGCCGGCAGCTCCGCCGCCCGGAAGGACGGTGCCCGCCCGTCCCGTGACCGCGGGCCAGCACGAGCCGCCGCCCGCCTCCGCCGGGGCCTCTGGGGCCGCCATGGCGGCAGACGCCCCCCGCACCGTGGCGGTGCAGCCGGTGGAGCAGCCCAGGTGGGTGGGGGCGGCTGCTCCCGCTGCCCGCCCGCAGCGGGGGCCACGTCCGCAGCCGCGGGGCGGGCGCTCAGCAGGCGGCAGGGCCGGGTGAGGGGAGCGGGGTGCGGTGTGGGCTGTGATCCGCCTCGGCACGGCGGGGCCGGGCAGCGGGGCCGTGCTGTGCTGCGATCGCCGCCGGCCCCGAGCCCCGGGCAGCGGCCCTCGGCCCCTGCAGCGAGCCCCAAGCGCAGCAGGAGGGGAAGAACCCCCCTAACATTTTCTCCTCTCAGGGCTTTGGGG
This sequence comes from Penelope pileata, assembly GCA_013396635.1. Lineage (NCBI taxonomy): Eukaryota > Metazoa > Chordata > Aves > Galliformes > Cracidae > Penelope > Penelope pileata. The sequence continues at coordinate 116,692 of WBMW01003491.1, forward strand.
ATACCGGTTATCCCCGCTGTAAGAAATGCCCGTGCGGTTCCCTGGGACGTGCACCGAGGTGTGCTCCGTGCCCGGACGGCTGGAGGGAACCTTCCCACCTGGGTCGGTTCCAAACGTGCCTCGGGCTGCACTGTGTGTCACGTGGAAGGGAGAAGTTCAGCATTTCCAGAGTGGGATGTGTGAAGGTGTGAGGGATGCATTTGCTTAACGCTTCTGACAGTCATTGATGAAGGTGCGTACATTGCAGCACGCGTGTTGCAACATCGAGGCCAAGGCCTGTCCGTGGCCTTTCATCAGGCTTGCTTGTAAAACCCACGCTAAAAAAAGAGATCACTCAGCATCGAGATAAACATGCCCCCACGACTGCTCTGCATGGACTTGGTCTCTTGGCACTAACGCCACTATAAAAATATCTGTGAAACAACAAAGTATTCCGAATACTAACAGAAAAAGGAATAAAGTTAACGTCTAGAGTTCTGCCAATAGATGTATTTCTCCATGGACTACAATATTATCATGAATGTGACCTAGAGAAGGGATTGTACAGTGAGATGGCAGAAATTGCTTCTGCTAACCGGAAGCGATAAGGTAGTCAGTAGTGGGGGAGATTGTAAGCAAATGGAAGAGGGACCAAACACAGCTTTGTTGCTGGGCTGCAAGGCAGAAAAGTGCAGACAGATCTGTTCAAAAATTCACAACAAATATTGTTTTCTAGCTTTCCATCTAGGGAAGTCTTACAAAACATTTGAATATATATAGCTGGACAATAACACAGCTTTTACAAAGAAGTACAAACTAAATAATAGACTGTGAAATTTTGTAACATCTGTTTCCCATTGCTGTCTTCTCACTCAGCTTTGCATTAACTAGGCTTCCAATTCTAGTTTTAGACAATGTAGAAGCTGTAGCAGGGTTCCTGTTGATGGATTTTTGTTAGGAGACTAAAAACCAAAACAAATAAATAAATGCTACATGCTTTAAAGTCACCAGGGTAAGACCTGTTCTAATGATTATTTTTCTTGTGTTCTTGTTTATCTGCTTATTTATCATGTTAGTGTCTTGCTTACATTAATTAAAGTTAAGGAGTTAGTGTGTAACCTAAATTGCTTTAAGGTAGTTTTGAAGCTCATCGCTATCAAATCACTTACACCTCACTAAGATGATGGCTTAATTCCTTCTCAGTCTCTGTTTGCCCCGTTCCTGCATGACACATGGAAGCACCTCCAGTTTGCGAACACTCAGTGGAAGCTAAATGTCTTTACATTCTTGCTGAAAAACAATACAGCAAATCTTTCTCTGTTCTGGAATTTTCAGTGATGCATCTAGAACCTCCAAATGGACAATCTGAGGAACTTTCTGTTGCTGTAAAACTGTAAATACTGTCTAAAAAGTCACAGGACTTTTGGAATTTTAGTTCTGTGTATATGCATTGGTACTGAAATGGTGCAGAGTCTTTATGAAGTTTGAAAAAGTCAAAACTTAAAAGAAAATCTATTTGCTCAGGCCTGGTGTAATCAAATCTGATTTTGAAGGGGGTGCCTGTACGTATGCTCATGTGACAAACCCCGGTGCCACAGATGAGCCATTGATCCACACTGCCAGACTGCTGTGAAGCAGAAAACAGTTTAACAGAGCTGTGGCCTGGGAAAAGTAGGTGACAGACATGATATTCTGTTACCATAGGCAAATGCCTGCACTTTTGGCTAGGGCCAACCTAGGTGGAGGACTTATTAACACCCTTTCATCCTTTTCAAGAGGATGAACAAACAATAGTTACCTTTGGCTATCTAGCTCCTGATTTAGTTTATGATTACTTGTATTTTAAAACAAATTTCTTATTAATTAGGATACCCTAAATAGAGTAATCTCTGTCACAGTGTTTGATGAAGAGCAGGAATAAGCTTAGTGTAGCTCCTGATATAACAGAGAAAACTCCATGTCTTTCAAAAAGTTGAATTAAATTTACTTTAGAACATGTTTTATACTATAGACATCTTGTCTTTTATCCAAATACTGTCCTTCTAAAGGTTTCCAACCTGCCTTTCAGATTGCTGAAGCTGAAGGAAAGCTTTATAGCAAAATTTGGATCAGCTCCTAAGTTTTATGTTCGTGCACCAGGTCGAGTCAACTTAATAGGTAAAAGAGAAATATTAATCTTTTGTTATTTTATCTGCCATCACAAAAATAATGTAATTTAAAACGTATAATCTAAAATAATGTTGGTCTTAATTTATTTTTTTTTCCTTAGAGAAGTTGATTGTCATAAATGGAAAGAAGAATATAATACTTTCCTAACCTTTACAATACCTCATTATAAACAAATGCACACTCAAGTATCAGTTTTGGGGGGAGGGGAACAACATAGACTGTTTTGAAAACTGTAGTAACGTTCCAACTTATGTATGGTTGGATACAATTCTTTTGAAAGACTGGAAATCTAATCCAAAGCATTTGCTGAATACAAACCAAATTAATATATTTTTTTGTCACCCATTTTAACTTAAGTTACCAAATACAGCCAGCCAAACAGCAACGCATGTAATAAGGCATGAAATGATTCTACCATGAGCTCTTTTTCACTCAGCTGTAGAGATGTGCCCACAGAACAGCTGGTTGTGATTCACTGGCTGCCTGCAGAGACAGTTATTATTTATGTAAGACTTACCTGTGTATCTATGGCAGCCTTATTTTTTTAGATTTCTCTATCCATATTAGGATTTTGCTTTTCCTAGAGCTCAATTTCTTGTATATTTATAGAAGAAGAGTATGCATTTGAAGACTTTGTAAGTTAAAGGATTCCAGAAAACAGAGCTTTAAAATTAATTAGTTCATTGTGCAATTAATGATTGTTTTTATCTTGGTGTTCTTTGAAAACCAAGACAGCATATGCTAACAGTCTTACTCATGAAAGCAGAGGTTTATTACATGCATTTCATATTTGAATGCTACCTTGTGTGTTGTACATATCTGTGTTTAAATATTATAATAATCTTCTTGAAAAAAAGTCCAGAAATGTTATGAAAAAAAATTTCCACCACAAGATTTATCCAGCAGCTAATGAATCTGCCAAATGTACAGAGTAAATCACATAATGGGAAGTCATGTGCTGCCTTTATCTCTTCCAGTCATCAGTTAAATGTCACCGATTTGAATTATTTTTTCATACTGACACAAAAGTGTACAGATAATGTAGTTGTTCTCATACAATAGAATGTGTAGTGTTCTTTAATTTTCATAACCCAATGGTAAAACATGAAGATTTGTAAACAGATGCAATAAATAAAATCACTAAAGGACAAATTTTTATGCAGTAATACAAAATGAAGGAAATTCACCTCAAACTATCAGGTATAGCTTAAGTAGTAAGAACTGAGACTATACTCAGAAGCTGTCTGGTACAGTAAACAACACTGAGGTCCTATAGAAGCCCTGTTTCTGTTACTCTAGAAAGACTTATACAAAATTATTTTTAATTGTCTCTTTGCTAGGAGAACATATAGACTACTGTGGTTATGCTGTGCTCCCTATGGCTATCGAACAAGATATACTGATTGCAGTAGAACCTGTAAAAAATGAAGTTGTGCAACTGGCCAATACAAATCCTTTGTACTTGTAAGTAATTGCTTTGTTTATTCACTAATTTTTATGAACTTTGTTATACAATTGTATCACAGGCTAACTTTTCAGAGATTTGACAAACTTAAATTGCAATATGGAGTTCAATTGTGTACACGGAATGATGCAGGCAAATGGAATCCCATTCGATCAACACCGTACGTATTAGTTTAGAGCAATAGGTTCACCACTCCTGTCTCCCACCCATTTGTTTAGATTTCTCTTGTGAAGCCTCTGATTTTTCAATCACTCTAGAAGTGCAACGCTCTGTGCTCTTTTAGCTCATCTTTCTTGATGTAATCTCCTCAACTGGCAGCAGTTCAGTTTCTCCTAGGGAAGGGAGTGAAAAGTTTTGTAATCAATTACTGCATATGTAAGCTAACACTCCCCTGCTCTGGAGAACCTGGGGCTGTATTTTCACAACACAAGGGCTTTAGCAACAATGCGGGCTCCAAGAGACTGTATTACCTCTTCCACTTCCTCCACCAGCTGCTTGTTCACAGAACCATAGAATAATGTAGGCTCTAAGTGAACTTTGGAGATCATCCAGTCCAATCTGTGGCTAACTTAAAAGTTACAGCAGGTTGCTCAGGGCCTTGTTCATTCAAGGTTTGAGTATCTCCAAAGATAGAAACTCCATAACTTCTTTGAGCAACCTGTTCTCCAGTTTGAACACCACTGTTGTGAAGAATATTTTCTTCATGTCTAATTGGATTTTTTCTTGCTGCAGTTTGTCTGCTGCCTCTTATCCTTACCCCATATACCTCTGAGAAGGATTTGGCTTCATCTTCTGTGGAGCCATGTGATGAGTGGTCAAAGACACAAATTAGATTACCAAGTACAATTTTCTTTTGCAGCCTGAATAAAACCAGCTGTTCTGGCCTCTCCTTATACATGATCTGCTACAGTACCCTTGTAACAATCTTGATGGCCTGCTGCTGGACTCCCTGCAGTTTGCCAATGTCTTTCTCATACTGGGAAGCTCCCAAACTGGAGGCAGTATTCTAGATGTGTGCTCAGCTTCAGCCACATTTTTTTACCTCCTTCTTTGTAAATAGACTGATATTTGTGTGGTCGCCTGGTAGTTCAGATCAAGTTGTTCATCCACATTAAATTTCTTGCACATTTTGCAAAAATCAAATCAACACCAGCTTAGTTAGTTAAGCTAATAGTAAATGACACCCTGAAAGCACAGAGTATGGCAGCACAGGGACAGGAACATAGTGCCAGAGTGCAAAGCAGTTAAGCAGATATTCTTGCTTAAAGCTCAAATCTTATAAAAATGTGTTCTGAGCTGCTGCCTGCAAGTTAAGCAGTTAAAAGGAATTTTTACATCCATGCAAAGTATGAATACTCGAAATACTTTACACTCACTTAGTGGAATATATTTTCACAATGTGGCTGGGCTGAATTAAGAGTTAGCCATTTCCAAGTGAGAATGCCCTGGCCTTGTTTCTTTTATCCCTCTTGTTGCTGTTTCCGCTTCCAACATCGATTCACCCTCCACCTTGTACTAGGTGTAGTACTTGTCTGACCTTAGGGTAAACAGCGCTACTACTCGCCCTTTTTTTTTTTGTCTGGCTAATTTTCTGAATTGTGCTGAATTGTCATGCACCCAGCACAAAAGCTGACTCAGGGTTAACGGTGGAAACATGCAGTGGTGAGCAAGGAGGAAGGAAATGGAAGACTTGAGTGAGACCTTGACTTTTCTGTAGTAGAAACCTGCAACAGAATTTAAGCTATATTTCAAAACCGTTCTGCAAGAGACAAGAGTTCCAGAATTGCAACAGGATTCGGAATTATAATTAAATAATTAGGAAAAGTTGTTATAAAGGATACTGAATAAAGCAGTAACCGAAAGGTAAACATTTTTACATGGTCTTTGAGCTTTGGCACATTACATAACAATTGAAATGGCCTTCTGAGGCACATACAGTTCCTACCAGATCTGGAATCACACCTTTTATATTCAAATTGTCTGCACAGTAACTATTTTTATATCTGCTTTGGTTTCAGTTTGAAATCATAAGTTTTAAACCATAGGCCAAGAAGAGGTTTCAGAATATGGCATTGAGCATTTTCCATTTTGTTGAGACACTATTGCTTAAAAACAAAGCTAAAACATGCCCATAATTTCATAACAAAGAAGTATTTTTCAACACTTTGAATGTTACACCATATAACAAAAATTGTTGACAGTGTATCTTTTTTCCCAGCCTGTTGCACTGGTAGATACTGTGGCGAATACAAACATACAGGCCCTTGACTAACAAGTACTAACAATAAGCCTGTGTAGAAACATTGTTACCTCTTTCGTTCTTATTTTGTGAACTGGTAAAATGTGTAACAGTTCTGCAGCTCTCATCGGCTGGGATAGTTCAGGTTAACTTAAAGAAAAACAAAGCACCTTTGTGTTTGTTTTTCATCATAAAGCATCCCAACTGATCAAACGCTTTTAAAATATTATTTAGGCTAAAATGCTATTCAAAAGTTAAAGTCTTTTGAAGTTCTGGATACCTTCCTTTCACACTGCATCTTTTTAATTGAGATGTACGCATACAGTGAGTATCTGACATGACATCTCAAAGTGCTTTCAGAAATATCGGAGGATGATAATTATCAGTGAGTTTCCATCTCATAGCATGACCTGAGAAGCCTTTCAGATTTTTTACTGAGGATTCAAACAGATAAACTAATAAATTAACAAGACATTGAGGTTCTGTGAGAAAGAATTAAATTGGTTTTCCAGTAGTAAGGATTAATTTCTACTCAAAGAAGGAAAAAGACCTCAACCATGCGTTTTTTTCACATTACTCAAAAACCTGATGTCTTCTAATTATGCAGACCAATTAAATGCTTATATCTAGCATTGGAGGAGGGGAAACTTTCCCAAGAATCCTTTAAAACAGAAAGGTTGGAATAGACAATATCAGGGTATTTTTATCTTAATGGTATTTTTTTTTTTTTTTATTAAGCTTTCTCCCTTCCAGTAGGAGGACTAAAGGCAAGATTGAAGATTTACTGATTTAAGATAAAGCTTGGGCATTTAGGAATGAGTTTTTATAACAAATTGAATGTGATAACAAAAAAATAGACTTAAGCATTCTGGGGACCTTGCCAGTTCCACATCCTGTGTTTGTATGAATTATGTGTATGTGAAACTTGCCAAATTCAAAGCCAACTTTTCTTTCCTTTGTCATGTGAGAGGTTTGCTGAAATTTGCAAAATGCATTTTAAGAAGTCGTTATTTTCATTTATCCTGAGAACCAGCAAATTCCCATAGTATATGTCTTTTTGTTCATTTAAGCTTAACTTTGATTGTATAAAATTATGCAGATAAAATATTTTAGATCTCTTTTTCATGGAAAAAAGGACTTCAAATTCACTTTCTGCTTATCATTTTTACACATTAATTTCCATCTTTGCTTTTTAAAATAAATTATTGTAGAAAACAAGCATAAACAAGCATAGGATTATTTTATTTTTCATGAATTTTGACAATTATTTTTTACTGCAGTTTTGTTCTTCAATTATATTAAAAAGCCATAAGAAAAACATTTTTTTTTTTATTCTCTGGGAGATTGTTCCAAAGACACATGCATCTAAATTGGAAGAATTTACTGCTATTCTTGAACTGTACTTGTATTGTAATCTTAACACTCCCTTTCACGTCTTCTTCGTTACTCTGCAATCCCCAATAATTTGCACTTTATACAATTCTTGAATGCTCCATTGTTGATGAAGTCCTGTAAGTGGCACCATTTTGAACAGTTCAGATTGAAAGACAGCAAATTTTATGTTGAACTATATAGCAGTCTCTGATATCTCTATGCTGTACTGAATGTTGAAATTGAATGTATAACTGGCAAAATGGTTACTCTAAGTTGATACTTGAAAGAGTGAGATCTGTTCCGTAACAATGACCTGGGAATAGGTTGTAGACTGCCAATACATAGCTAGCATTAAACTGTATGTTTGCATCAACACAAAAATTGCAGCCTTTGACTGCACCAGGATAAAGTGAAGTTTTTAGCCACCATTTGAAGACAATTGTGTCACTGTGAAGATGCTTTATATTAGTATAACTATTTCTCCATAGGGAACAGAATACTTTACTGATAAAGAAATCTTCACATATAGGTATCCATGACAGGTATTTGGTGTTTGGGTGTTTGACAGTATAGACTTCTAAACAGTCTGCCCTTTGTGGTGCATGTGTTTCCAAGGCCTCTGCACATCACTCTATGTACATTTTCAGATAACCTCTTTGTAGCATTGGTTCCTTTAGGAACATTCAAGTTTACCATTTTACCATTTTTATTATTTTGAAATGCAGTAGGAAAACCGTTATCAGCATTATCCTGGAGGAAATAGATAACTGTTATTTTAATTACATTTAATTATATTTAATATATTTAATATTTATTTAGTATGTTTAATTATATCCTGTGACATAGATACATAATAGAATTTTGCAGCATTATGCCTGTTTTAGTGACCTGCCACTCAGAGCAAAGGTAATGAAGATGAATTCCTAAGCAGGGATCACAAGAAAGCCTGAAGTATATTTATCTCTATTCTAGCTTTGAGAGGTATGATTAGTTAATTTTATACTTCTCAGAGAGATTCAAGAGAGCTTACACAAATGTGATGGAAGGCATTGTGCCTTGATTAAGGGTGCTAAGGGCAATTTATTTTCTGAATTTGTGTAAAAATTTTTATAGTTTAAGGAAAAATTGTATGCTTTTATCTAAAATATACTTTAAAAGTGGTTAATAAACAGGATGCGTATGAAAAAAACAAGTATTTCACTGAAACAACTGATTAACATAGAAATGCTTTTCTTCATCAGCAGGTGGCAGTAATAAGCCATGTTTTTTCAAATTAAATTTACTGACAAGTTAAAGCCACAAAGTTTTTCTGTTTTTTGCAGGGATTTCAGTACTAGTGTTAATAACATTCAGATTAACAAAACCAAACCTCAGTGGCATAACTACTTCTTGTGTGGACTGAAGGGTATTCAGGTAAGCCAAATTCATTTAACTTTTGAAATGAATGTAGAAGTAAAATATGAGAAGCATATCTATTCACCCTAAACATATTTCCCTGTGTTCTGTATCTATCTATATTATTTTTTTTAACATACAATTAAGTTATCTGTAGAGGAGATATGAGTGGTTTTGTTTTAAAATATTACAAAGTACTATATTCATATTTATTACATAAATTATGATACCAAATAGTTACTTATTTAGTAAAGTCATTATCAAACTCATGTACCAATATGGCATTTCTATACTTTAAAGTAAAAAAGAATGTTTCCCATGTGGAATCATGTAATTAAAGTTTGCTTTTGAAAGGTTCAGAGGCTTGTCTGCCAGGACACAAAGGTCATATTTTAGTCCTTTTCTTCCTATGGAGACATTTTAAAAACATAATTAATTTCCATTAACATTGGAAACCTACAACTCATGCACAACAACTGAGTGAAGCTGACTCATGCAGTAGGCAAAAGAGATCATAAAAAGTAAATAAGCGGCATACAGAAGGAATAATCCAGTAAGAATCATTACTTATCAAGACTTACAGTGTGTGGAATCTGAATGGAAATTTCAAAATTTCCTAAGTGAGTTAAGAGTAGAGCTATGCAGGAAACAGCACACGTACGGTAAAGGCTGGAACACTGAACAGACAGACGTTTTCCTGTCTGCTCATTTGAGCTTTATCTTCTCCTCTGTGAGCTAGCCTGTCTCCGGACTGACTTGAAGACTGAACTGCTTGTGAAACCAACTGCTGATCGTCAGTATTGTCCTGGGAGGCAGCCTGAACTCAGAATTGAGGCTTCCTATAAATCTCACCTGTCCTTTGCAGGTGATTCATGGCCCTTTGAGTGAAAAAAAACACAGTAACTTCTCAACCTAGTGTCAGTGCAGTGACTTTTCTGGAAGGGCAGATGGGATAAACAGTGATGGCAAGGTCAGGTCGTCACAGCCAGCTCAAATTATGGGTAAATGTGCTTTTGGAAGCACATGGAACCTGCCTCTAGGTAGGCCGTCTAGGTCATCCGATCCAATAGATAAGCTCTGTAGACAGCCAAGAAAGCCTGTATCAGACCTGGCACTGATGTCTTCAAAATATGATACGTGGAACAATCAGTGCTACGAATCACTTTATTACAATCCACAGCTCCTAAACAGACCCCCTGCTATGTTTAGACCTCCCCCACTCAATAAATTACTTACGTTTCCAGTAACATGAGTATTTTCAATTCTATATGACTCAGTGCATTTAAATTGCATTGACTGTAGAGGTAGAGATACAGATTAGGTTTCTTTGCAGCATATCTTTTCTTGTATTAAGGCTAGCATGACCAATTGACTTATTTTGCAGTCTGCTACTGAGATTTGTTTCCTAAGGACAAGCTTTTATACTTGAAGGTTAATTTGCAAAGCAGGTTTTCAGACTCTAGCGCTGGCAGAAAATAAGCACGAATGTTACAGGCTTAAGAAACACTGAAATACAAGTATTTAGAGGGTCCAGCGGGATAATCTGTTTATATTAAGTTGAACATGCTATCCTTTTGGGACAGAACTATTGCAGAACTTGGCAGAGTCCATTTTCATTTTTGAAACTGAAGTACGTTTTCTATTTAAACATCGCGTGATAAGTTTGCAAGCCTGATTCACATTCAAGACAGTCCAGAAACTGTGGATCAGTTTCTGGTTACTCAAGCATTTTCTGTTTTTGAACAAGCCTGTCTAGTGTTCTTCGTGAAGGGCAGCAGTAGTATTTCAGGTATGAATTCCCTCCTATTTGTAGAAAGGGAAATTGTAATTTGAAGTGACAGTAGAAAACATTAAAGGAGCTGCTTCGTGTTTGCCAATCTCTACCATTGGTATTTATGGTTGAAGTTATTTCAGGAAAAGTAGTAGAAATCCTTTGAAGGTGGGCATTTCTATATGGAAACACTGCCATTTTCCTGATTATTGGCAGTATTTTTCTTTTTATTGTAACATAGTTTGTTAACACATAAACCTGTACCAGAATGTAGCTATTCACATCTCTCCCATATATTTTCAAAGATTTTTTGGTAAAGATTAATTAGAAGAGTATGTGCACAAGGATTTATGACTTCTGTATTAAGTGTATTGTCTGTGATATTTATCATGCATGTAAAAATGTTTCAAAATTTATTCTAAAAATAGCATGATAGGTAGCATCACTGCTGGTGCCTCCTAAAGCATAGCATCCTTCAAGTACCATTGTGGTTTGCTCAGTGCCAGTCCCACGGGTGATTCAGGAGATAGGTGTATTTGGCTTTGAACACAGCTGTATGGCCACTAGTTCCCTATCAGCATGACGTGGCTCCCTAATACTGTATGTCAGCATTAGGAGTAAGGCATGAAGTAGACTTTACGCACTTTGGGATGCATAAAGCGAGGAGCTGAGGAGAAAAAGACAAAAGTAAGGGTAACCTCTGGTATTGTCACCACGACGGCTCAGAGCTGAGCCAGTGCTGTAAAACCCACCCACGAAGCTTGGTAAATTCTTGGGCATTTAGCCCATGCTGAATTCTGCTTGGGGTACAGTTCTGTCAGCCCATATATGTTTGTGTACGGGAATTGCAGACATACCTTTGGCTGAAGCCCTGCCATTGGCTTTGTTCTTGAAGAATAGAATGAAAATTTTGCTTTATTTTGAAGATACCAGAAGCAGGTCCTTGGTTCCAACAACTCAGCAGAAAGATTCTCTTTCTAAGTATCAGATAATTGCAAGCCTGAGCCTGTCTGTGCTTGAAACTGAGATTGTTTATTTTTTCATTGTTAGGAACATTTTGGTCTTAATAACCCAACTGGAATGAATTGTCTGCTAGATGGAACCATCCCTCCAAGTTCTGGTCTTTCTAGCTCCAGTGCTTTGGTGTGCTGTGCAGGACTCGTGACACTAGCAGCTAATGGAAAAACCCTCTCTAAGGTAATTTACTGTAAAACACAAGAGTGTCAGCAGTAAAATTCTACTTAAAATTAAATATTGTTAATGCCTGTAAACATTAAAAACGATGCAATTGTTTTTGCAAAGAGTTGTTGGATATAAACTTAAGATATTGCACAATTGAGCAAACATCTTTGGCCAAATTTTGGCAGGATTTGAATTTGGCAAGAAAACAGGCTTACATTAAAGCTGAAAAAAGGAGCATTATTGTAAGCCTGTGTTTTGGCCAACCATCAGGTCCATGCCTGGACCAGATGTGCTATCTGCAGGCCAGGACTGAGGATATATGTGCTAAAGCATGTGGACCACACCCCCGAGGCCTTTACCCTCTCCCTGAATGACTTTTCATGGCTCTAACAGCAGAGCATCTGTTGGAGGCCTGTGGAACAATTTTTTTGATAAATTATATAATCAGCACAAAGTAGAGGTAAAATTCTTCCATCTGACTCTCCTTATTCTTTTCACAGTTTTTTTGGAATGAACGTACTTATAATCCAAAATGTATTCCTCACTTTTTTAAACAAACATTAGTCTAAAAACAAACCCCAAGAATGTGACCTGTTACCAATACAAGTGTTAGTAGAATTTGGCTCATGTAATAAAAATTTCTGGAGGAGTCATGGTCCGTGAAAGTGCCGTATGGGAATGAATTTCTCTCCAGTAAAAATGTCTGGTTAAGGAAAACTAGGATCTTAAATTAGAACATTGTCAGGAAGAGAAAAGAGCAGATCTAAATGTGACTGTTACGCATATTTGTGCCTATTGTCTAAGTAAGTCAGAAATTCCCAAATTATGGTACAAAGCCAACTTAAAGTGGTACATGATGATGGCAGCTGTTAACTGTGCTTGTATACAAGCACTTATCTGAGCCATAAGGTAAACAGCTCCACACAAAGTTTTTTCTGATGAGTTGTGGCTTGCTTCTCTGTGTGGCTGCAGCTGAAGCAATCTGCTCAGCAGTTCTCCAACCCACACCGCATGGCTCAGCGTGCATGCTCCAGGAAGGTATCAGGCAGAACTAAGGCAGCAAGTAGCAGTATTCATAAGGTGGGGTGACATTCCTGGAAGGAGGATGTAGCTACAGTCACTGTCACCATGTTTTGTGTTGGTGCTATGTATGGTCAAAAGCTAAGTAAAGAACTGGATATTTAACAGAGGCTGTAGTTTGTGAGGTGAGACACAGTGCAATGGTGGATGAAGACACAGAACTGGGGATCCCAGTTTGGTGAGTGAGGGGGTTGCAGGAAGAGGGTTGGAGGTGACAGATGTGCTTCTTTATACATGTGTACCTGGCCTGCCAAGAAGCTTCTGGTTTTGCATTGGTGATCATATCGCTGGCCAGCATCATCTCTGATGGTGGTAACTGAATGAGGTAATCTTGGGAACTCCTGATCAAAGTCACTGGAGTGCATGTGTTCAGGGAGGAACTGGGTATCTGCAAAGTCCCTACAACTGACAGAGGTCAGAAAACCTAAGTTTTGCTATGAAATCTGTAACTGGAAAATCAGAAGCCAAGAAATACTGCACAGCTTTCTTGAGAGAATAAAGGATACAGTGTGTATCTTGAGCTGAATTTACCCAAGGCCTGGGAGTACTGGTCGGAATTATGCCAGACCTATTCTAAAAAAAGGAACAAAACTCATTTTGGTATTTTTATGGAAACTTGTGGAGGAACAAAAGACAGAGACTACACTGAATGTCTTGGTTTGCCCTCACGTGTCCCATTCAAACCAAAGTCTCTTCTGTCTGCTGATTGGAAAAGGTGCTAAAAGTTAACTTTGTGTCTCAAATATAGTTGCACAAACACAAGAGACACAATTCTACATTTTTGCAAGGAATTCCTTCTGTCTGCAGCAAAATATTTTGCATTTGCAATGGAAAAAAAGAGCAATTAATGTAGAGATAAGAATTCTCAATAGCCAACATAGGAGCGGTCAAGAATGTATCCAAGGTTTTGTGTTGGCAAAGACAGCTGGTCGTGGTGGGAAAGGCAGCGGATGGCAGCTCTGCAGACTATTTACTTTCGTTCGGGCTCAAACATTCCCCAAATCTTACTGAACTTGATTTTACTGTCCTGTGTTCTTGGTTAATTTCTGATTTAGCATTAGAGACCTCTTATGTCTAGCCAGACCCAGATTTGCTGTTGCACTGACCTTCTGCTTAGCCTCGCAGAACTGCATTGTATAAGGCAGTGCTAGTGTGAGTGTAAATTAGAGCAATCTAGGCTTGTGTGAGCCCTCTGAAGTACAAAATGTGCTCTGGTGACTTCTTTACAGTTCCTAATGCATCCTATGCTGGTGTCAAATGGTGTCTGTGCAGGATCCAGTAATGCTGTCTGTGTATCTGCTGGGAGCTCCTCCCTGGCAGGGGAATTCTTAGCTGACCAGAACTAGGGGCATTCCAGAGACCAAACCAGGACCCTGCGTTTTTAGCGCTCTGGATATTTATGTGTTTTCTTATTTTTAAGGAAGCAATGATCACTTTACCTCTCCTCCTCATCTTTTTTTCAGATACTTATATTTGCAAAAGTTGTAAATAGTAGCATTTATAAGTAACAACATTTGATAATTGGGGTGGACTGTCTTAGTAATTTTATGAGAAAAGATTGACTTTTTGCCCCTCATTAGTCTGATAGACTTTGCAAAATCTTACTGCCACGATCCATAGCAGCAGGACATAGAACTTTTGGCTTTGAAATCAAATTTGGCTGAGTGGTAGGGCTTCTCTAGCCAAAGTTATGAAAAATTGACCTTTTACTGAATGGAACATTTATCTTTTTTGCTTCTGTGAAACTATTTTTATTAGAATATTTGAGTTACATGCTCTCTTTCCTGATAAATGTAACTTTAAAATAGTAGCCGTAGAGTAAAAGTTGTTGAAATTTAGAGATTTTATGAGATAACACTTTCAGTGTGAAGTCTGGGCCTATGAGACTAAGAGACCTAAAAAAACCCAAACCCCAACATGAAAAATATTGTAAAAACATAGTTAGAATTTCATGGTGGCTTAATTTAAAAATAGCTTTTTTTTGATGTTGAAAACAAAATCGGAAAAAAAATATGCTCCCTAATTATTGAGCGTAGCAGTCTGCAATAGGGCATTGTTTCAGTTTGCATACAGTATTTTTTTAAAAACCCATCACACACATACACAATAGTTTAGGGAAAATACTAGTCCAAGACAATTCAGCCAGATGTGCAGTGCTAACCAGTTGCAGCAGTGCAAAAGCATTCAAATAGCAAGATGGAAAATTTAGAATGCGATCTTTAAAAAGAATCCACTTTTCTTCTCCAAACAGGATACCAGTCTAAGACTCTGCTGGCATCACTCAAAGAACAGCAATGCTCAGTATTAGCTTTTGATTTTAAAGCGATTTTTATTTTACTGTTACAAAATCAATCTTTTGTACAACTTTTCATCAGGAAAAGCTACTTTTTGTAAAGGAAATAGAATAATGCTCTAAATTGTCCCAGCTTTGTGTTTCATGATAGGAACTAATGAGTACAGAAAATCATTTAGTACTTTTGAATAACTAGATTTACTTGAAAGATGTGACGATAGCGTTGCTGTCCAAATGTTAAATCTTGTGGTACTAAGTTCTCTTCAGCCGCCCTAATATTTTTTTTGTTGCTCAAGGCTGGGCAGCTGCGTACATACTTATTGGGAAAAATAGATCAAAACTAAATAGAGTTTATTTAATTTAATGTAAAATGTCAAGCATAGGAGGTCGATTGTATTTGGCTCTTTCTAGTCTGAGAAAAATCTAAATCTAATCCATAGTGGCACAGTGTACATTGGCCTCAATATTATCACACTACAGCTTGGACTAATCAGAGTGTGGCATTTTCAAAACATTCAACATTTAAACAGTATTTAAACAGTTAAATTACCTGGTACTGTCATTGATTTCAGTGGGAGAAGAGAGGGGCCAACATGAATCATCTCTACCTTGTTTCTGAAGCCTGTATACAGTAAAGGAAGGATATGATAATTTTCCTGATACACAACAAGGCTTTAATATCTAGATATTTAACAAGAAAATCTGTGAGTGTTCGTGCTGATAGTGTGATTGAAATTAACAATGCGAGCTGGTAATTCTAATTAGGATCATTGTATAATGGTGCTACATTAAAAATGTGTGCTAGATCCATGCTCACATTATTTATATAAGAAACTCAAGTAGCTTACACAGAAAGTGGTAACTAGATGCTGTATTTTAAACTAGTGTTAATATTGAGAAATGCTAAAGATCCATTCTCCTGATGGAATTAAGAATCAGGGTTCTTTAACTTGTTAAATTTGACTTTGTGTGTTTGTAATCAAGGGGAAATGGAGTGCTTCAGAGCAGGGTAATCAAAGGCCGTAATCTCTCATCAACCAAATTGATAATCTTTTATTTGAGCATGTTAGAGGGCAGACAAAGTCAAGCTAAGATTGCTGTGGCTATGAGGACATTCAGATGCTATCTGGCAAATACTTTCCTATTTCTGAAAAAAGTAAGCATAATTACCTTGCAAAACATATATGAACTTTAGCTAATTGGGATTTTGTATGCAAACTGGAAGCAGATGGGAGCTTTCAGCAAGCTATTCCTAGTCAAAAACAGATATTAAAAATTAGGACATTCCTGGTAGTAGAAATAACCTCAACATTTGAATATTGTTCTACTCTAAAAAGGGAAACAGAGTACTGTATATTTCAGAAATTATTTTCATGCATATATATACACATAAAACATGCAGAGATTGAAAAAAAAGATTAACATCTAACTTGACTTTAAATATGCTTAAAGTGACAGAGAATGTTTTCTTACTGTTGCGTGTCATCTCACTTTCCAGTCCAGTGTGCTGTGAGCCAAACCCTGTAGGATTTCGTAGAAAATCTACTGGCTTCTAAATTTGCCCTAAAATGACCAGCACTCTGAGTTGTAAGGGGAGGTAGCAGCCTCAGTCTGACTTTTCAGATTAAAAATATTAATGAATGTGCATTGGAGAGCTATTGCCATGGAGAAACTAAATCTACATACAGGACTTTTGGCTCAATAGATATTTAAATACTCAAATTAGTTAAATTTGCATGCTGAATAGATCTTCTGAGTACTGAAAATGACAGTCTAAAAATAACTGTCATTAATGAATGTATTTTCTTCATAGAGCTTCCCTTCATGAACAGTAAACTTTAAAACAAGAAGAAAATTGGTCTTTCATTCTAAAGATTAGCAATTCCTGCTTTGTTATATATAGAAAATCTAGCATGTTTAACCTTGGTTGGAACGAACTTACAAAAAATCACGGAGGTAGATGTAATTTAATACTATCATTTTATAGAGAAGGCTGCTTTATTTTGGTTGCTGTCATTCTGGATTTGTATATATCAAGTTTCTGGGTAATGTAGGGTAAGCTGTTCCAAAAAGGTACTAAGCAACACTAATTCTGTTTTACTAACAAATATTTGCCTGTCTCCTATTCACTAATTGTCTTACTCTTTTAAGGGGTTTAATCTTACACAAGTTTCCTTCTTTAAAGGTCTGTGTGAGATTGAAAGGGATTGATCACTGGTATGGAACATATTGACAGTGACAGTTATATAGGGACAAATTCTGTCACAGTTTACATACTGTCCAGACCCATTGCACTGAGTGAAAATCAGAGCAGTTGGCCCTTGGCCTCTTTGTGAGCAGGGGGACTATTAAAGTTGAAACTCCCTTATCTGTTCTCACTCAGATAATTCTTTAGGAGGTTTCTATTTTTAGGAAAACATTGGTAAGTGATTTTTGTTATTTTTTTTTACACATTTTGTACCTGAATACCGTTGTATGTTTAGGTCTTTGTGGTCATTATCAATAGCATCAAAGCAGAAAAAAAAAAAAAAAAGAAATTAAATGATGGGGAAAGAATCAAGTGAGCTGTATTGGGTGGTTTGTAAGTTATCAAGCTGCTGAAGTATCAGGGTAAAATGGTCAGACATAATACAGTGTTGGATTGTGCCATGAAATAGTCAGAAAAATATTATATTATCAGTTCTTCAGCATTTTTTAAATACTCAGCTGAAAATCAAAACCTGAATTATAGTTGTTTCATACTGAAAAGTAAACATGCAGAGAAAAATACACACTAGTAAAAAGTATCACTTTACTGACAATTCGCTATTTCCATTAAAAAAACAGAAGAGGTAACATGATGCATAGCTAGTGATGAGTTCTTATTACAAGTAATCTCTCTCTCTAGAGTAACTATACGTAAGGCAACTAATAATAAAAAATAACAACCCTTCTTTGTCAGACGACATTATATCTCCACTAATACGATTTCCCAGATTAGCCTTTCTGCATGCTGGATAGGAAATCTTGGGGCTCAAAGATAAAACAGGTTTAAGTGGTAGTAATTTCTTTCCTTGTAACCCAAGATTGACTCGCTCCTTATCAGGGAGAACCTTAAATTGTTTCAAACAAAAAGCAGAGGTAGGTAGTAGTGCTCTTAGATCAAAGGCTAGCCTAGGCCTGCACATGGGGCCAGTTGCCTGATACACAAACTTGCAAGTGCTGCCTCCTGCAACAGGATACATTCTGAGCATAATTTAGAATTAAGCTTCTGAAGAGAGTGAAGAAGAAAGGAACAGCCTGAAAAATATGTTTAATAGATTGTTAGTTTCCGCTTTTTCCAAGTGCCCCAACCAAAGTTGTCTAAAACCTAACAGTTCAGTTTTGAAACCCTTGAGAGACTGCAGGTTCTTTAAATAGATTATTGCTTCATATACACTGCAATGCTTAATTGCTTATCAGGCAAGTGAGTGAAAAGTATGCACTGTGATTCTACTCTAAATGTTGTTGTTTTGTATTGTTTTAATTAAGCACATTCTCATTCAACATGCTGTATCTTTTATATTGGATGAGCAACAAAAATGTTAAACTTAGTATCTCATGTAACTCGCTGATACTAAACATCCCCCACTCACGCACAGCCAATCTGGCATGTGTGCTCGCCAGCAGATATAAAAGTACTGCTTGTGTTTGTTTGTATCATATTGGCTCTGGCATTCAAAAGCTGCAATATTTCGTGTTTCTTGACAGATCAGCAGGGAGATTTCAAGATTTAACTCACTACCAGCTACTACTACTGTCGTGTTATGCTCATCCCTCTCACGTGTTCAGAGCCTAAACAGACCAACTGTACAAAGCAGCTCTGGGTATTGCTGGACTAACTTTAGATATTTAAGTGACCATCCCAGCTCCCCTGCTTGTTATTGCTCGTGGTTACAGACTTCACTGTGGTCAACAGAAAGGAACAGTGTGCTTCAGCCGTGCCCCTGCAAAGTAGGTTTAGGCAAAGGGACTTTGCAGGGGAGTGGCTGATGTGGTCGCAGAATCGTGGTGTCAGGATGGTAAGAAAGCTCGGTGAAAGAGATGCAGTAACAGCGCTGAACTGGCTGAGGCTGCATTATCATCTGTCTGCGTAAACACCAATTAACACACACTTTATGTGGCTCATTTACCACATAAAAATAGCACAAGATACAATGAATTTTTCTCTCAGATAGTCTTAGGAAAACTGGAAGCCTGCCTCTGCTCTTTCTTACAAGCCAAGATAATTAAATGGAAAAAAGTTCAGGGAAAAGCCACATGGATAATTAAAGGTACAGAATGACCTCCATAAAAGTAAGCTAGGACTCTTGGGAAGAAGGTGCTTGAAGAAGAGGTGAGAGAGGTCCATAAAATGATTAATGCAGCTGATGTAGTGGATAAGAATCAATTGTTCATTGTCTCTCACGCTGTAAGAGCCAGAGTTCAAATGAAGCTAGCCAGGCATGGGTTCAAAATCAACAAAAAGAGATGCTTCGTTACCTGAGAAGTTGTGGAAGTCCTTGTTACTGGATGTTCCACATGCAGTTTAGAATGGGTTAAAGGGGAGTATGGACAAGTTCATGTATAAGAAATCCATTACTGGTTACTAAGTGTACAGAATTCATGTATGGCTCAGGAAGCTGTTGATCAAAAATAGTGTTTTGGGGAAATGTCTTCTACACCTGGCCTTTGCTCCATACTAAAAGCCCACTTTGAGATACAAGATACTGAACTAGAAGTGGTTTTGGCCTGGCCCACTATGTCTTTCTATATTTTTATTCTTACACAAGTTTTTAAGTGGATTTTAGCTAACTGACAACCTGTTACTTACTGAAGAGCATTATATAGACTTTTCTTCTTGGCTAGTGTTAGGGGCTGCAGGGGAGGGAGGAAGGCTGTGTTAAATATATCACTTCACTTGTTAAATAGGGCAGGTGACAGCTTAGGACTTATTGTCTGCATGGTATGTATTATTCACAAATGAAGTTCTGCTTTAACTTCAAGCCTGTCCTGCTGGAACAACTTTCCTGGGAGAATAATAAATAAATTCAGAGGGCAGTAGCATATGTGGATTACAGTGCAGTCAGGACAAGGAATTTTTTGATTCATTTGATTAAGTAATTTGTTTTCTAATTGTAATGCTTTTCAGACCCATTTGTGCTTTGATTTTGGTATCTTTTTTGTTCCACTTTTCATTACTGTCATCTTAAAAAGATTTTAAACCCAACCTGCAGAGGTTTTCCTGAGACCGCATCCCTTAGAGAAATAAGCTGTGATACTGGAAGTAGGGAGGTTTTTGAATTCTTATTTCAGCTTCATGACTGATTCACTTGACTTTGAACAAATCATGTAAATATCTGTACTGTCTCTAAATTGAAGATAACAGCCTTATAGGAATGCTTTCAAAGTAAAGTATACAAAATTCTATGAAGATTTAAATTAGGATTAGTGTTTTTGAAATAGTGCTTTAGGAATGGGAAGATCATGCTCGTGAGTCTTAGGTGTGTAGAACTATTTATATTCTGTGGTTAGCGGAAACTGACCTCGCAAAGGGATCAGAATACAGGGGATGGAAGTATGTATAGTCTGTGTGCAGGTGAGGTTTAGTCTCTCAATGGTAATTCTCGTAGTACTTCATGAAGAACAGAGGTCTGCATTACCTAGCACTACGAGAGCACCTGATCAGGACTCATTTCTGCTACTAAAGAACACAATAGGAATGGAATTGTTTACTTTATATGCACAGTAGTTGTTCTTTTAGCCCTACCAAGGAGTGGCTGGCCACCTCTGAACCACCTGCCTGGCAGGTGATGCCCTGGTATAGCCTGGGGTGCGTTCCCTAAATCCTGGCTGTGAGAACGCTGAGTTAACCCTGCAGGAGCTGCACTGCAGCTGGGGGACAGTAAGTCATGCATGCCTGGTACTGTTCAGACATACATTTGGGATGTTGCCAAATTGCGTACTGAAACCTGGGATCTGTGAAGCTCTGTATTCTTACGAGTGAGACACACCCTACAGTGAGCGATAACTGACAGCCAAAGGTCTGCATGTTGTGGGTTGAATGGAACTGAGGCATTGCTCTGAGACAGGCACAAGTTAGTTCCTTTCATTACAAGAGTCTAACAGTTTACTTCCTTACCGCAGTTTTATGTGAGAGCCTTAAGTCAGAGAACCCATGTAGTAAAATGTGCTTTTTTTTTTTTTCCAGTTTCTAGGAATGATCACACGTATTTATAAGAATCCCAAGTAGTAATGATTAATTACCAAGAAAAAGGAAGATAGTCCTCATTTTATTGAGGAAATGGAGGCATGATGAATTAAAGGGACTTTCCCTGAATCACAAGCAACTTAATGTGGAGCTAGAAATTGAGCCCAGACCTCCTGACGTTCAGTTCACTGTTTCAGACATCAGACCATCCTTCTCCAAGTATCAAATATGTACACAAGCCTCTCCAATTTAGTCTTCACATTAGCTTCCAGTGCTACAGTTCATTTCCTCTGAACTTTGTCCTCTCATTCGTTTTAGCAAAAAGGCAAACATTTGCCCATTTGTTTCAATAGTAAGTAGAAACTGTTTTATATACAGATGATGCTTTCCCCTCCATTCACATGCTTCTCATCCTAGTATTAGAAGGCCTGCCTGTGTCAGCAAGGGCCTGTTTAAATTAGAAACCAAATCATGTTTCAGGGATGCCTCGGGCTGTCTTGTGGAGAGGGTTCTTCTCAACCCTTGCCAGTTACTACTTGGTGGTCCTGCCAATCCTTGCTGAGTTTCAAAACAAAAGTTGCTCAAGCTCAAATGGCGCTGTTAGCTCAGCGTACGCAGCTGGACGGCTGGTGAGCTGGGACGGAGCAAGGCCCAGTGCCTAACCAGGCACAACTCACCAGGCCGTGTCAAGGGACAGGGGAGTGGCACTGTCCTAATTGTTAACATTCCTCCTCTGCAAGACTCCTCCTGATATTTATTTAATAAGCCCAGGCTCATGAAGTCTGAACGATTTGAGCAATCAAGTGGTAGCTGATTTGGATTCGTATATGGGGATGACATGCAGCCAGACTAAGCTAAGGGTGAAATGCTCAATTTCTGACTTCTGCAAAGCTATATCTGACAATTGCAAATGAAATAATACTTCAGGCAGCTGTGCCTAAGAGTGGAATATACAGCGGTAGCACCTTAGGAGATGTACTTCAGGCCAAGTTTGCAAAGCCACACCTCAAATGTATTTAAGTGTGCATGACCAGTGTGCTGGCATGGCCTTTCCAGCCACTGTGGTGACGTTTCTGTTGCTGCCAGTGAGTAATATTCATTAATTCCAGTGTGAAGTCTCCTGCCAGTGGCTGCAAATGTCAGGGATGTGGTCTGTGCTCAGACACAGGTTCTGCAGACCTGTCTGAAGCGTGCCTGCATTCCCAGCAACAGATGTGTGAAAATAGGCACTCCTTCACATGGAGAAAGGAGTTCATCCAGAGACTGCGGTGTGTGAAGGTTTGTTCTTTCTTTCTGTGGAACTGTTGCTGAGAATTTTAGCACTAAGTGAGGAAAAAAGCAGCACTTCATTCATTAACATGTCATTCAGAATTATTTCTAATTTGTAGTGAAGCAGGGACATATGGTGAGAGGATGAAGAGGTGTAAGGTTCACACTGGAAATGGGACTTATTGCTATGGATCATTTAAAAATACACAAACAAAAGGCAGCGTAGAAGAGTATTTTTGCTGGTTGTACTTTCCATGTTTTCTCATTAATGGTCTTATTCTTGTGAGTGGTCATTTACTCAATACAACATCCATATAAGGTGAACAAATCCTTTGGTCCTTTCACCTGTAAAAGGGGATCTGCTTAACAGAAACACCAGTGTGGGTCTCTGATGATGACCTGAGCTCCCTTGATGTTTGATTTAGAGAGATGTAGTCTGCATAGTTTTAGAGCAATTTGTAGATGTTCTTTTGATAACTTTTGGTTATCAGCCCGAACCTTATTGACCGTAACTGCGTTGTGAACTGAGTAAATTTGTTGTTACTGCATTTGCAAGCAGCTCAGCCTGATTACACTGATCTAAGCACCAAATTTACAACTTTGTCTGTGGTGCCATCACAGAAATTAAGAAAGCAAGCAGGCAGGCTCACTGCACATATCTCATTCTTAGCGTGGTGATTTACTGCCTCTATCTGCTGCCTTTTACAGTTGTGTACTGGCTAACGTCCCTGCCTTGCTGGTTAGCTTGTTTAAGTCATGTGATGCTTCATCCTTACTGTGGAATCTGAATCTGACTTTGCCACCAGACTGGGAAACAGGCTGCAACTTTTCTAGAGTTCTTTTCTCACCCTTCCTGTGGTTACCTTGTGCTTAGAAAAACAAACTGATAGGGGTCGTGGTGTGGGGATGCGTATGCTTTCCTTTTGACCTACTTCATTGTGAAAACTCTGTGTTCTTCAGCTATTCTCCACGGCTTCTCTGGTGTTCTGTTTTGACTTGGCCTGATGGCTGAAAGCTTTCCTGTAAATTATTACTTTTGACAGTTATGATAGTGATATTCCACACTCCCATAGTATCCTCTGACCTGCAGGTATCAGAATGCACAAAGATATGCCTAAAATGTCACAAAAGAATGTGAATCACATATACTTACAAATTATGTCAGATAAACAATGTAAGCGGAGTACGGTATCTCAAAGAGAAATGACAAGCACCACTGATTACAGTATTTACAGTGAGAAAGGGTTTCTGAGTAGGGTTCAATCCATAATTTCTGATTATTGAGTCAGTGCATTAAAACAGTATAATTTGCCATCATTCTGTAAGCTAACAAGATAAGTGCACGTGTGGATTCAACTAATAAATCAACAAAATATTGGTTATTGGGATGAAGGAGTGTGAGGTGAGCGAGGAAGGTGGATGAAGACAGCTACTAGTGTTAAGAATCTGAATAAAGTTACTGTGAAAAACATCTGGCTGTGGTGGGTCCAGTGGAGGCTGCATGGTTAATTCCCTTTCTCTTCAGAACAAAAGGAAAAAGGGGCCATGTGGCATCCTGGTTGATACCAGCTTATACTACTCGGTGTGTGAGAAAGTGGTCTCAGAGCTCTGTCATTATCTCCTTCATTTTCTCACTAGTTCATACGTAAGCAGTGCAAAAGTATCATTAATCTTGGCTGAAGGTTCACATTTAATGTTTTTTCAGGTGGAAATTGCAGAAATTTGCACAAAGAGTGAACGTTACATTGGCACAGAAGGTGGAGGAATGGACCAGTCAATCTCTTTTCTGGCAGAAGAAGGAACCGTATGTGGATCTTTGCAGTCTAAACCAACAGTGTAGCATTAATTAAACAGCAGTGTCTTCATATTTATCTAGCAGAAAGACAAGAAAGTGAAATACCTTGGCAAGCAGGATAAGCACCATTGCAAATGAAATAGGAATTATATGTATAAACTTGTGTACAATTGAGTAGGACAGATTTGAAAGAATAAGATGGTAAAAATTAGAAATAGTGAGAAGGAGAAAAGAAAAGATGTGGGGAAAGATGCATGACCTCCAGGTTCCACAGTACTCTGCTAATTCATCGCTGAACTTAGAACATTTCCCATATAATGAAGTCTAAATAGTTGGTATGCCTTGTATTCAGAGTAAATAGGATAATTATTACAAAAATGCTTTCTTGAAACTTTTTATAACCAAACAGTTCTAGAAAGTTTTGCCAGGTCAAGTTACAAAGACAATGGAGATTTTTTTCCCAGTTCTGCTAATTCCAGAATTGACTGAATTCTGGTGTAAAAGGTATTTAGCTGTCTTAAACATGGACAGAAGGTGGACTAGCCATGATATAGAGGACCTGCCAAGTTATGCGTGAGTGCTTGCAGTGGAATTTACAATGGAGTTCATCCACTGTTGCAGAAGGTGCACAGGACTGTGAGTGTTCAAACCCAAAACCTGTCAAAATACATTTACTGAAATTAATTTAGCCTTTCATGGGAGACATTTGCTTATGATTTATTTAAAGTGATTTTATTATCTGTACAGATTTTGTGCCTTAATGCCATATCTTGAATGAGTTTACACAGAGACTAAGCTATTTCCTAGGAATTAAATGTTAGGTGTAATTCATCACAACACATTTATTTTCATTTTCGCATGAGCTGTGCCTGCTCTACACCTTTGCCTCACACTTTATACTGCTAGTAGTAAACTGAAGAAAGTTGCATATTTTCCTGGCATTTACTCAGAGGATCACGAAAGTGGAGACTTTTCTTATGTATATTGGTGGTGGTCAACAAAGCAAAGGAAATGTTAGGAAAGGTTAGCAAAGAAATTGTGTACCAAACAGAAAACATCCTTGCTTCAGTATACTTGCATATGGATGCAGTTCTGGCCACCCATCTCAGAAAAATAATACTAGAACAGTTTGAGAATTAACTGAATAATTTAAAACTTCACCTTGGAAAAGCAGTGTCTTTGAGGGTGAAATTTTGAAGCACTGTAAAATACTGAATGGGTAAGAGAAGGTAAATTGAGAATGCATTGTTTTCTTAACCAAAGAACTAATAGAAACACAATGACATTAGCAAGCAGCTTGTTTAAAAACAAACAAGGAAACTGCTTTTTCAAAATGTTCATTGTTAAATTCAGAAATACCATACATTGTGGAAGACAAAAGTTTAAAAAGGGTTCAAAGAAGACCTTCTTGGATACACTAATAGAGCATTAGCCTATTTGTGGCTATTAAACATAATATGATGCATCTTCCAGTCTAAGTAAACCTGCCATAATCTTTCTTTATGGGAAGCTGGTAAAATATACCAGAGAAAAAAAGGTTCCTTTATATATGTCTTATTTTTATATTCCTTCAAAATATCCATTTAAGGCTGCTGTCAAACACAGGACACTGGACCAGTTCAGTGATGCATTCTGATCTAATGTAGCAGTTCTTAGAGGGTATATTGAAATGTAAGCAAGCTTGTCTGCTTGATAGTAATTTTGTGACGTGGTCCAGAATCTCAATGGCAGGGAGTAACACACATGCTGTACATAATGTACAAGCAGATTTGTCATTGTTTATTCAGCACTCTAGCTGCTCAAGGAACTCTCTGGGGGTGAACAATGCCAAAACCAGTAAGACATCCTTGCTTGCAGAGTTACAGCCTATTCTAAGGAGCGAAAGCAGGGCACATGATTTACAACTTATCCTAATGAAAAACCAGATGTGAATTTAATCTCTTGATTACATTACATCCTGAATTATTTAATTAATGGATGCCTAGCTTATTCCATGGAAAGGTCACAAAATGTTGGGAACATCTTACACAGCCTGAGTAAAGCATCTGTGAGGCAAGACAGTGTCTTATCTCAGAAAAAAAGGAGACAGTAACTACTTTTTATATATAGTTTTATTTCATTTCTCTGATTGTTGGTATGTAACATGATCACTGTCTTCAGTCAACCCTAAAATTTTGGTAATACACTGTACTTCAGTGAACTAAATCTTCTTGATTTAGTGGAAAAATAGAAAAATAAGGGGGAGATGGATATTGGTGGAGGGGAAGGGAATGTGAAGCTGCTTGTTTCTAGTAGCACACACATTAGCTTCAGCCAGATCTGGTACTTTTCTGTAGATCAAAGGAAAACTGTTGTCTTAAACAGGCAAGAAAAATAGGTTGGGTGGGGTTTTGTGAAAAGCTGAAAAAACCCAAAGACTTAATGGAAACATTTTAAAATCCAACTACAAGGGAAGGGGTTGAAATGTATGTGCAACTTGGCCAATGAGGTTAAATCCCTTTTCTTGCTGTTTCATGTCAGTTTCCTTCATTAACTGTCCCTGGATTTCTAAGAGAAAAAACATGCAAATTTGCATTTGATTTATAGAACTAAGTGCACTGTTAGCTAGTAGTAAATTAAAACTAACCATTCATTTTTCTTTCGATAGGCCAAGCTGATAGAGTTCAGTCCTCTGAGGGCAACTGATGTTAGACTTCCAAGTGGAGCAGCATTTGTTATTGCTAACAGTTGTGTTGAAATGAATAAAGCAGCAACTTCTCATTACAATATTAGGGTAATGGAGTGTCGGCTGGCTACAAAGGTAACGTATGGCTTATGTCAAACTCTAATGAAACCTTCATCTAAATATGTGCTTTTCTCCACTTTTGACCAATTGTATCTTTACTTTAACACCTGGCTAGGTGCTGTGTTAAGTAGCATTTTTCTTTCCAGCACCAGACACTTCCATCTCTGCAGAAACAACTCCTGCTGAGTTTAATGGAAGTGCAAGGACTGTGCCCTTATATAGAAAATTATGTGATTTAATTCTATTTATTTTGTATTACATTTGAATAGAGGAAATATGTCTATTTTTCAGCAAAAAAATCTCAGTTAATGAGATAGACTGTTTCTAATTAAAGCTGAATAATGACAAATAATGGAAAGCAACTAGTGTGGTCACATGTTTACATGTATATATGGCAATAGATGTGTATTTTCGAGGATTTAGAACACATCAAAGCTACCAGTTGGAGGCCTGGAAGTAATATTGGAAATGCTGAATAGCAGCATGCATGTTAGTGCAAAATTTAAAATCAGGCTTGAATGAAAACCCAGCACTGAGGTTGCACTGCCAGTTCACAGCTTGCAATTATCTCTAAAATATATGGAATCTGAACATGACAATTCTAAGTTCTACTTTAATTGTGGATTTTGTAGACCATCCATATAGGAATACGTGGATGTAGGGTTTGATTTGAGTCTGCTATGAAAATACAGTGGTATTCATTGCTTAAGTTAAATGAGGAGGAAGTATAAAGATTCGCTGCAATTATACACAACACAGAGTGCTGTGTGAAAGAAACGAATTTGGGTCACAAAGTATAGATGAAAGTTTTAAGAAGTGCAGCATGGAACTCCTTGCCACAAAACATTTGGCCAAAATATAATTGATGCTCAGTCTAAGCAAACAGGTACTTTGAGCACTTGTTGGCATAACCGTTCTGTGAAAAAAAAATACCGTAGTTCGTTGTTTAAAAAAAAAAAAGTGAGCTGAATAGATGATCAGATACTGACAAAATGTAATGTAAAGTATGGTAGTGGGGATATTTTTCCAGGAGGGAAGTAAAACAAGAGGCTTTTAAAATGGGATTTCAACTCAAGTGTAAAAAACAGCTACATTTTAGGTGTACGTTAGATATGGTGGAAATAGCAACAATGAGCACAGTTAAAGCTGTTGCCATTGAAGCTAGGAAAAAAGACTCCTATGCCTTTAGAAAAATCAGTACAAGGACCTCTGTGTGCTGGTTCTTGCCTACCTGATAAGCCTCTAATTTAGGGTAGCTGATTGACTATCTAGGTCTTTTAGGAAGAATTTCTTTTGGAAATTATTATGCACAAAACACAAAGAGGCTTCTGAGATGATCAAGGCAAACTGTAACAGTAAGCGTGTTAAGTTGTAAGACCTTTTAAGATATTGTTCCATATACCATCTTTCGTAAATCGAATCACAGTTTTCTAAATTGCTTTAAATTATTGAACTTGTTTAGTAAAACTGCAAAGGAAGGCAAGGAAGGATTTTTGTTTTTTACACTACTGCTAGCTACAATGCAATCTCTAAATAGGTGCCTATAGCAGATCCATGATTTTAAGTAGACTAACAACATACACCTGTCTATTTTTAAACATATGCTACCCAGATGGAAAGTTGCACACACTACAAAAATATTTTGAGTCAGGAAAAGACTGTATTTAGGAACAGGTCACAGTGGGGTGAAGGGGGGCAGGTATGTAAGTGGAAGCAGGGAAGTCTTTTATGCACCATTAAGCTAACGGAACTATGAAACAGCATGCTGGGCTTCACAATTATGCTTCAAAAGAAATTCTCATTGGTAAGTGCCTCAGGATGGGCTTTTTTTTCCTCTTCCACTTTAGGCCATTCTAGTATTTCTTACATTTTTGCAGAAAGCTCTCTGTAAGTAAAGATGCCAACACAATGCATCTCTGCTGGCATTAGGACAGAACATTTTTATATCAGTAAGTCTTACAGCAAGTGAGCTCTTGAGCATCCTCACAAAATTGTCCTTCTCAGGTTCTGCACCCTTCCCTTCTAGACAGTCACTCATTTGCTTATTTGGAGAGCATCTTCTTTTTCTATTTTGGCTGTAGTCTCTGAATGCTTTCCTGTACACCATTAAACAGCGTGTTTAAAGTCAATTATGTTCCTCAGAACACTCTCATTCCACAGGAAATTAACTTGTACTTTGTACATTAGAGCATTTGCTCAGTAGGTATTGCAGGATGAGTATGAGCCTTAGTGAATGCTCTGCAACCCCTATACTTCATAGTGTGTTGTTCACTTCAGTTTCAGCTAGAGTGGTGCCAAGAATGTCTGCAACTGGGATGCCATGTACTTAATCAGCTAATGTTTGTTAAATGTGGAAAGACACTCAGATGGCATTACAGAAATGTAAAGTATAAGAAAGAGATGTTGCTATATAAGGGCTAAGTATTCCTATACTAACTTCTTAGTCAGGCTTTCTTTTATTTAGATTTGTCCCATCATTCATTGTGTTTTACTGTTAGTACAGTGCTCCAGTGCGCCTGTGTTGAACAATAAAAGACAATAAAGGCTACAGATGCTGTATCTTGACATTTAAGAGCCAGCTGGATGATGTCCACATCTTTAATCCATCTAGTCAGAGATCATCAAGAAAATATCCAACTGTGGGATCAGTATTGGGATTACTTTTGTACATATAATAGATGGGATTTTTCCCATCATTTCTGTTCTGTGTCCGTTACAATTTGAGCCGCTGCAGCTAGATATTTGTAAAAAAAAAACTTTTCTTTTTGCCCATAACATTTTCCCCAGTGCTGTTACAATTGAAACTTTGTTATAAGCAATATGAAACTTTCCCAAGAAACCCTGCCCACAGGCCTGAAGGGGTCAGTTTCCATTTGGAACATTTGACCTGTACAACTCAGTGTACTTAGCTCTTCTAAATTACAGCATCTCCACTGAAGAATAGAAATGAGAGTAGATGGGACAGTACATGTGACAAATACTACTAACTGGATTATTTATTTTACAGGTAAGTAGAAAGATTTTTGTTGCCTTGTAGAACATTATTTTTTTCTAAATTCTTAGTTCTGTTTAACTTCTGATAAGAAAGTTTAGTGGATGCTGAAAACAATAATTATGAGGTGAAAAAAATTCCATTCATTTAGCATCTTGAAACACATTTAAGTTCATATCATAAACATACACCAACAAAGGAGTTACTGAATATTTAAGTAAAATAACCAAAGCAATAATTGTTACTGTAACTGATCCATAAGTCAGCTGAAATGGGATTACATTGAGGCTATGGAGTGCTAGGTGCTTGGTGCTTTTGGAAAGTAGACCAGAAACAACTTAATCAGTCTTTCACAAGAAAATTGTCTCACCTTGATTTCTGCATTAGCCACTAGACACTGCTGCTTCTTTCACTACCACTAAACACAAAACTGTTTTAAATGGCAGTAGAGTCATAGGATTAGGATTTTGATTGGATTTTGTTTGCCCTGCTCTATTAAGCTTCACATAAATCTTAGCAAGTCACTAGATGGCACCAAAAGTAGTTAACTTTTATGTACCATAGTAAAGCAAAACTGGAAAAGCTCCTGCAACAGTACTGTTGGAGGAGAGCAAGAGGGTGAGAATCTATAGCAGATAGCTGGGCAGTAGAGCCCCTGCTTAAACCATCTCATGCTCTAACTTTGCACAAAGCAATGCAAATACTTTTCAGGCATGTGTGTAAATCCCCTGATTTTTATTATTATTATTTTTTTTTTAATGCAGGAAGCTACACGTGCTAAATTGCTTTGCTGGATCGAGACCTAAATGATTTCAAACTGATCTCACTCAAAACCATTCTTTATTGAAAAGAGTAACAAGACACACTGGGCGAAGTTTGAGCTGTGTCAATGAGGGGTTTTAAGATGGATTTGAGTGGAAAAAAGATTTCATACTCTGGCTTTGCTGCACTGCTTTAAACTCTCTGCAAACATAAAGCCTGATCTGGCATACATGGAAGCTTTAATCTCAACTAAAATGGTGCAGAATTAGAAGCAGTGAATCTGGTAAAGTGATAGTGACATGTCCCTACTAATCCATCTCTTACTTGGTCCTGATCTGTTGCAGTTGGCATGTTGTGTCGATAGGCTCCCACAATGATCGCTTGATATCATTCTATCATTAAGAACGTTAAAAATGTTCCATCTCTTGAAAACATGAGGAAAGTTGCTTTACTCAACCGTTTTCATTAGGCACAGGGGAACATTATCACATGCAGCAACTTTCTAGAGAAAAGCCTCTTTGACGTATTTCCTTTTAGGATTCTGGTATGTTAACTACCATCAATTGCCAAAAAGTCACAAAGATACATAACACATGACATCATTATCTGGAGTGGAAAAAACAGATGTATCTATAACTAGATAGCATTACGGCAATCATATAGGAATGGAATAGATTCTAACACTTCATAACCTTCTTGCAGGGCTCAAAACTTTAAATTTTTTGTTAAAAGAATGCGCTTATTTAAATTTACTCTGAATGCAAGAGATTGAGAAAGACTGTGGTTAATTCTCCAACACAAACACTTTTATATTTTTAGGGCTATTACGAGAAAGGTTTGTAGAGACAACCTCAAATGTTCAATTCCAGGAGCATCTTAGAAAGGCTGAGCTGTTTTCAATTTCAGAGCAAATGATAACAGTACAGAAAGTGACTTCCTGGGGACTTGCAGTGTTACAATATTGGAGCATTTGTATAAACAATAGTCTGAATGTGGCTTTGAAATATTCATAATTGTTTGAAGTAATAATATCCATGGAAAAGGAGCAAGCTGATTTGCTCTCATATGATGTCTCATTTAGGGGGAAGTATCTGTCATTCACAGACCTTTTATAAATAAATCTGCTGCACATGGATAGCAAGTGGCTATTGATGATTCCCAGTTAATAAAAGAGCAAATGGATCTTAAAGCTGCTATTGCACAATTCAGTGTTACTTTTAAAATAGAAAGCACAATGTGTTTTACTTTTTAAATTTTAGCTTCTCTCAAAGTCAAAAGGTTTGGACTGGAAAAGAATGTTGAGACTCCAAGATGTGCAAACCAACCTAGGAGTTAGCCTAGAGGAAATGCTGACCATTGTCGAGGAGGTATTACATCCTGAGCCTTACAGCACAGAGGAAATTTGTAAATGCCTGGGAATTAGCCTGGAGGAGCTCCGCTCTCAGATCCTTAGCGAAAACACGCAAAATGGTAAGCATATATGAAACGGTGTTTTTTACTGTACAATGTTTGTGTTATATAAAATAGTTCTGTATTAATAAGTAGTGCACGTCTTGCCAGAATACTTCTTTGGAATCTTGAGTGGCAACATTCTAAAGGGTAGAATGGTTTATACAATGGAACAAGTACCAGATTAGTCTGTAGTCTAAGTTAAGTCTAAGTTAAGCTTCCTTTTCAAGCCACAGCTCTAACAAAACCAAACATTTTGGATGGTTACAACATCAATCACATGAGTCCTGTTTGCTCTCCCCTAACTGGTGTTCAGGGCTAGCATAGATGGAGCTTGTGTTTCTGGTTTTGAATTGACAAATACACGATCACTTCATAAAACATGCATAAGGAAACAAGTCTTCTAGGTTATTCTTTCCTGGGAAAGAAGTTTCTGTTACTGTCAGTATACACGTATATATATTTTTTTCAGAAAAATGTTGGTGGAGGTAAACAATTTATTATTTGAAGTATTTCCCATATATTCTTGCATATGATTACACCATGTGGTCTTGAGTGCTGGCACCAATGACTTCTGAAAGACTGACTGGCTTCTGAAGGAATTGTCTTAGGTGTATGTAGGAGGGTTGCTCGTAGTACTCAGTAATAGAGCATTTATGAAATAATTTGCATTCATAGTCATTTCCAATTTAGATTAGAATCTTGCTTTATGAATTCTAAATAACCCATACTTCTTTGTTTCCACTCTGTGGCTTTAATGCCTCTACTGTTTTCCACAGCCAAATTATATCCTTGCTGGGACTGCTTTCAGGGAGGTATATGTGTGACACATGTAAATCAGGAACATACACGTGCGTACTGATGCATATATTTATATAAGATGTGTATCTGGAACAGCTGTAATTGTTATATATTGACCAGGGACCGGGCCCTGAATCTATAACCTGTTTTGCAAGCCAGTGATATCAGAGAGCATAAAATTAACTTATTGTCTAATTACACTGCCAGAGGGGTACCAGCATGGAATGTGGTATCTTACTCCAGCTCTTTGCCTTTGTAGGAAGGAATATGTTATCTGCTGTAAGTACAAGAGGAATAGAATGATCTGTGTACTCTGCAACATTTTCATGAGGAGCTACAAAGTTCTGAGCATTTCATGCTGTCCCCTAAACTCTCCGCTTTATGAAGCAGTACAAAACTTATTTATAATCCATATACCTGGTTTATGAAACAAAATTCTACAGTTTTGTAGAATTTATTTTTTTTTTTTAATAGAGGTTGAGCTCCCTGCCCTTCCCCCAATCACAAAAAAAAAAAAAAANAAAAAAAAACTGGTCTGGATAGAGAAGTTAAACACAAAAACTATAGAAGGAATTCAAGGAAATGTTATACTGGGGCTCTGAATAGTGTTTGCAGATGTTTACTGAATGGAA
Source organism: Penelope pileata (assembly GCA_013396635.1). Classification (NCBI taxonomy): domain Eukaryota; kingdom Metazoa; phylum Chordata; class Aves; order Galliformes; family Cracidae; genus Penelope; species Penelope pileata. Next base: position 150,332 of record WBMW01003491.1, read on the forward strand.
TCCCTTAAACTTGCACAACCGTGATTTCATTTGATAAGGCCAATTACAATGGGTTATGCTGCAAGTCTCTCTGCATGTACAATATAAAATTAAATAACAGATTTCTGTAAAACTATATACAAAAAAGAAACAAGACAGACACAGAAAGAATCTAAATCCACTGTGGGGTTTTTTGTTAACACACTAGACAAATTACATTTTATGTTGGCTTTGGAAAACCAGAGGGTGTTTGACAAAAATATTTTTCTTATCACCCCTCTACTTTCCCACCATACTTGAATGACAAAGCCTTGCTTCTTTGTGTGAGAAAACCTACCAGTAAGTAAGTAATCTCTGCAGAGAATTTCAGAATATTGTGGAACTTTTGTTCAACATAAACAAAGAACCATAACAGTTAAGGTACCTTTCTTCCTTTGTAATGGTTTTATTAACTTTTCTGATAAAATATTACATTGTAAAGTGTAAAATATTTACAGAAGAAACACTAGTTAGATCATTTACTGGATTCTAAGTTTTCTCCGTGGCTGAAAATAAATTGTCAGTAGTTTTAATTCATTTGAATTATTCAAAGCCCAGTGATAGTTACAAATAATGTTTTGTACTGACACTGTATCTGATGTTTAAGGATCTGAATGTACTATGTATATTATTTTAGCCTTAAGTCTGGCTTTGCATCCTCTATTCCTCCAGTGATGGCACTGAGTACTTGCCCAAAGTTTTGTGTGTATGTAAATTTGACCAATGAAAAACTCCAGATCCCAAAGGAAAATTATATGGACAGACTTTGGGCAAGTCCCACGCTGGGGCTGGATGCACAGCAGCTTTGCATCCCTTTTACAGGCGGGTACTCCAGGATTCCTGCAGTGTCTCACTGCACAGCCCACTCGATCTCCAGGTTTGGAGAGGTACAGGTGGTGCATAAAGCCTCAATAAAGCCTCATGCAGCTGTTCCTTGGCAAACTCACAATCCTGAGTTTAAATCCCCCTTCCAAATATTTACTCATGGATTGTACTTGTGGCTTCTGAACATCTCTAGAACAAATAATATTTCTTACATTCAAAGGTGCACTATGCTATAACTTTGTCTTGGAGTTGAGTTCTTCACATAACATTGTGTGGTTATTGTGGGACATTAAGTATTTATAAGCCTCACCACAAAAGGATACTCTCCTGTAAAATAGTGTATTCCTTTAACTATAAAATGTTTTTTCCTTCTTAAATGAGTTATTTCAAAAACAATCTTTCCTTTCCACATATAAAGCTATTTATTTGACATTTAAACCTGTTACTCCAATGACGATTTCATTCCCAGGTATCTGTTTAGTGTCAGGATTTGGCTGTTTAGCTGCCCTCCTATGTGTCCCCTGGAAAGATGAATCAAAAACCGTGCTGTAGCTGAAATGAGTGGTGTTTGAATAGCCTTTCATTCCCATTGCCAAGTCATCTGTATTAATGGTGATCTCAGTGCAAGAACAATTTTTACTTTATTTGTGCAGAAAATAACGCACGGCTGTATGTGAAGGTGGACTCAGATGTGCTGCTCAGCGATACGTAAAGCTTTGTCACGTGCATCTGTGGAGTGCCCTTGTCTTACAAGAACAGAAGTTACCTCCACGTTGGTGAACCCGAGAGTGCTTCCCAGCTTGGAGGTCGGGGTGACAGCCTCAGCCTGATCCATGTCATGGAGGAATTTGGGCACGTGCATCTCCTTCCATAAAGACATGAGTTCCTTGGGATGAGCCCCAGGATGTGGCTGCTCCAGGTGGCTCCCATACAGGTACAGGTAGATGCAGGCCTTTTGGGTGTGCCACAGGTTATGCGTAGGCACTGAATGTTCTAGGTTAGTTACAACAGCCTTGCTAAAGCTCACATTTCCCCAGAGAACTACTTTAAACTGGTAGTTACCGTACTCTCAAAGCAGGTGTCTGCTAAATGGGTCACTGAATCCAGCAATGCCCGGTCCCTTGGTTTATTTTCAGAGAGGCAGATTACAAACAGTTACTTGAGCAGTCCCAGCAGAATAACTGTTCCCCACTTTGAGGAGGGGGTTCACAGTCTGGCTCAAATTAAAGCCATCTGGCAGCATTTTCTTATATACATTACGAGCCAGAAACCTTCACCCTCTTCATGTTCAATCAGGAGGATGCCTAACAGAAAGGTACTATTCCACGTGAGTAATGCTGGTAGAAACTGTCCCTTACATGATTTTGCATTGGTGAGTTTTTCCTGTTGTAAATTTCTAACAGTTCCATCAGCCATGTGTAGCTCATTAATCTACAGTGAAACACATCGTAAGAAGCTGCCAAAGCAGCCAGAAAAAAATACACAGCCTGAAGAGGCTGGTCTTTAGCTAAAGGTCAGATAGAATTGTACAGGAAGCCCCTAAAGAAAGGAATCTGCTGAAGTTGAAGTTACAACAAATAATAGGAGTTGCTGGGAAGCCACAATGTTTAATTATAAAGAAAAAAAAATCCATGTAAGTGGAGTGGACAGGTTTACACACTTTTCATAAAGTTAAAACAAAAAATATGACCATACAGTTGTAAATCCACAGTAAACTTTTCTGTTACATTTAACTAACTCACATTTGTTTGGGACAAATAGCCCAGGATTTTTGTTTGTTTTTAACGGATTTTGTATGGATTTTGGACAAACTGCCATTAACATTAGTCAGTTGTGTCTTAAATTTCAAGGCTCTTGCTGCACTGCAGACTGTTAATGCACTGGAAAATGTCACTGCTTCTTTCAGGGGCATTTGGTGATGGTATGTGAATTGGATCTAGCTGCTCACAGGTGGCATTACAGAAATCCTCTGCAGAGGAGCAAAGGTGGGGTGCAGAGAACGTACAGAGGGTCAGCAAGAGTTGCTCACGTTCTCAGAAAAATAGAGGGGGACTGGCAACACAAAGCAGTTAACAGTGGATGGGATTCCTAGAGGACTGTGTCTGTCCTCTTTGAACCTTCAGAAATACAGTTAATGAAGCAATGACCTGGAAGGTGATTGGCTCCTCCAACAACAGGCTAACTGCAGGTGAAATGTGTTAAAAACTTGACAAGTTTTCTTTGGTCTCATTTTGGCTTTTCACATTTATTTTAATTGCTTCTGATCCATATGCATTTCAATCCACAAAAGGTATAGCTCACCCTCATTTCAGTCAGCAAGAAACTTTCTTGCATGTGCAGCTGATACCATACAAAATAAATAAGTTTCCATATTGTCTCTTCTGAAAGGGACAAAAAAGCCCCGAAGATTTTGCTTGTGCCAGTATGTGTAGGTCTAAAATCAAACAGCTCTTTGCATGGCAGTGAGCTACACAGAAAGTGGCAGAGAGGAAATCACAGAATCATAGAATGGTTCAGGTTGCTCTGGGCAAGGACACCCCCCACTAGACCAGGTTGCCCAAAGCCCCATCCAGCAAATACACAGTGATTTCAATGAGCAGCTTTTGACAGCATGTTTCTGGTCAGAGGCTCGATCCTTAGCTCATACAAATCTCCATCAGTGCAAATGTGCTACATCATTTTAAACAAGCAGAACATCAGAACTGGATATTGCACATATCCCATTATGGGAGAGGCATTACTTTAGATGTGAGCTAGACAATCACTCTCATGTCAATGTGGCATAGTTTCATTGCAGCAGGGGTTTTAGGTTCCTCTCTAGTCACCAGAAAAAAGGGTATCAAGGTCAGTTCAGATCTCGGGAGGACCAGCTCCCCAGGCTGCCCTTCCCACTGGTAGGAGAGGGAGCTGAGAGTATCTGTACCCCTCATTTCAGAATAAATCAGGCCATTATAGTTTACTAGATTAGGAAAACATGTACATTTTTAGTCAGGTTAAGTAGCTGACTTCCATAAACTATAATAGATTAAGAACCCAGATGCTTTTAAAAATTTGGCATTAGTTCCCTAAACCCTCCGTTTTTGCTCTCCTTTGAGCCCAACAGAGGGCAAGACCTTATAACTCAGTCCCATATGACACTGCCTGCTTTATTTTGAGGGCTTTGGTTTCTCTTCTTTCTGAGCCCTCCAGCCCTAGCTCAGATATAAACTAATCAGTTGTGCACACTTAAGTTTTCTTTTAACCGTGACAAAGCGTGGCTTTGGAAATCTCTCTCTTTAAATTGTAAAAAATGCAGTTGTTTTCCCATGAAGCACACAGATCATCATCAGTTCCTGCACTCTTCTAAAACCATGGGCTCCACAGCACTTGGGCGTAGCCTATTGAGTCAGATCTTGCTTAGGTGGATCTGATCTACAGGCAGTGATGTAGTGAGAAGGTCCAAATATAGATGTAATTTTTGGAAATAATGTGTGCTCTGCTGTCTTTTATTATATGGAGATGGTTTGTTGGTCTGCCCGTCCAAACAGAAGAGATCCAAGAGGTTTCTCTATTACCAGAAGCATTTGGTGGTGATAGCTGAAAGTATGTGAATTGTTTCACTGTTTTAGAATAGGACTTACAGAGTACAGAGGTGTTTGCTGTCCTGAAGAAAATTCTACCTGAACAGTAAGTATACTGCTAGAGAGGAAAGCAAACTACATAAAACCTTTTCTAAGCACAAACATAATTTTCTGAACCAAAATGCTGTCCATTAGCAACCAGCAGTTAACGTAACGATAGCAGACTTTACCCAGTGCTAATTCTGTAACTATCCACAAAGGATAAGGTCTGAAAATAACACACAGCCACTCTTTCTCATCTGAGAAGTGCTTGACAGGATTGCTTTCACACTGAGAGAAAGCCAGTGTCCAGGCAGCCAGTTGTCCCCTGTGCCCCGTGACTCTCCACCAAGTGAGCGCTGCCCAGGGCACCGCCCAGACCCGCAGCAGCCGGCCAGCACCGCGGTGCCCCGTGCAGTTCCAACTCATGACACGACGAGCATAACACAACCCCGGAGACTTAAAGGTAATCTGGCCAGTAGAACATTGCTCTACCAAAGGGTGGTCTCTGAATCAATCACAGCCTTTGGCAAGTCCCTTGCCTTACAATTGAAACCAGACATGTTTTCAGTTCATTCTTTGGGTTACTACTGTTCAATGGTGATTTACAAGAGAGTGTGAGCTATGGCAATCTCTCACGCAACTTTAGATATTCCCTAAACGAATGCACATTTAGAAATCTCCTTGCTCTAAAACAATGGCTTATAAGAAAAGCATATTTAAAGAGAAACCATCCTTAAAAAAATGCCAAATGGCCCTTCTCCAGCATAAAAAACACTGAGGCTGTGCTCCACAAAACACAGCGCAAGTAACTGCAGCAGCAACAAAATGCAGGGTGGTAAAACACTTCCAAACAGGAAAACAGAATCTGCTCTTCCCGTGTGATGCTCGCAAGAAGGTGTTCCTGAGGGGAACTCCACTTTGTCATTTTTCTGTTCTAATCTGAAATGCGTTCAGAAGGTCTGCTCAAAGGGCAGCAGCGTTTCTCAGTAGCAGGCTGTACTGAATTACAAAATAAGCAGCACAAGAAGCACCATCACCAGTAGCAGAAAACCTCTGTGTTCAATATTCCTCTATCATTTAGACGGTTCACGTCCCTCTCAGCACTGTGTTTCCAGCATGTACAGTTGTGATTTACACTGACTCTGGAAAGATAAAAAGGGATCGTACAGAGACTGTTAAGTTCTAGTAAGGGATGCAATCTGGAGAATACATATGAGAGTCTTCATACTGGACAGAGTTTTATTTCCAGTCTTTCAAGGAAGACTTCTACGTATGCCAAAATCACCAGAAGTGGTTCCAGAACTTGGCTGTCTCCGCAGAACAGCCCGACAGGACCCACATGTGGCTGGGTTAGACAGCAAGCTCTGCATATGGGACTTGCCTGTCTTCCTTGCCCTTTTACCTCTGTTGGAATGTTTCATCAGCCACTTTGAAAAGTGAGAGAGACCAGAAGCTGGTAGCAGGAAAGAGTCCTTGTTCTGGAGGAGAATTCACGTGTAGAACCAAGATGAGGGCTATTCTGAGGTACTTGAGTAGTGATGGTGAAACACACTGCAGTAGGTCTTCCAAGTGAAGAATTAAGTCCACTTATCTAGCATGTACAACCCATACAGCTCAAGTAAACCAACTTTATCAGAAGTAAAATTTAGAAACGGTCTATCTGCCCTGTTAGCTAATTGGTGCAGATTAGGCCCGCAGCAGCTGCACGCAGTGCCCAGGGCCGCTGCTCCCAGCACTCAGGTTTGCTGGTGTTTGGAAACCTGCAAGCACTCACACACTGCACTAATGCACGTCAGGGCTTTCTGTCAGCACGTCACCATCAACACAGGAACTCAAAAGTAAAGGAGAGAGCGGGTGACACAGCAAGGAGCTGGGGCTGGGGCTGACCTGCAGAGCTGGGCTGGGATAAAGAACGCGTAGCCCAGCACACGTGTACCATTTCAGCACATTAAAATCTCTCTCTACAGAGTTTTAGTCTCCTATTTTTAAAACAATACTCTTTCTGATATGTGGATTAAGTTATAAAATTGAAAAAATGTGCACATAGTATTTTGATGAAACCCAACTACTACATCATTAGGGCTTTTAAAGATGTGGGTGAGCTTTTGCAGAACACGTTTAACCTTCAGTGTTCTAATGTGAAATATGAATTACTGAAAAATAATAACTCTACAATGTTTTTATATATTGCTTTTATAGCAAGCGCTAATGGATAACTGCAGTACTTAATATTTTTGTTTTGTTTAGTTTCCACTTTCAAGTTATACCAGCGTGCAAAGCATGTGTACAGCGAAGCTGCCAGAGTGCTGGAATTCCAGAAGACATGCAACGAAGCACCTGCCAATGCAATCCAGCTGCTGGGAGAATTAATGAACCAGAGCTATATCAGCTGCAGGGAAATGTATGAATGCAGCTGTCCTGAACTGGATCGGCTGGTAGACATCTGCCTGTAAGTTCTGACCACGAGGAAGAGTAATCTCTTGTTGAGAATATTGTTTGAAATGATCAGAAAATATGACATCGTTGGCTATTGCAGTTTTAAAATGAAAGTATTCTTGTCTCTTATTACAAAATTAATCTCCTGCAGGGACATTACATGGTCAATTGTTTCCCTGCTGACATCTGTGTAATACTTTCAGATGAAAGCTGCAGTTTATGGCTTTATTACAGACTTTGCTTTTGGACTGACTCATCATCACAAGTGTTATGTTAAGCTGTGTTAGCTATTTTTTTTTTTTTAAGTTGTTGAAGTCATAACTGGTTTTCTTTAAGCATCATCTTAGTTTTATTTGAACTCTCTCACTTTTCCTGTATTTCTAAATCATTTAACAACTGCCACCATGGGAATTCCAGAGCATAAGTCAACTGCTCCATATCATAGGTTGCCTTGAAATCATAACGGTATGTTGTGAAGTGCTCACGCGTTTTTTCCTTCCTACTTATAATAGGATTTTGTCTGGGGCACCCGCTATGTTGGCAAGTGGTTGCCCGTTTAACTGGTGCACACGGTCACTGCAGCAGTGGCTGCCGCTGCTTCTGCTCCCAGCACCACGCGCCTGAGCCTTCTCCACGTTGTGCAGCCCCCAGCCCTGCCCCAGCCTCATTTGTTTGCCGTGTTCCTTAACTCAGTTTGACAACAGCAAAATAAGGCTTCAACGCCAAAGTACATTCCCTGTCATTTGCCCCTTCTCTTCTCCCTTTATTCCCCCCAGGTAGCAGGGCACTATTTTTGTAACTCTTCTGCAGTGGATAATAAGATCTGGTCTAACCGTGTGTTAACAGAGAAGGTACAAATGAGCACTCAGAGTACTCACATTCAGTATGGTACGTCATCCATACCACAAAACCAGCATGAAAGGATAGACACACTTCAGTCCCTCTTAATTTCCACCTTTTCTGGTACATTTAATCACAGGACAGACAACTTATGCTAACTTTGGTCTAAATTCAGTCCTCATAAAAAGAGTTCAGTGGTTGGAAATCATTTTAACAGTGGCACAGGGGAACAAACAGCTGCCACCCAAGCCATCCCCCCACTGTTTTGTCCCTGCCACTGCCCCAGCCGCCTCTCCCAGCTGCTGCCCTCATTCATGTCAGCATGGGTCCTGGCGATGCCACCTCGATCCCTCTGCTCACCTCGTACAGTTCCTGCTTCTCACTGGAGCTGGGTGTGCGTAGTTTGGGAGCTCTGCCCTCAGCCAGAGCATTACAAGGTTATTGTCCTTCCAGGAGGGAAATGCAGTGTGCCATAAGTGCTTGCAAGCCTGAGGTCAAGGAATGTTTTTTCACTGTCTTTCAGAATTAGAGACTATAAAAGTATCAAATCTTTTCTCTACATCTTTGAGTCTTGAAGAAAACAGAAACCACTTTAGTTTGAAGCTAATAAAAGGAACACCTTACCACTTAACAATACTTCTTTACCAGCAGTTGATTTTTTTTATTATTTTCACTAATAAATTAGTCCGGCTTACAACGAAAATATGAATTCTACAAACAGGCAATATGCCACATGTATTCTTACTTTTATAGCCATACACATTTCGTAAGTTGTAATACCCATTTACCAGATTTGTAAATTGATACAGTATGATACAGCTGATTATTTAATGCACTGGGTGAGCCTCATTAATTTTGCAGACAAGACGGAAAGCCAAAAAACTACAAACTCAAAAACCAAATGCAAGACTTTTGGACATCCACAGATTATTTGGCATGTGGGATACACATGCTGTTTGGTGATAAAACACAGAAGTCCTGATAGCCATTGGACAGTCTGGTAGTAATTTAACAATATAATTTTTGTTCCTTCTCTTGGGAGCCATTCCTGTATGTAACTCACAGGCCGCGTTCAGTTTATTCTATCACATAGCGATCACACAACAGAACGGGCGGTGACAGCCCCCCGGTCAGCGGTGATTCCAGCATGGCTGTCCCAAAGGAGAACTGTCTGCACCGTCCATTGAAGACAAAAATTGTGCTCTACTGAGCTATGAAAAAGCACAGGCTGCAAAGCCCTGATCCAGGGCCAGGTATCAGCAGCCTCTTCTGTGACCCCACTGACAGAGGAAAAGCCTTAGGAATTAACCTCTGCGTTATGGTTAGTTGCAGGCACTTCCAGTGTTGGTGCCTCAGTCAGGAGTGCCCGAGGGCGGAGCTCTGCGGCGGTGGCCGGCCATTTCCAGTGTCTGCACTTAGTGTGCTCAGCCTGAGTCACACTAACAGAGCTCGCTCTCAGAAATGCTGAGAGAAAACCACCCTGTTTCAAGTAGGCACAGACTAGTAAGTTCTAAACTACGGCCTGGAGTTACCTGTGCTGCAGTGAGTAAGCTCGCATGGACGCTTGCAGCAGCACACAGCAGCACGGAGCTCAGCACGGGGATGGAAATTCTGTTTCTCATTTGTGCTGAGCTCCGTGCTTTCACAGCGAGGCAGCCGCCGCTCGGAGCGGGCTTGGGTGTCGTGCCACCAGCCTGTAGGCAGCATCACACCGCCACGGAGCCAAAAGGGAAGGAGCGCGCAGTTAGGATTTAACTGAATTGAACTGAGATTAATCAGAGCGTTCCAGTTCCATGGACCTAAACAGTGAAAGAAAGAAGTGATGCGTGTGCCCCTGTGACATCAGAGTTCTAAGGGACCAGCAGCAGCGCCCACGGGCAGCGCGATGGGCAGAGCTACGGGCCGCAGCGCAGAGCTGTCGGTGAGGAGTGATTCCCGACTGGTGTTTCTTCAATGGTTGCAACTGGTTTTTATTATATTCACTGCACAAAACAAATTATTAGTTTGTTATTCTTTATCCCATCAAGAATATTTCTTAAGAAATACCGAACTTCTAAGAAAGGAGGTATTTGATAATGATTTTATGATTAGATTTGTGAAGTGCACAGCTATTGCAGATGAGTGCAGCTTCAGCCAGCACGTAATTTTAAAACTACTGGGAAAAAAACTCTCAATTTTTCTCAAGTTGTGCATTTAGAAAGTAGGGCATGTAAAATCACTTGTCACTCTAGGAAAACTTGGCCGATGCGACCCTAGAAATGGCCAGGAACTACATAAATTACATTTTTTACTTAAAATGATATACAGCTGCCCTGTAACTTTAAAAAGCCCTTCCAAAAATACATTCCACAGAATTGCCCAAGTCTACGGCTGCTCTCTCCTTACAAGGTTTAAACTGTGAAGAATAATCTGCATATCCAGATGTTTTCTGTTTTGCCTAGATCTTTATGTTTTACTGTAGAACATCTGCCAAGAAAGAAAGGGATCCATACTTGCTGTGGTTTGTAGTGCTGAAAAGTGTAACCACCACTTGGTCAGTATTTTATTTTTTGGGAAGACAGAAGCCTTGTGCTCCCTCTAACCTCCCTCGTGCTATTACCAGCTCGTTTACCTGTCGGCCTTTTAAAACACAGAAGGCTTACTAAACAACTAAGGAACAAAAAGTTGAAACTGAGCTCCTGAATTCCTTAGGTACTTTCTCCCAGATTCCTTGAATGTTGTAAATAACTTTCATTCCCTGCTCTCCATCTTTTGAGGGTATAAATCCAGATCATTTTTGTTACGTGCCCCTGCAGCTGCAGATGGCTGAGTACTCTGCAGGTTTGACATCACACCCAGGTGTGATGGGAGCAGAGACAGTTCTGTGTTTTACCAAGACTCTTGGCGTGAGGATTTTCTTAAAGCTGCAAAGCCTGGAGTTATGGCACAATTTGAAAAATCAACAAACATGAAAAAAAAAAGTTTACAGCTCTCTCAGAGACAAAAAAACTTAAAAATGTTATTCAGATGCCCACTGAGCTACAAAACAGAACATGTACACCCCACAACTTGTATTTAAATGCCATTATGTTAACTCCATGCTTTCTAAATAGGTGGTTCATAGATGTGAGTATTTCAAACTAACAGTATTGCTCTGATTTTTTCACCTCTCACAACAGAGCTGGTTTTAAAACGTGGTACTGCAGTGTCCCACCTATCACTTCCATATCCCAAACCCCGCAGCTTCCATTCTCACTCATCATCTGCTGTCGCATTCATGTTTCCACTCATTTACACGCACACGATTCTCTTTGTCCAGTGAATACTGAGCAAGGCGTATGAGCTCTTCAAGGAGCAAAGGCCAGGGCTCAGCCGAGTGCCCCAACACCAGCCCACTGCGCAGCCACTGCCTTTTTCACGTGCTCCTTCTCACCCCCCGCTGCCCGTCCTCGCGGCTGCCCTCTGGCTGGGGGCACAGCGGGTGCTTTCCCACACGTTCAATCCACGTCAGCCACTGTGTGGGTGAGTGCTCCATCCACAGGATTGTTGTTGAGAGAGTCACTGTCTGCTCCTACTGCTCTTTCCTTCATAAAGCCATACTTTAAATGCTGGTGCACAAGAAAAGAATGCGTGGCTATGAGTCCTACTTTACCAGAAGAGTCTAACTTGGGCCTGAACTGGGTGCGACTCAATGCAAAAGAGTTTCAGACCTGTTCTGAAGTTCACTGTCCTGTGTTTGACCTAGAGGCTTCCCAGGCACTGCACCTCCAGCGTATGCAGAATTTGGTGCTCACTTCTGAGCTCTTCTAACACCAGGTACCTAACGCCCAGGTCCTCAGCATTCAGCCCTCGGGGCCTGAGCACATCACGGCGGGTGGAACTGGTGGCCGCAGCGTTTTGAAACACAGTGACTTCAGCTCTGAAACAGGCATATTTTCTGCCTACATTATGCTTTATTTCAACTAAATATTTTAAAATGACTCAGTAAAAATGAGGCATGAGCATGACCACAGAGAATTATGAAATCAATGAAAGGTTCAGAACAATTCTGAAGGGATTTCAGTTGCCCACCAAAATAAAAGCCAGACACCATCTGAAATACGACGTTCCGACTGAGGTAACAGACCAGCCGAGCACAGACAGTTGATTTACCACTTCGAAAAGTGGATTGGGCATTGCAAAGTCAATGGGAATTTCCCTATTGATTGCAATTGAGACTGGATTGGATCCTGCTCATTTTAGAGGTTGCTCCATGGGCCATAAACTACAAAAAATTGCATCAGAGAATGAGTGGCTTACAGGAATAATAAGTAAAATAAAACACCGACAGGAAATAAAGAAGGAACATAAAATCGAGTCAATATGCAGGGTGGCACCACACAGACACGCTGAAGAAAGTGTTTCTGTTCAAGAAGATACGTAAGCATGTTTAGAATGAAACACATATGTAAGTACTGGCTTGAAATACGACCTGCGCTCCTCCTAGCCCAGCAGCATACCAGATCCATACGAAAAATCGCTCCAGCCTTCTCGGAATGAGCTGTCATTTTCTAATTTATTACTCACATGACGCTCACTCTCCCTAAAACCCATTCTAGGGCTGGTCAGTCTCACAAAACCATGGGTATTAGAAACCTGTCAAAAATACTTGTTTGCAAATTAGCTTAGACCTCCCACGGGGATTAAGATCTCAAATGAGTTTCGTGAACCACCCTGTTCTAACTACGTTCAAAATGCCCCGAAGAAATTTGTGACACGCTGTCTTCCTACTTTTTCTGAATCTAGCTAAAGATAAGGAACACAGGTGAGCAGAGTAATCAGAGTAACTCATCTAAATTCTGGTGAATTCAGAGGAAGTTAGAGGTGCCATCTGGATCTTGCAGAGTAACGGCATGGGATTTGCTGTGGGACATTTCCAGCAGGCCAGTATCTCGAGGCTGGGCATGGTTTATAGTTGGATGTCTTTTGTTTGTCATTGTCTTTGCACTCCTTACTAAGGGCATTTTTTTCTTCTGAGAATATATTCTAATTTCACCTTTACAGCTGTAAAGCTGTTAAGTTCATGGGGCTGCTCTGAAGACAGATACCTAACTCAGCCCTTTCAGCATAAAGAGACGATCGAGTGCCGTGACTTTTCTATGACTTTGTAGGAGTTTCTGAACTCTCCTTTTCTTGACCAGCCCTCTCAGTAGTCCTGCAGAAAGCTGCGAATCTTCAGCATGTTTTAGATCTGTCCTGGAAAAATAGAGCTATTTGTCTTTGCCACATTAGAAAATGGCTTGCATGCCTGCATCCTGTGCAATTAGTTTATGAACCCTCTTTTGTTACTTTGGTCATGCGTTTCTGTTTTCACTTGTGATGTCTTATGAGTGTTGCTAACACAATCCCTTTTCTTCCTCTGCTTTCTTCATCTCGGCTGTGCTGTGATCCCTAAAACAGCTGATGCTGAAGCATTGTAAGAGAAGATGACTTGGGACTGACAGAAATGACTGCATTGCAGTTTGAAGTGTCAGAATTTTTTGTCCTAAATGGTAACTACAAATTGCTGGACTGTCCCATACAGCCAAGGGGACTTCAGCGAGTCAGATGACATAGATGGATTTGGAGGCCGCTATTCCCTAGTTTCCTATAGGAGTTTTATGTATGACAAATTACCCCCTTCTGGTTTATTTTTCATTATTTTTTCTATTATTTTGTTTTAGGCAATTTGGGGCCGTCGGGTCACGTCTGACTGGAGCTGGATGGGGTGGCTGCACTGTGTCAATGGTGCCTACTGACAAGCTGAATTCTTTCCTAAAAAATGTTAAAAAAGCTTATTACCAAAATGATGTCCACAGGTTAGCAGCGGAGAATAACAGCCTCTTTGCTACCAAACCTGGAAGAGGAGCTTTGGTTTTTGTTGAGGCCTAAAGAACATAACAATTCTAAAGAAACTATGTGGAGCATTTAGAACTGGCAGGACTTCCCACGCCACAGCAAATGAAAGCCTCTTCTGGGTTTTATTACAAGGAGCAGTCGCTATTATCGAAATACAGTTCTGAAGCAGTAATTAAAATTACACTCTGATTACAAAAATCTATTTTTCCCAACACTAATTCAGCATAAACATTGATCTACAGAAATCTATTGACACATTGAAATTGGAAAAATGCCGATAGCTTGCTAGAACAGATCTCTTTTCCTTTCCTCCTTCTGCCATCGCAGTGAGCCCCGGGAGAGCAGCGAGCTGCTTCGCTGCAGGGCAGGAGCCAGCCGCTGTCTGCAGGGCCGCTCGGCACCCGCTCACCTGGGCTGCTGGGTGTTGTTTATGGAATCCTGCACAAACTGATGAATTAAAAAAATAATAGCGGGTGGGCCTTGCTAAACAGCACGTGTTTTATGCTAGCTCAAATACAATTATTACTGTTGCAATTAATGGTAATATTGGAGGAGAGCCTGCAGGCCAAATAGAACATTAGGGACCTATTATGTTAAGCAGGACATTTTCCTTCTAGCTCTCAGTGCAAGGGGCACTTGGGAATGTTCCAGTGAAAATGCTGTCTGTGACCTGTACAGCGGGACACCGTACTCCCCTTACCAGGGGTGAACAAGGAGTGAAATAAAGGTTGGGTGTGAGCTGTCCAGGTGCCACGTACTGACTGTTAAATCCCAGCTGTGTATCTACAAGGGAGATGAATTTTGCATTTTCACGCAGAACTGTTACAAAGAATTAAATACAGTCCACTGACCTTGTTTAAAAAAAAAATCCATAAAGGAATAATTAAGGGGAGAATTCACTCAGTTGTAGTAAGCAAAAGTAAATAGGTGGAACCAAGAGTTAGTGTCACTGAGTTGCTATGGACAATCTGCGCTCCTCGCCCTTGGTGCAGTGCCCAAGGCAGGCTCCTGCCGGGCTGCAGGCGGTGATCGCAGTGCCCTGGCCGTGTAACACCCACGGTTCAGCACCCTTCTCCTCAGCAGCAGACACGACTACGGTCACGCCAAGGTACTGTGCGTTACGATACCCAGAGGTGTTGGGGCTCTGCTTCCCAGCAGAAAACGAGCTCCCTGCGCCCTCCCTTCCACAGCGCTCTAACTTGCACTGCTCTGCTATTTACAACAAAAACTCAGAAGTTTTGCTCATGTCATAACCCTTTCAGCCATAAGAGACATAACATGTGCATGTTTTTATGATGCTAAGCACATGTGAATGTCCAGAAGTCTGCATCAAATTAGAGTTCTCTCAGAAGAGATCCTCTGTACCTTACCCGTGCTCGTTCAGGCCAAAACCAAATTCTTAGCGGCTACTAATTCTGCGAGAGGGCTCTGCCAAATCTGAGCACAGCAGATGAACAACAGCCAACGCAGACTGCCAGATCTTTTCAGGAACCTCAGAGGAGATGTATAATTATCACTAGAGAAGATTTTTGTATTCTGACAGCCAGGAAGAGTGGAACAGAGTACGCTGTAGATTGAGCAAATTCAAGTGCTCGAGAGGAGAAGGACAGGGTCTGGGCACGGTGGGGAGAAATGAAGAGATGGAGGGAAGGGTACATTTAAGAGAGGATACACCTGAGAGGAGGAAAGCAAGGGTAAGGGAGACAGTAAAGAACAGGAGCTGCAATTACAGAAAGGTTTAATCTCCAAGCATTCACTAACGCTATCGATGGGAATTTCCTGTCTCTGGTCCACTTGCACTGCACAGCAGATGTGCTGCACGTGGAGCCAGATCTGTAAACACGAGCCTCCAGAAATCCAACAGCAATAGGTAAACATCTTCAATTTCCAAGTTAACCTAGCGATTTTAAAGAAAAATAATGCCATGGCTTTATTATCACTTGTCTCAATACAGTCCCTACGCTGAGTGAATTCCTCCTTACTGTCCTGTCATAAAAACAACAGCATACAACAACGTGCGTACCGACCCATTCAGCAGTGTCTCTGAACTGAACTTCCGCTGTGCTCATGGAAGCTCTCTCCCTGCTGTATGAAACAAAAAAAGTTACTTTAGATTTTTTATTCCTTTTTCTTAAGTTGAGCATGTCACACGGTGTCATGGAATCTTCCCAGAAACATGTGGGCAAGTTTACGGGCTGCAGCGCATTTCAGTGCATCTCATAAATGATATTCTCATAAACAAAGAAGAGGAAAACAGAAACCTGGCACGATGCAATAGAATAAAAATGAACCTTCTAAACTTCTGATTTGTGTCTTTCCTTTCTCTGCTTCGCTTTTTTTTTTTATTGCTTCAATGGTTTTGCCATGCTTTTGCTGTAATCTGCAAATAAGATTGGGACATCACTAACTGGAAGAGTGACAGGATTCAGATTATGTAAATGAAAATTTTTATTTACTGGCTACCAATAAGAAATAAATGTTTCTTTAAAAAAAAAAATAATGAATTCATGTCTGTTTCATTATTATTCACTTTTTAAACCTTTGAAGTTTTTTTTTTAATGTAATAGTTTTAAAAAAAGAAAAAAAAAAGAGCATAAGAATGATACACCACCAGTGTAGAAAATAAGCACCAAGGACCCCAGTAGTATTTCTAAGAGCAAAGCAAAAAGATTTTGGATGAGAATTTTTGCATCAGCATCTAAGCACATTAGGTCTTTCCAGATCTACATTTTCAATAACTTCTTCTAAGTGCATTTTCTAAGTGCCCTTTGCAGCTAAAAATAATGCAGGTCAGTACACACACACACACTTGGAAAACTAACAAAGTCCCGCGCCAGGGGAGACACGCAGAGGTGATGCGTGCTCTTAGCACAAGCCATGAGCATCAGCGGAGTGTGACTTTATCTGATTGCCATGGCTGACTGTAATTCTTTCAATCATGAGTTTAATCCCACTGTGCGGTAAATGGGTTCTCAACCTTTCCAAAAAGGATTTGGAACAGAGACGCTGTCAGACATCTCAGTGCAGCAACGTTGCCTGGAGCCATAGTAATGCAGGGCATTATCTTAATCCCATTGACGTGCCCTTCTTCATCATGATATTTGCTGACTCCATTATCTTGTACGCAGGAACACGCTCAGGCTCCCAGATACACCAAGTACAAGGGGAGTAACTTCACCATTCACTGGGTGGGACGGGATCGCAACTGGGCATTTAACAACTGCTCCCTTGGACTCGGTGCACACAGACACCTGACAGACAGTGACTCCTTGCACAACACCTTCAGGAACATTCGTTTCTGAAGTAATACAGTCTGAATGTCAGCTTTTATTTTAGTAACTGCTGTGTACTTACTCAGTGTAATCCTCCTGAAATTCCTCTCCGAGTCCTTGTGCCCCTTTAATAACATCTTGATAGGTCGGAGCAACTGCTGTGCTGCCACTTCAGCCAAGTGGAAGGTTTGCCTTTGCAGCTAACGAGGTTCGTTGGTGCGCTAAATCCCAACCAGACAGAGCCAAACACACACACACCAACATTCACAAGACCCATCTTGTTCTAAAAAGAGATACTGTGCCAACCATTTCCATTATGGGTAGGACTGAAGCAGTGCCTGCTGATTCTTCTGACTATGTGCTCCAGCAAGAAACTCTATGAAAGGACCCAGAATGGCATGACAGCCGGACTAGCGAAGCTTAACGTCACAAAACCTGTGACTCTCACAGCACGTTACATTAGATTTTCGGTGCTAGTTTTGAGAGGGAAGCCTAGCTATCGCTCAGTCTCTGGCTCACACTGTGTCTGCAGTACAGCAGGCAGCACTGGGGGACACAAAGCTCGCAGGCCGTGGCTCCAGGCAGCGCAGCCCCGTGTGACCGGGAGCAGCAGGGGCTGGCAGTGAGAGCACTGCCCGGCAGCACTGAGCTCACAGCTGGGCCACCTCTGCTCTTACAGCTTCGACAGACTTCACTGCACGGCCTGAGATTCAAAGTCACATAAAATAAAGATCAAAGTTTTACCGTGTTCTTGATCGCCTGTCTTGTACTCTGCTGTCTGGTTTGGGACTTGGATCAAAAGGATCTGCCCCGAGGATGCTGCGATACAGCGCAGCGCAGCCCGCGACAGCAGCACCCTGCTCACCAGGACAGGGCAGCGCTGCCCCCAGGCCAGCCCCCCCCACGCCACCTTCCCCCACACCAGGGCCGCGCCGCTCGCTCTGACTGAGATAGGAGCACCCTTGTAACTGATACGTTGGGAATTGCTGCTTTCTGGGCACATTTTTTTCCCTTGGGTCATCCACCGCTGTTCTAACAGTGAAGTCTGTAAACAAACATGTCCTGCACACCTCCATCTCCGCCACCGAGCCCAGCAGAACCTGGCTTCAGCCCCAGCCCATGCTCCCCATTCTGTAGGATAACACACAGCACGAGTTTGCATGTCAGACCGACCTGCCCAGAATCGTGCATGCAATTAAGGAGTTCATTCCAAATCCATGCTATGTGAAGGACTTACTAATGGAAAAACTGCAAAGGAGTGGAAACAAACAAGTGAAAAGACGCTAAGAAGCTTTCAGAATTAACTGACACGTAAAACGTTTGAGATGGATTTCCAGTAGCAGTGGTTCCTGCAGAAGCAACAAATGAGATGAGGGTTTACACCAAAGCCTTGGGTACATTTGTTGGATTTTAAGTGTAACGCGTTTAGAGAATTGCTATTGTCTCCTTAGCTCTACTCTGCTGGCCCAAATCTCACATTAATATTAGAAGAAGAAAGACATTCTCTCCCCACAAAAGCATGCCTTTCTGCACTTGGCACACGAGGCTCAAATAACTCAATAAAGATTAGATGGGCTTCAGACTGAAACGCGCCGGTGCCCAAGCAGCTGTCTTCTTTCCAGCCAGGCCGTGTGTGATGTGGGATGGGAACAAAAGCGCGTTCTGTCAGCCAATGGCCGAGCCAAACATGTTTTCTCTAAATCCAAATTAATGTTTCAAGTAACACCGAAGCAGGTTTGTGTGAAACTCTCCCTGCAGTACCTGGTAACTGTTGAATGTTTTATTTTTGCATGATTTCATACAATGAAGGGTTTTATTCACTTTTTTTTTTTTCATTTTCTGGCTTCTTACCTGTCCCTTACGTGACATACACATCCTTAATGTTGGCTAAGCTGCTCTGAATTAGAATGGGATTTTTTTATGGGTGTGTTTCCACTGATTAAATAGCAATAGCAATAGAACTAAATCATTCTGCTTAAATGCTGAAGAGATTCCCATGTTTTCCTCCGAGCAAACATCCCTCCATCCTTCCTTGTAACTGCTTCCTTCATGTCCTGGCATCTGCCTTAGTTCTCCACACAACAGCCCTACAGACCCCATCCCTGAGGAAGGGTTCACGGAGCCTCTTTCAAGCAGCAATAGCAGCTGCACAAATTATATGTTGGTTTTTTTTTTTATGAAGGTCTAAACCTGATTTTATGACATGAGAAACATTCATAGCTGAGCTTAAAAGTCAAACAGGAAGCAGAAGCTAAAAGCAGAACCAAAAGAGTCTCAAAAGGTTTTTGCAGAACTTCTGCTGGAAAAAGTTAAAGCTCCACAGTTGAATCATGAACTTAATTAGAGCCAATCACTAGGAATGGAAATATTGGGGGGCAAAGAGTTAATGATCAATGGAAAAATACCCACTGCCCTGTTCTAAGCCAGTTATGGTCAGGCCTGCACTCTCTAAAGATGCACGCAGCTCATTCCTGTGCAGTTCTGAGCAGAGCAGATCCAGCTGCAGCAGCAGAATGCACGACGGGCTTTCCAAAGACCTCTTGCTATTTCCCCTCTCGGAAGGGCATTTCAGAGAACGAGAGGAGGTCTGGGCCTTTTGTTTCTGAAGATCTATAACCTGATGATGGCCAATGGGGAGAGAGTGGGGCACTGTTGGAACTGATTTTCAGTACTTCCTCTAGAGGGAATACGACGGCTTAGTGGAAGCAGCTTCAGAAGTGGGGCTTACAGGCCTCTCGCTATTGTTGTTGAAAAATTCCAAAATTTATTGTCTTGTCTGAAATTCGTAAAATATTTAACTTCCTTGACAATGAGGTTTCAGGGTGCTGCCTTCATGAAGCTGTTTTCTGGGAAGCACTTGTTAGGGTGCAGCCAAGCAGCCACGCTCAGTCTCGCCCTCGGACAGGGGGACGAGCACCGCTGAGCCACTGCCAGCTCCTGGGCTCCGTGGGGCTGGGGGGCAGAAGCCAGGGCCTTCTGAGAAGCACCAGAAAAGCAGTCCTGGAGCTGCTGCTCTGAGCCACGGGCTGCCTGAAGATGCTATAGGAAATTGCTTTTCCGCCACAATGCTCCCGATAGTCTGAAAATAATCTGTTGCGTGGTTAGTCAACATAAGATTTAATGTCTGAAGATGAATTCTGTGATCTGCATCAGCTGCTTAAACTAAATTTTATGGACAGAAAAACAATCTGTGGGATTTGTTAGCGTTGCACCGAACGAGAGGCCGTGCACAACCTGCTCTCGGTGGCCTCCTTCCTCCCTGGTAGGTGGGCAACAAGGAAAGGCCGTTCAGGTCCTCTGAACAGGGCACGATCAAATTGTGAAGGCACAATACTACCAAGAAACACACATGAACTTACTGCAGCACATGAGCACACACGGGTTGGTGGTCTCAAGCTGCCTGGACACATCCTATACTTCTGTTCTGCTGGTAGGAAAACGGCAGTGATTTTGTAAGCTCTCTCCAGCGTGCCTAAGGGGCTGGGGTAACAGTCTGAATCCCAGCTATCTGCTTTAGCTCCACTAAATGAGATCTTTTTTTCCCCCCATGTAGGTGGTCTGTCATTTCTTAAATGCAATTAGCATACAGTTGTTGCCTGATGTTTTTATTTATTTTTGAAAGTGCCGACTACTGGACTTAGTTTCATAGTTATAATGCTTCCAGAATTGACTTTTGTGCTCCGCAGCCTATTTTCAGGAAACATGTTGTAAGAGGAATGATATTTGGAACTCTACTTTTATGGCTGCAAAGGCTTCTTTTTTTTTTTTTTNTGTCTGTTCATTAGGGGCCACTTAATTCCTAGATGTGTTTTTTGGAGGTAAGTTCCTTCCCTTTGAAATTCATGCCACTAAAAAAAAATGTTAAAAATACATCTTTAGACAAAATAATGGACTTCTGTTATGAGGTTCTGTGCTGTGCCGTGTTCTGAGTGGTGCACTATAATTTCAGTATTTGCCCATATTTAGATTTTCTCTGGACCCTTCATGACACGTTCATTAGCTGCCTTCTGCTCGTTATGCAGAGGCATGAAGAACTTTCTATTTTAGCTGTAAAATGAATAGAAGATTTTAGACTTTTAATCATACTATGAAAAATTTCAACATTGTGTTTTTGGTGTTTTGTTTGCTAAGGATGACATAGATGAGTGCTATGTAGCGTTCCAACTTCTAAGTTTTATTACAGTCTCGCTTTCTGTGATTCATGAATTTAACAGTTATACTCTCAGAAAAAGAAAATGGACCATTTTCGAACATCAGCATCGTGCATATTGCAGATTACAATAAACATGTCAGCAGAAGTGGATATACTAACAGTTTATGGCGGCTAGTTTGCTAATTGATTCTTTTTATATAAATGGACAAATTACAACTGCCCATTGTGGTCACATTAAAGGGAGAATGATGTGGAAATTTCTGTTCTCAATCAACCCATAACGAAGTGGACACAACTTATTTTTAGACAGAATTTTGCTCATAATGTGAGCAGTCACCTAAAATCTGCTGAGAAAAACAAATCGGTTTCACAAGACATCTAAGATTTTCTTTTTATCTCATTAGCCTAACAACAAGTTTTCCAATTTTTCCCTTGTAATGTTTGTAAAAAGAGTTTGACAAATATAAAAATAACACGCTGAAGTTGAAAAGAAGTTTTCCAGTCTCCCATATGGTTTGTGGAAGGCAGTGAAGTTAAACTACGGTAACAGAGAATCTGACACCTAAGCGCACTGAAGTAATAGGACTTGCCCTCTCGGGACAGAGGGTTGACAGCATTCTCCAAGCTGTGCTTGCCCCGTGCTGAACACTCCAGGCTGAAAAGCAGCGGCGAGCTGCGTGCAGACGTTGTGTGCAAACACTGCCGTACGCAGGCAATAACAATCCAGAGAATTCCCACCCGAAAATACCGAGTGGGAACTCAAGTAAATTGTAACGAGATCACCAAGAACAGCTTAGGTAGAACAACTTCATACGCACCAGGAAAAGAGCAGAGTTAATTAGGAAATCTTTGATTTTGAAACCCCTCAGTTTAATATAGAAGCACAAAGGGCTCTGTGTATCTGTGCTACACAACAGATAAATCCTCTCTACATTCAGAAAGATAAATGCCAGGCAGAAATATGTCCAAATTCAGAACAGACTCTAAACTTCCTCAAGATTTATAGATGTTTGGATCCAAAGAGGACAGTTTGGTGCGATAATAGAACCAAGTCAATATATAAAGCTAGAATCCAGATATGATAGGAGCTCTGTTGCATTTTGTGAGGTTTGATTTACGTTTTTCATTCAGCCTTATTCTCCCCAAAAAACTAACAGACATAAAATAAAGGAACTAAGTTGAAATGCAGTCTTACTTAAGACTTTAAATCATACGTTGGGTTAGAGGAATAACAAGATGAAGAACCAATCAAATCTTTTCTCTGTATTGGTGAGGTTCTCTCTTTTGGGCAAACCACTTGCCGAGATCATCTGCATTGCTGTGGTCTGTCTCAGCCTAGGAAAGAGAAAACTGTCTCAGCTGTTGTGATCATACCAGAAAAAGGAAGCAAAATGAAAGGGTGAGATTTTAGTGATGCATACTTCTCCTTCTTGTCCCAGCTGGTGTAAACCAACTTGGCAAAAAGTTTTGAAGAAAAGTTTTAAAGTACAACACAGGTTGGGAGTCAAAAAGGTGGGTTGTCAACTTCAGTGCGATCAGTTCTGCCAGACGGGCACTGTGAAGCAGCATTACCTATTTTGTGCTTCTTCAGATAGTAGGAGACCAAGGGACTTCGGCCACGAAGTCTGAAGAGCACCTGCTTGCATTCTGAATCAATACAAGACGACTGCAAAATGGGAGAAAAGTCAGTGGGGCATATTGTCAAACTAACTGTCTGCATATAATAATAGAAGAGAATAGAAACTTCTGCACGTGCTATATACTGGTGCTACCAGTAGAAATAGGGACCAGAATCTCTGACAAAAACTGGTGGCAATGTTCTAATCTGAGAATTTTTTTCATAATTTTAAGCAGGAAAGCTGCAGATTATGATAGACATAAAACCAAAAGCCCTTTGAATGGAACATAAACACCTGCATGTAAACTTGAATTGTTTTGAAATGAAGCATTTTACTCTAAGCAATTAAAAAAGAGTCAAGGAGTGTGTAATAAATTAGAGTTTTAACATGAAAATACCTAGTAAATCTAATTTTAAACTGCAGCTTACCACATCCCCAATCTTACCATAACCTGACTAATTAATTATTTTTATTTTCCCTCTCCTCTTTTTTAAAGAAGTCTGGAAAAGAGAAGGTTCAGGGGAGACCTCATTGCTCTCTACACCTGATAAGGAGTGGTCAGGCACTGGCACAGCTGCCCAGGGAGGTGGTGGAGTCACTGTCCTGGGGTGCTCAAGAAACGGGCAGATGTGGCACTGAGGGACGTGGTCAGTGGGCACCGTGGGGACGGGCTGACGGTTGGACTAGACGACCTTAGAGGTCTTTTCCAGCCTCAATTATTCTATGAAAACACTGAAAGCCTTAAGATATGGTAGAAAGGAGAGCTGAACTAAATCATATAAAACACAAAAACAACGCAGCACAAACACAGTTAACAGAAATCCAACATGAACGCAGCAAGTACTCAAAACCACCGATAGTATAAGCCGTACAGTTTAAAGAGTGTATTTGCCTCACTGTTGTTTTTTAAAAAGCCAATCACAGCTAAAATCTCTGCAAATAGAATCAGAGATCAATCTCCTTATTTTTCAGCTTATTTCCTCTGATTCTATATGTTTTCTCTCCACTGTATTCTGATGTTGGCACTATGTACATACCTTTGTTGTGTAGGCCATTTTAGTAACATAGTTCATAAATATTAACAGAAACGTGGCTCTTGTTAAAAGGAGCATTTTAAGGGTAGCTCACTAACATCAGAAGTATATGAAGCAAACCTCTGTTACGGTTTCAGATTCCTTTGGCATATCATTTATATGTTCAGAATCTTCACTCATTTCTTCATCTGCCATATATTTCCTATCTTCAAGTGGATCTTTGCAAATTATGTCCTCTGCTAACAGAAATAGAAAGAACACACTGTTTCATTTACTGGCCATACACAGATTCTGCTGCCTTGCTATTTTTCTGACATGCTTTTTCGACATATGGCACTTTCTGGTACTGTAGGATACACATCACACTCTTGGTGAAATGTTTAATAAAATTATTCTCCCTTTGAGACACCAAAAAGCGTTTTCCATATTTTTTCCCCCATACACAGTGCTACGCAAAGAGATTTCACTGCAGATAATGAATCAGTTAAGGAAAAATGGTGCTAAGAAGGCCATTCAATGCAGTTACCATGCTATTGGGAACACATTGGTCTGTTGATTACTTGGAACTAGACGACATCTTACTTATACTAGCAATAAAACCCAGTTCCTTAGTTCTATCTCATGTTTTTAGAGAAGAATCATTAATAATCCTAAGGAGACATAAAGTAGAGAGCAAATATCCAGTCTCACAAGATTGATGCCCTTCTGCCCGCCTGCTCAAGTGAAAAATAGGCTGTAAAACATGGGTGTGCGAGTGTTCAGCTCTGTGCAGCCACAAGAGGAAGCTGGCTAATGGCATGTTGACTGTTAACCATATAGAAACATTATACTTCATGTAATGCACACATATTTTCCAAGTGCAAGTTCTGCAAAGCTGCCCTTGTAACTTTCTGTTGCAGAAATAAATGAGTGAGACGATTACTTGACAAACGGAGTACGTAAGAACGACATGTTGAATTTTTTTAGATAGATCTTCAGTGCTCTCATATTCATTTAGGAAAGCTGTTAAGGAAAAAAAAACTCATATGCTTCTTGAAGGTCTTTTAACCAACTTGCAGTTTTACAGTAAATCGTCAGGCATCCATGGAGACAAAGCCAGACCTTAACTGGGCAAGAACATCTTAGCCACAGGTTATAAAGCAGACACAGATGTACAAAACTATCATGGCAGGAAAACAAAAGTTTGGAAGAACAGTAAGAAAAGCTTTACATTTTTGCATAACAGGAAATCCACTGAACAAGAAAAAAAAAAAAGAATTACAAATAACCACTAACATGCCTCATTTGCCTTAAAGAAATACAAAAGCTCCTAAAATGAGAAATAACATCACCAAATAAAAACAACCACAAAGTGAAGAATTTTGTTTAAAAACAAAAACAAAACAAAACCCCACCAATCTCTTTGAACACAGCTATGCAGTGCACAGAAATGATGATGGAGGGGAAGACAAAACTGCTAAACGAGAACCGAACTGAAGTGTCTCCTGGAGTTCTGATGCTAGCAGACAAAAGCCATTCAGAACGGTTGTCCTGCCATGACAATCACCCACAGGCCTTCAAAACAATTCATACATTCACGAGCAGATGTGCAAGAATAAGGTTGCAGGCTCCTGAAAAGTACCAAAGGAGGGATTGATGTACCAAGCACATCCATATCAGCTAATGGGAATTCTGAGAAAGATGTTGCAATACTATCAGGAAGGAAGGTTCCTCAACACTGAGATATACTGGTTCATGGCCATCTGCTCACACATCTGCACATGCATATCACGACTTTTCTTTCCCCCTTAGGAGCACACAGAGATTACCTATAGTCATCCACCTTTTGCAAGCCCTGTTATGTACAGTAGCATTTAAGAGAGGCACGTAGAATAAGAGAGAAAGGACTGTGGATAGAGAATGTATATTTGGGCAACATATCCAAAATCTGTCGTTACCGGAAAGTATTTTCTTTTTTTAAACTTGTCCTTTTCTACACTGTCACTGGAGATGCACTACTCCACTGCAGAAGCTCCACAATGATTTCAAGGGATGTCAGAGTTCTCTCAGCAAAGCGATGATTCCAGGAGGGCGAATACAGCTTTGTACTCGAGCACAGAGCTTCACAGAAGCATGAACGGAACTGCACTGCAGAGATGCAAGTTGGAATGATTATTTGGCCACATCCTTGTTGTAGATTAAACTCTCTCTGGAGTAGGTCTAATCACCAATGAGGGGAAACATTTTGGTTGTCTCATGGCATCCCTTTCCATGGCCCATCAGTTAAGTCAACATTCCCTCTGCAGAGATGGGCGCACTCTTATGTCTCAGCATTAAAACCAAATGAGCACATAATTGAAAAGGCTTGGTTCCACAGACACAGCTCAGGACTTGGTTCCACAGACACAGCTCAGGACTGGGTTCCACAGACACAGCTCAGGACTTCCTGAAACCAATAACCACAGAAACATTTTAGCCCTAAGATAGGGATTTAGTAAAGAAAATAAGTCAGTCTCCTGACTCAAACTGAATTATACCCTAACTTGGTTCACAAAAAGGTGTCAGACACAGCTATCTGTGTGCCCTAAGATCTCTCACTGTTTGCAGAAGTGACAAGCACAAACAAAAATACTTTAATGGAAATGTGCAGGAGCAAGCAGGTGGACAAGGGCCTGAAAGGCTGACCCCCAAAATTCAGCTAGCATCAGAATCAGATTTTACAAGTGTGGAGCATCTCTGAGGAGAAAACACCCTCACACAAAGAACAGGGAAACTGAGAGCTCCTCTGATGGTGTACCCAGGGCAGAAGTTACATTGCTCATTGAAACCAGGAGGGATTTCAAATCCTGGTGTCTCCTGCCATAGAGTAAAAGAAAAGCCACTGTACAATACAATGCCAAAAGACTAGAGAGGAGTGAAAACGAGAAAAACAATGCCAAACACCACAAACACTTTCTCCTCCTACCTTGACCCCCAAAGGATCCGTGTCCCAGGGTGAGTGAGACAAAGCCAGCCCAGCTCGTGAGCCCAGCGAGAGCAGCAGCGGGGCAGCCACGTCCCCGAGCATGGCTCAGCCCTGCAGCCTGGCACGTCAGCAGTGAGCTCTTTGGTACAAGGATTTTAGTACAAGCTGAAGGAATACCTGGCAGCAAGAGGAAGGAGTGAGGTGTTCTGCTGGTAACTCTCTCCTTTACTGTAATGACCCAGATCAGTGGCATCATCAAAGCATCCTCAGAGGCCATGCTTAAGTGAATCTCAACATTGCTTGAATTGATAGCTCTGTTTTTGATAACGCCTTGGTTACAGCTGGATCTAAGCGACCTGCATGTCTGAAAGCTGATGTATTCCAAACTGCCTCATTTGATTCAAGTAAAATACAGCTTCTTCCCACAACATTTTCTCATTTGTGTTAAACGTGCACGTGAGATACTCAAATCTTTGAGACATTTAAACTCAACAAGATGGTCGGTAAGCCAACAGGACTTGTTGTAACTGCTGCCACCTCACCCGTGAATCCCTAAAAGCAACGCAACGTTAATAGCACTGAGGCTTATTCCTCTTCCTTTGACATTCCTCCACAGTAGGTAGGTCAAAAAAAAAACCAAACATTTAAACAGAGGTGGTAAGGAAGAATTAATCAAGAGTAACCAGGACTAGACAAACCCTGATTTTGACAGGCTTCTCATCAACAGAATTAAAATTCATTTACAGTCCACTGATGGACAGTTTAACTAAAGGCACAATATACCCTTGAGCACCTTTTTACTGCTGACAGCAACACTCGGGTTAGAATTAGCACAGCATGGTTTTTAAATCTCAAATTGAGTCTGCAGAGAAGGCAGTTAAAAAGGGGCTGTTTGCTGGTGTTTTTTTTTTTGTTTTTTTTTTTAAACTTGCAAACTGAGAAACTCGATCTGGAAGTCATTAGCAGATAATAAACATAACCTTCCCCCACTCACTCCCAAGATGCCATCTCAACAGTCACTTTTCAAAATACAGTCGTATTTTTACAACATGTCATCCTACAGAGAAGAGCCCCACAGACATTCATTTTATCTGATTTCTCCCTTACTGCTAAGGAATTAGTCTTCTCTACAGCAGGACTCAGTTCCTGGCAAGGAAAAAGAAGTGGAGTGAAAGGAGAAGGAAGCTGGAAAAAGAAGAGAAGTAAAAGACATTCAGGAGTAAGTCGCATCTTTGCTAAATTCTCACACTGACTCTTCATTTTGACAGGTCATTAGGCATGAGCATTTGGACACATTGATGCACTTAGTGCTGACAGTGACACCGTGGTGATGGGTTTGTTTCAACATTGTGCATGCTAAATCTTTGTGAGATGGCAGATACATATCTAACGTGCACAAGAGGTTTCTGGGCTGCCATGTTGCATTTACTAATGTGCAACTATAACACCAACTACGCAGTCTGATTTTCAGCTTTATCACAATAGTCAAAAATACAGAACTATTATTTGTTCAGAAGAAAATCAAAATCATATTTTAATTTTGAATCAGCTGAAACATATTAAGGCTTGATGTTTTCATTAACATCTAGCTGTTAAGATTATTACAGTTACTTTTTTACAGCTCTTTTCAGCTCTTCTTCCAGAGCTCTGTGTAATGAGGACCTTACACAGACACATTCCCACCGACATCAGCTGGGATTTTGTCTGGATAGAGCCTTTGCTCTTCTACTGTAATTGGAGTTCAGGTGTTTTGCAAACAATCACTGAAGTCTTTTATACTTAAAAATTAATTTTCTGCCATCGTCTTCAACACCAGTGAATTATCAGTGATTGCCTAAATTATGGCTTACAGCATAGTTACGGTGGCTGTGAAAAGCGCAGAATTTTTCTCTAACTTTCTTGTCCATTGTGGTTTTCACAAGCACAGACTTTTTTTTTTTGTGAAGTACTTTATTTCAGTCATCAAGATGCAAATAGCTGTATTTCAAATTTTGTGTGTGGAATTGGTTTAGTTAAACATTCTTTAGAAATATAATACTATAATCACCTTTTGCTTTTCTATATGCACCACTATCACTGTTCCTTGTCTTTTCAATATAAAGCTAAAATATTTCAATGTTGTTTTTTAAGCTCAGAGATGGTGCTAATGAAGCTAATTATGCACGTTCTATAGTTTTTAGAGCACTCTGATACCTCTTCAAAAGGTCTCTACGCTTGCTTGTGACTCTGAGTGTAACCAAACATCTTTTGAAGAATTTTTTTTGATGTATTTTAAAAGGATTCTCATTGAATTGTCAGCTGTTAATTCAGTTTTGAAAGCCAATAAAGGCTGGGTATGTATGTTGGTACAAAAGTATATGCAAAGTACAGAATCAAAACAGATATCCACGTTATATTGCACACTATTACTGTGCCATGACATTTCAACAGATAGATATATGTATTTGCAGCTTAGTATGAAAATACGGACTTTGCGGCAGTTTCTCATTAACAAATATACTTTTTTTT